>CAOKZL010000164.1:600000-970624 GCA_948472985.1 Iguana delicatissima | reverse complement strand
AATTGCACCTCAAACTGTATTCCACTACTTATTCAGTGAGAAATTCCCCATTCTCCAATTCTGTGCAATTTCTTTCCTTGTAAGGGCTATAAGAAAGGTTATTAAAGATTTGTATTTTAAGTCACTATTCTCTTTGGTGAATATAGATAATAGGACCAGTGCTGGACACATTCTAATATTTTCATGAGTCATATTAGAAATTATTTGTAAAACTGAGGCCCAAAATTGATAAGTCTTTGGACAGTAAAACCAGAGATGCAAATATGTTCCCTTTTCCTGGCATCCTCTCCAGCACATGGAAGAGGTGTTCTTAAAAATTCTTGCAATTTGTGTTGAGATATGGTACCATTTATGAATAATCTTAAGAGAACATTCTTTAATCAATGTAGATCTCAATTTAAAAGAAGAGAAGATCCAAATTTGGTTCCAATCCTCCTCTGAGATCTTCACATTTAATTCCCATGTATATTTTGCATATAATCCATTCCCATAAGAATAATCTATCAACCAGGCATAAATATCCCCTGCTCTGCTGCTAACCAAGCATACTCATATGCTTCCTAGGGCCCTTTCACACTACACAATTATAGTGCTATGATTTCACATGTAATTTCCTATGGAATCCTGGGATTTGCAGTTTATGGAGGGACACTTAGAATTCTCAACCAGAGAGCTCTAGTATCTCCCCAAACTATAAGCCCCGGTATTCCATAGGATGCAACCAGAGCAGTTAAAATAGAATCATAGTGCTACAATTGTGATCATTCACACTACATAGCCAGAGCGCTATAATTCACTGTAATTTGAAGGGCCTTTCTAGCTGAATGATGTTTTTCTACAGTGGGCACAACAGCAGAAATTTTTCACTGTCACTATGTCAGTGGGAATATCATAGGGGGAACTTCTTTGTTATATCTGTTCTACGTAAATAGGGTAGACACTAGAGTCCATTTACACTATATAATTATAGCTCTGCAATTCCCCTTTAACTGTCATAACTCCATCATATAGGATCCTGGGATTTGCAGTTTAGGGAGGGGTATTTAGAATTCTCAGCCTCCCATGTCTCTTACGAAGCTACAAACCCCTAGAATTCCATAGGATGTTATTATAGCAGTTAAAGTGGAATCATAGCACTCTACTTGCACAGAGTGAAATGATATCAGTACAGAAGGCTGTCATATAACTTAATGCAGTACATATTCCTGAAAGGTAATAAGTTTAATATTTGCTCTATAGTAAACACTTCTGGCTTATGAAGGATGTGGATGAGCACATTTATGGCTGCCTACATTAAAATAAATCAGGAGGACTGTTTTGGAGGTGATTGGTGATACTGTTTTATGCTCTTCTTGATTTAATAAAAGTATTGCTTCAGAAATAGAATTCATTATAAACCTAGTATTTTCTGCAAGAGTTAGAATAGTTTTTATTAGAAACCTTCTCCTATGGAAGGTTGCTGGATCTAGATGTAGGACATCTGGGAACTGAATAAATTCAGTAACTTGGGGAGAAGGAAAGAAGATCAACAAATAAGTTTAGCAATAACAGATGTTTGTTTTTGTAGTATGTACTCGTTGAAGCCCTTTTCACACTTACCAGCCTCAGTACAAGAATTGCTTTCTTATTTTCTCTTCACACATCTGTGCAAGTTAACACTTTGATCCATGGAGCTATATGGAAAATACTGTTTGTTGCTGTTAAGCACCTAGCCAGCATGTTTCCTGATCATTTGCTATGACCTCCTCTTTACTAACCTACTGTTTCACACTTACTGTACAGAGACAAGAACACAAACAAGAGACCATGACATTCCTTAAATAAATTACTGTTTGTTCTTGATTTGTAAAAATTGTTGTGGTCATTTTAAAAACTCCCTCTGACCAGCTGAAGCCATGCTGTGTGCTATGTGAGACACAATTCTGCTGTTGCTTTTGCGTTTCCTGAGAAATCTTGTGTTCTGATGATTGGCACAAGTTATATATCAAGTTACAAGAGAATGTCTCCTGATTTAGCTCCTTTTCAGATGTTTTTTTTTTCAAGAGCACTGTTACTGGGTCCACTGACATCTACCTCCAGATACTACCTCCAGATACTACCAACAACGGTTGCTTCAAAATGTTGTGGAAGATGTATACATAAAGCTAATGATGACAGATGTTTTTCACCTCTAATACCATTCCAATCTCCCATTGCTTAAGATATTTCAGCTGTGGCAACACTTGAAGGGACACTGTATATTATGATCTCACACTGAAAGTGGCACAAAGTGTTTTGGGATTAGTACTGAGGGAAGTGATTTGGGAGAGCAAGTATGTAAGAGGAACCCAGAGCAGTAGTCTTGTTGCTGTGGTTTTGAAATGAAGTAATGTTGAAGCAAAATCTTGCACGTCTTACAGCAGAAGAAAGGAAAATATGCCATATTGAATTACAATTTCTAAATCTGACAATATTTCTGCAGATATCACTTTGTAATCATCTTCTAGAAGCAGGCTATGCTTTTTCTACCACTGTCACATAACATTCAGCCCATAAGCTGTAGACTACAACTGACTGTTGTACTCTGACCTGTTTCAAACCTCTGACAAAGTGGGGTATGGAGAGGTAAGAGAGAGGTTGGTAGTTTCATACAACTGCTTTGAAAGAATACATGAAATACATACTGAAATTATTCAAGCACAACTAATAGCTACAGAGATGGCAATGCCCTCTCTTTTGATTTGAAATATATACAGCTGTTACCCTGTGAATTGGGGGTCCTAGGAGGGGCACCCAAATAACCACAACAAACACAACAAGATGGGGAAATTAGCTGGAACACTCTCTTGGCTAATGAGAGGCAGGGTAACTTAGCGGGGATCTTTTACCCTATGTCTACAACGTCAGGTCAGTGAGGAGGCAAACAGTTCAAATAACAATTAAGATTTATTAAACAGTTATTAAAGAAAAGCACAAACACACTTCTAACTAGGAAAGGAAAATAGAGTTCAAGGGGAATGGGTGATACGCCACCTGTCCTGCAGTCCTGGGGAAGCCGATTGTAGAAGAGGAAACCCAGCCCGAGGGGAATCTGCTGAACCGAGCGGCAGCAAGGCAGAATGAAGTCCAAGCGATCCGGCGAGAGTTCCAAAGAGCTCTCAGAACTGGGGGTTTTTATCAGGGAAAGAATGACCGTAGGCTAGTCTGGTCTTGGGTGAAAACAATAAGTTTTGGGTTGGAGACAATGCCTCCGAAAGGTCAGAATTTACATGATTGAGTTATGTTCTGAATTGACACTAGTATGGCTGGTATGTAGATGCGGCTAGCTCGGCATTTAAGCACTTAGCTCGCCAGGGTGCCCTCTCAGGGCAGAGGGTCTCTTTGTTTATTGCGCATTGGTAATGAGGGTGTTTGTTTCAGGAGGTCCCCTAAAGCAGATCTGGCTATTTCTGGCTTGGTTTGGTGGGAGCAACAAATAGTAGCCATGCCTAGCTTCACGCTTGTTCGGTGGCCTCACAAACACTTGGCTGGTGGCAGAGCAGGACCGGATTATGATATCAAAATGATATCTTTGGTTCACCAAAGTCCAGGCCAGTACATGGTGGTAACACAGCCTTAAAAGCAAAATATTTTCCAAGGCTATACTTAAAACATTTTTCAAAACTCAGTTAGCTCATAATGAAATCCTGTGATATTTATCACATGCGCATAAAGGGTTGTTGCCATCTAGAATTCTATGTATACTCCAACAGTCACACAGTTATTCTTTTATCCCATTAATTTACATTAAGGAGGCAGCAAAACCCATCAAAAGAAAAGCGTGTCTGTGTATGTGTGCAGTAGGTAATATAGACTTCTTTCACCATTAGAATGAATGGGTCAGTCATTCTGAGTGTTATATATAAATGGAAGATGCAGACATTGAAACCAATTGGTGGACTGAGAAAATATTAGCATCTTGAAAGAATCAAGGAACTATTTCTGGCAGACTAATTGGGCTTTAAACAGCAGCTTCTTGAAACTACTTAGAAATATGCAATGCTTGTTGCAATGGATATTTTTCCACCCACCCCCCATGTCTCTTGGATTGCTACTGCAGTAGAACCAAAGGTTGAATCCTCTCTTACCCTTTACACTGGAATTCCAGTCTAGATCAGCCTGCTGCATTTACTTTTGAGTAAGAGGAAGGAACTGGCAAAACCACCGGTGAGTATTCTCTGCCCAAATAAACCCTATGAAATTCATAGGGCTGGCATAAATCAACTTGAAGGCACAGACACACAGCTTGGGGGGGGGGCAGGGGAAGAATGCAAAGTAGGCTTCAGCAAGCTTTGTATGAAAAAAAAAAAACCCCTAAAAATTGGCTGTGAGAACTGTGAATATTGTTGTGCTGTTATGTGCTTTCAAGTCATTTCTGGTAATGTATCATGGAGGTTTACCTGGGCTGAGAATGTGTCGTGACATGCTCAAGGTCACCCAATGGATTTCTATGACCAAGCAGGGAATTGAACCCTGGCCTCCAGGGCCATACTCCAATGCTCAAACCACTACACCACTCTGGCTCTCTCTGTGAATATATGCATATCTAAATGTTTTAAATTCTCAGACTCATAAAAGATTGTAGATTGTAGATCTCCTTAGAGTTATTACATTAATTACAAACATCTGATTCCAGCTTGTCTAGGTACATCAAAAAATATAAGCTGATTTAGGTTATGGCCTAAAACCAGTTATTAACTGAAACAAGTCCATTGAATCCATGGACATTTGGCAATTTATTTATTAAAATATGCGTAGCTTGTCCTTGATTGTGAAATGCTAAGGAATATTCTTTTCAAAACAACAGAATTTAAAACAGTTCTAGGTTAAAACAATACAATTATTTAATAGGATAAAAGATTAAACAAAAAATTGTTTAAAAATTTAAAGCCACGTACGTGGGAGGAAACCAATACTAGTGTGCATGGGATCTCCCAAGGGAGGGCATTCTATACTTGGAATGCCACAATTGAGAAAACTCTCTCCTATGTCCTCCCACAGGAGAGAAGGGGCTCTCCTGAAGACCTCAGTCCTTGGGCAGGAATGTATCTTAAGTCAACAACTCTCAAACACACTCATACTTTTTTTCATTTTTAAATGAAAAATTACACACATGTCATTGCTGGTTCCAGTTGCACTTGCTTGCAGGATGCCACTGGCTTCATACAATGTCCTTGTCTCCTCTATGTGCCTCTCGAATAATATGTGAAATAACTACTACCTGTGTGCTTTCTTTAATTTCTGATTTATGTGCTGCTTCATGACTGCCATGTTTCTGAGTGGTGAGTGGTTACTTCTACTGTTTTCATGTCAGCAACCTGCATCACTTGCTATTCGTTCTTGATATTTCAAGTCTGCTCTTTGGGTCAGAACACCATGTGTAGCTTTCTTGTGTGGTTTCTTAGCCCAAGAATCTACCACTGAGTCATAAGCTTTCTTCGCTCAAGCACCACTATTGTGGTCAGACTCCATTTTCTAATGCTTTTTTTATATTTTTCAAAGATGAAGTGTGCAGGATTCTGGGCACATTTTTCATTAGAATGCTTATGAGTCTTAAATAATATTAGGGTTGATCTTCATTTACAGATATCCATAATAAAATATAACATGCCACCAAAAACAAAGAAACTAGCATATTGATTCCATCCAAAACACTCATTCGCTCTCTCACACACACTCTGGTTTCTCTCTGGTTTTTAGACTGTTTAAACTTTTTAAAGGAATCTATTGTTTAATATGATTTTGGAAATTTAGCCTTTTTACTGTTTTACATGTTAAATTGTTTGAACTGATGTTATTGTAAGCCATTCAGAGACCTTATGCTATCTACATATAAAAACTTATAAATCTGAAAAATAAATAAATAAATAAATAAATAAATAAATAAATAAATATTGTTTGATTCTCAAAGAAAATGTGGTAGAAGGAGGTGGTTAATCTGGAATGCTATCACTTTTAATTTGTTTTCACTCTCTTGGTGTCAGAGAGTTGATAATTTGAGGGCTTGCCCTGAAAAAGTGGGGCTTTTAGCAAGAGGCCTATATACTGTTATAGAGAAGTCTCTGGAAGCCTCTTCAAAACAAAATTGTCTTCTGGTCTGCTCCACCTCCTCTAGCTGGTGTTTTGGACTTTACCTGACCAGATGTTATAGTCCAAGTCTCTTGTTAAGCAAACTACGATAATAGATTCCTCTAGGGCAGGGGTAAGAAGAAGACATTAATTTTACTGGTAGTTTTCTGGATGATCTGAAGTAGTTCAGCAAGGACATCTGAATATTGTTTTACAATGGTGGCAGTACAGTGCCCCCAATATATGCACTGTTTATACTGCTGAAGTTAGATAAGATTGCAGTCAACAGTTGTACAGGCAGGTGTTAAACAAAATGACCCATGGAGTCGCCTCCAACTCTTCTATGATTCTGTGAACTAGGAGGATATTTTTGTGTGGAAGCTGATTTTGACATCAGTGCAATTTCTTGGTCTTGGAAGTCTTTAGTTCCAAATGTCACTCGTATGCAGCAGGTGGATATTGGGGTTCCAGTAAAAAGTCAGCCGCAACCCTGAAATCTGCCTCCTACTGACATAGGAGAATATATCAGTATCTTCTTCAGATGAATGCCATGGAAACAGCCAGAGGATTTAGAAGGGGAGTGTCCTTTTGGAGGAGAGAGCATGCATTAACCCCCTCACCTGCCTTCTTGCCATAGCTGAAGACAACATGTATCTGTGTAATGTATCAGTGGTCTGGAAGAAAGACAGAAAGATGGAACTGAAACTCCAGAAGCATCTTTAGAATGCAAGCTGTTTCTTTAGAAACCTGATAGGGTAAAAGTGAATTTGGGGATCTTTGTCAGAGTGTTTAACGCTGTACTTCCAGTGTTTAACTTGTACATTTCTAGAAAGAAGCTGATCCCTTTCAAGAACCCTTGAAACTTCTAACCACTTGGAAAATGGGGGGCTTTTCACATTAGACAATAATAGCACCCTGATTCCACTCTAACTGGCATGACATTCCCTTGTGGAATCCTGGGACTGGCACTTAGGGGAGAAACATTAGAACTGTCAGCCAGAGAGCTACACTGGAAGGAAGATAATGGCTGGGTGAATGTCTTTTTCTTGGGTGCCACTCAAAGAAGTATTCACTACCTCCTTGTGCAACTCCATGCACATACACACACATACACACTAGGGCAGCTTTCAGACCTTGGGGACACAGCCACAAATGTTTACCAGCTGGGGTGGGAGGCAAGAGGGAAGTGATTAGGCAGCATGGGTTCCTGTTGCACTTCTGCAGCTGAGGGAAAAAGTTGAGGTTGCTCTTATGGATTTCTATCAAGATCTGACAGGGCAACCTCAGTTCCCGTCTCCTGCCTGTAGCTGATTTGTACCTTCTATCTCCCCTCTCCCTTGCCACAACTATTAAGCAGTTGTGCTGGCGGGAAGGTAGCATCATGGAACTCTATGTATATAGCATGATACTCTGCACACTCTGATGGTGGATCATGGCCAATTATTTTAATCCTAGCTAGGGTATCCCAGCTAGTCCCAACTAGATAGCCCCACTGGATCATTCACATTTACATAAATGTTTATTTACCAGCATCAGTAGCTAACTGGGACTAGTATTGGATTTAGGCCTCAGGCTGTGTTTTGGCTGAATGAGTTCTAGAATCCTTGATATGCTTGAAAAAGGAATATAGTTTTAACCCAGAGGTGTTCAGCTAATTAAGGAAGAATATATTCTCTTAACAGAACACTGTCTAGCTGACATTTTCTATTATTAATCACATTTCTCCTTCATTTTCTTTGACATAGATAAGCTGCACTCTTGTTTATTGAGATAAAAGAGAACACAAAATAAAATAGTCAGCAGGAGGAAGAAAATACAATAAGTTTATTCCTTAGATAAATTCACTCAAAAGTAAGCCCATTGAAGTCAATGGTATTTAGTCCTGTGTAAATGTGTTTTGTCTGAGCTGGAACTTAGTAGATCTGAGAAGACAGAGCAAGAATTATTTAAGTAAAATTCTCAATGTGATTAATATTGACAAGAATATAACCTCTTAATATAATACAAACAAATGAGGATGGTTATTATTTTTATAGACTTATTTTTGTCTGTATAATTTCTCTGTATCATAATTATTAGGATGACTTTAGTTTTAGGGCCAAAAAGGAAACATAAATCTTCTAGAAGATTGACCCCCTTTGATGATCATACCGTGGTGCTATAAATCTTGATGTCAGAAAACATAGCGTCATTTCAAAGTGCATTGTATCAGTCATCATGACAAAAGATATGTTCTTTTCTCAGAAAATAAACCATTGGTACTAGCAGAGTAATATGTGTTCAGCATTGCATACGTGACATATGAACTCCACAGTGGAAAGACTCTAACAGTTGACACTCCCAGATCAGATTATCAAAGTGCATTCAACAATGTTCAATTAAATTTCAATAGCCATTCTGGTTGACTCCTGTTTGTAAAATGGGGAGGAAGCGTGACATCTTTTCCATTCTTTCAGGCGATGAAATGTCTTGGGTAAGCTCTGCTAATTAACTAACTAATTAATTAATTAATTAAGAGAGCCAGCATGGTGTAGTGGTTGAGCATTGTTGGAACCTCCAGTTAGCTATAGAAACCCAGTGGGTGACTTTGGGCAAGTCACACTCACTCTCTCTCAGCCTCAGAGGAAGGCAAAGGCAAAGGCAAACTCCCTTTTGCCAAGAAAACCCCATGATTGATTTGCCTTATGGTCACCATAAGTCAGAAATGACTTCAACGCACACTGCAACAACATCAATAGTGGAGCAAGAGCAATGAAGGAAAATTACCCCGCTGTGAAAATGTTTTTTTTTGTTGTTGTTGTTGAAGATCAATTCTGTTTCACAAATATATCTATCATTAAGCAAATATTTCTGAAAAAAATATTTTTATTTGTTTTAACAGGAATAAATTTATTTTAGAATGAAAATAAACCTAGAAATAAGATCAAAACTGATACATTATTAAGTTTCTGGAGTGAATATTCAGAAGAAATCTGGTTTAATTGTAATGTTTATTGTTATTTTAATGGTCTTCAGGTAGCTGATTTTGACCCCTCCTATTAATTCTAGATCCACTAGATAAGAACAGTTTTTTTGTTTCGTTTCGTTTCGTTTCGTTTTAAAAGAAAAACCATTAAGGAGAGTTCATTCCAATACAAGTTCAAGGGTGGCCAGTAACCACTTTGACTATTTTGCAAATTTAGTAGCTTGCATGCTATAATAAAAAGGAAGAATGATTAAAAACAAAATGCTATTACTTCATTCTCTCCAACAAGAATTATTAGCAAAGGCAGGAAATGTTTTGGATAAATGCAAACAGACTTCTATCAAAGCATGCCAGAAAGGTTTCATTAGTTGGTGGTTACTAGTAGGAGGTTGCCATTGTAAACTTCTCTATAGCTAAAGGGAACGTGAATGGAAGGTGGCTTCTGCATGGCACGGAGCAGAAATTTTCACAGCTGCAAGGATTACTCAGGGGACTTGTGTGATGAAAGCTACCTTAAGAGAAAGGGTTAGCAAATGCTGCTTGAATTAAGAGTTATAGTATTAGTCCTTAATTAGGCATTCTTATTAGAAATAATGCTTGAACAGATAAGTCGGAATTCTCTTAGTGACATAGCAGGTATAATGTCACCTGTACCAGGATTGGACCACTCTGGATGGGAACATTTTTTCTCCAATGCCCTGACAGGCCACACTGTTGTGTTTTGGCATACTGGAAGTGATGTTATGTTACTTCTGTCTGCCACTGTGTCCAATTTGGGGTGGGAGTGGGTGGCTCTGGGGAGAGGGGGAGTGAATTACAATATCATGGTTTAGTTTGAACTCATTTGGCTGGTTTTTGAGTGAAAATCATCCAAACGTTGGTGTGAAAAAATATTTTAAGGGTTGCACTTTGCTCATTCCTGTTTTACACCCATTTTGGCCTTTCATAATTATTGTAGGCAGAAGTATTCAGAGCCTCCATCCACAACATTTCCAGCCTTCACCACCTACCTTTCTGCCAACAAGATTCCCCTTGTGACCAGTGGAGGGTGTGTGTGATCTGTTAGCAGCCAGCAGCGTTCCAGCAGTTGGATGCATAAAGAAGAAGGCATCTTCCTGGACACCTATGAGTCCCATTTGGGAGGATGATGCCATTCTGGTATGTCTGGCTGTAGAAACAAAATCAGACACAGTCTAGCTGCTTTCCCTCTCCCAGCCTGTAAATGATTGTGGGGAAAACAACAGAGAATGATGCACAGGGAGGAGGGCAGGAATAGGGCTACTGTAAGGAGCTTTACAATCCACCAGAATCATGTAGGATCTTGGCAATGGTATTTGGTAATGATAGTTTTAAGCCTTTAATGAGTCAAATGCTAAATAGCATGGGAACCATATTTTAGATTTGTAACTGAATGTATGTAGTCCAACACAATTGCTTCCTTCAGGGTAGTGGGATCAGATGATGGTGATGCAGAGCATGCCCTCTTATTTAGTGGGCCACATGCTCTATTTCAGAAGATGTGGTCCTTATGACACGTAGGACACCTCAGCTTATGCCACTCCTCCAAATGTACACAGGGTTATGTAGCCTATGTGGTTGGCTTCTTAACTTCAGTGTAAACAGTCCTGGAATAAATTGCTCTCCATCTTCTTTAGAGATGATTCCTACAAACCACTCATTTTATGCTAATGGATCTGCCAGAGGATCTGTAACTGACAGAGCAGCAAATGCACTCTTGATTTACTACCACTTCTCCTGCAGCTTCTCCAAGTTAATATTACCCCAAAATGTGGGTGACTCAGGCATCCACCCATGACACCAGTACCTTCATGTAACACTGGGGAATTGATTAGCTCAAATTAGGAGGCCTGCAGGAGGGAGGGTAACTTAACTAGGTCTTCCACCAATGTTTACGGGGTCCCCACAGGAAAGAACTAGCCAGAGATTCCAAAATAAGCTAAATGTGTTTTTACTGGGGGAAATGCAATCACTCACACACACACACACACACACACACACACACACACATGAGATTCATGCAGTCATGCAATCATATGAGGCTAAAAGAAGGAAAGGGAGGAAAGTATTTGATAGCAAGTTTCAAGGTGTTGAATAGGCAATTACCAATCCTGAAGAGCAGCAAAGAAACAGCTATGTGGCTTAGACTTGCATCTAAGGGGAATACAGTTCAGAATTCAAGGTGACAGAGAGACATTCAGCATCGGATGTATTGTAAACTAGCTGCTCAAAACTGAGGGTTTTTATACTCCACTTCCCTCCCTGAAGGGGTATGAATTAATTGCTTTCTGGCAGAGTAAACAAAAAAAGATCTGGAATGGACTGATCGTTGACAAAATATTGATACGTCTTGGTTGGGTAGAGTGACTGGGGAAGATTTTAGTAGGAAATGTGCTCAGCAGGGGTGCTTCCCTGCTGCACCTGGGCTTAATTATTGTTTTCTGAAGTTTGACAGTTGAGAGAATTATCTTACAACCATTGAGCCTTCCCAGCTAATCCACATCGAACCTACGACCTGGCCATGCTGAAGTCACCTCTGACCTACTTTTGTATATCTTCCCAGCCACTGCCTCTTCTTCACATGGCCTTCCAGCCATAAGTCTATATAACTTAATTTCATGCCAATTAATATTTGTCAATTAGATCATATAAAAGCATGGGGGTGCACGGCTGCTAACATTAAGAGCTTGGCTAGTACTGGAGCCTAACTTTTCAGAGGTTCAGCACCCATGGATCTCCAGTACAACTTGGAGCAACTGCAAGAGGAGTAGCAATACCAATAAAGGATTCATTACTCCCAGGAAGGCAGATTCCACGGCTGATCCTGCTACAATGTTGAATTCAGAACATAAGAAATTATCATGTGGGCAGGCTCTGCATAATTCCACCCAAAATCTCAACTAGTCATTCCAGGGGATGCTTCCAGATCCCTCGAGTATGCTCTCACAACAGTTTCTTGTGCTTTCAATTCTGTGCTGTAGCCTTGGAAGCTAACAGTATGAACTGCAAGCCCCAAAAGTCCCTGGTTCGGAGCAGATCAATCATGTGATATAGTGCAAAATTCAATGTGTTAATAATTCATTTTTGTCTGATTACATCTCTACTTGCCTTTATCTGTTTCGGGACATATCTAGATACGCCAGTAGCTTGGTAAATATTGGGCTAGATTTGGATTTCATGCATTACAGCACCTCCTAAAGCTTGTTCCCATTCCCACATCCAGTCAGGCCCTAAACATACCAGTGTTTTATCAATTCTTTTTTCCTGCTTGAGGTGTGGTTAACTATCACGTGGGTATGGGTTTCCTTCCCTTCCCATCATTCCACACATGAACACAACACCTCTCCCACATGTTCCTCCCCAGTATCTCTGTTCTAGTATTGCACATTTATTTTGTTTTTGAAAAAAATATTTTTATAGTTGTAGTCCAAAAATGTCATAGAAATAAAGCACTATACCATTTTAGGGCTACCGTATATTTCTAGAAAGTATTTTTTAAAAAGATGAACTGATACTGTGAATGCAGTGCATTGCAGAGCAGAGGAAATGTTTATCCTGATAACTGGAAATATAATGAGGGGAGGGAAGTCAGATGAAAAGTTCCTTGGCAAAGGTCATGCCTCTGTTCAATGTATCATCAGTGAGACTGCCTAGAAGTACATAAGGAATCAAGACAATGGATACAGATGTGGGAATTTACCTCTTTCTGTACCAGAAACTTCCAGGATAGAAGAAAGCCGCTCACTGCCCTGAGTTTAAAAAGTTTCAGCTAGTCCCAGAAATTAATGAGAAACAGACCAAGATCCAGTCACTCCATATAGCTACTGTACTGTTATTCCACTTTAATTGTCATGGTTCTGTCCAATGGTATCCTGGGATTTGCAATTTGGGGAGGAGCACTTAAAACTCTCAACTAGAGTGCTTCAGTGCCTCATCAAACTAGACACCTCAGAATTTCATAGGACAGTTCCATGGCAGTTAAAGTGGAATAGTAGCAGTATGATTCTGTAGTGTGAATGGGGCTCCACAACAGGAGGTATGTTGTATGGATATTTTTAAAAATCCCAACAAGTAGAGGTACAACTCCCACAAAATCCCAAAGAATTTGGCTGTTACTGCAACTTCTAGGCCGCCTTGGCAATAGCATAAAGATATCCTTTTGACATCAATAATTCGGCTCTCTTCCACCACCCCTCTCCACGTGTTTGTGAGGCCCCCAGACAAGCACGAAACTAGGCTCGGCAACTGATTGCTGCAATATTCCTAAACAATACAGGCAAGCCAGAAATAGCCAGATCGCCACTTCAGAAGACCTCCTGGCAAACATCCTATTAGGTATGCATGCCACCTACAAAGGACTCCCTGCCCCGAGCAGGTAACTTGACTAGCTGAACTATCAACTGTCCAGCATCGCGCATTTACATACTGGTTGCTCCTTTGTCAATTTGGACCTAACTCAATCATGTTAAATTCTGACCTTTCCAAGGCTTTGTCTCGCACTCGAAATCCATTGTTCTCACCAAGTATGGCACAGCCTGCAGTCACATTTCTCCCTATAAAAACCCCTGATTCGGAGACCCTCCTCGGATCGCTCCCGAGTTCCAGACCGCCTTGCTGCCTCTTTGCTTGGCGAGCCCTCCCTCAGCTCCACGTGCTGAGCCACATCGAACCCCAGCATCACTCTCTATTCTCCTGGACTTCAGGACAGGTTTTGTATCACCCAAACCAACTATCCCTCTGAAAAATCCCTCTATCCCACTCCCACCTTTATTTTCTATAGTTATCTGAGTGAATGAGTTGCATACACAGTTTGGCTGTATTTTAATAAAGATTTCATTTATTCTTTCAATACGGTTTGCTTCTTGACCGGCCTGACCCCGTAGACATAGGGTTCAAGATCCTGCTAAGTTACTCTGCCTCTTGTAGCGCCAAAGCAGTGCTCGGAGCTAATTTTCCCCACCTATAGTTGAGCACATTTTGGTGTCCCTCACGGGACCCCCAGTAAACAGGGTAACATGGCCAGTCTAGATGAGCACATTATCTACCTTTTCTGAGAGGAGAGGCAATCTGGTGAGTTGTTTTCAGTCACAGTCAAGGGAACGGGAAGAAGGTATGATATAAAATAAGATAGATAGATAGATAGATAGATAGATAGATAGATAGATAGATAGATAGATAGATAGATAGGTAAGCAAGTGTGTATATCTATCATAAACTAGAGCTGAGCCACAGGATCAGAGATATGACAAGGTAGGGATTGGAAAAGTTAATGCTTTGGACTAAAACTTCCAGAATTCTTCAAGCTGACTAGGCGGATGTTGGAAGCTGTAGTTTAAAAAGTGATTTTTCCAGACTCTGAACTAATTGTGCACTTTCTCCACAGCAAGAGCATGTGGAGTATGCAAATAGCCAGGCAATGATGTGGGGCTATTGCATCAGTAAAGAAGACACAGTCTGTCTTTGTACTTGTCCAAGTATAAAACAGGAATGTTGAAACTGGACCAAACGGTTCTATTGACATTGGTGGCATAACTGGTAACGAGGGAATATGGGTTGCAGGAATTCCAGATCTTTGAAGCATGGGAGGAATTTATCATTTTTTTTGTGTGTGATCTGTCTTCAAAAGTGAAGCATGCATGTGCAATGTGCTTCTCGAACTCCCCAGAGCTTAGGCCATTTCATTTAAGTTAAGCAAGAAAATTCTCTCAGTGCTAAATGAGGGCAATGCGTGTGTGTGTGTGTGTGTGTGTGTGTGTGTGGACACAGCCACCCAACTACTCATCTTGATATGCTTTAGATAAGGTTGTGCACATTTGATTTTTTTTCTGGACCTCAGATGTCAGGATGTGCAGGTTAGTGGATGTGCAGCATTCACACATTGCTGGTTGTCAAAGTTGTTTTAAGACTGGAATGACAGTTTCAGAAAGAAATAATGGGGTTAAAATTGAGGGAAATGCTACTGGCTTTATGCAGGAAAAGTCAGGCAGTTCTTTCAATTTCAATGTCATATAAAAACACCATTAATTAATCATTGTCCTCAGATCATTTAATGTTTACTAGCAAGGATATATATTTGAATATATTAAAGTAGTGTAGCCTGAGGGAAGAGAGGTGAATGACTACAGAGTAAGTTACAATTGCTTCTTTCTGTAAAGTAAACAATGATGGCTGGTGGCTGTCGTGGCAGTTGGAGTGATGAATCTACTCTGCATTTTATGCCATACTTTAAATGAACTATCCAAAGTGCTGAATCTATTTTGGGGATAGACTTCAGCACCTTGGATGGTTCATTTAAAGTTTGGACTAAACTCCAGAGTCATTTCATTGACCCTGTTGACATGGCAGCCACCATCTCCTACAGATAGCCAGCTGCCAGCTCAGAAGCAAAATGAAACCTCCCTATGTAACTTGCAGTGCAATCCTGAGTCTGTTTTCTTAGAAAAGTCTCCCTCTGTGATTCAGTGGGATTTACTATCTTGCTGGCCTATTTAG
Organism: Iguana delicatissima; assembly: GCA_948472985.1. Taxonomy (NCBI): domain Eukaryota; kingdom Metazoa; phylum Chordata; class Lepidosauria; order Squamata; family Iguanidae; genus Iguana; species Iguana delicatissima. Next base: position 955,062 of record CAOKZL010000164.1, on the reverse strand, counting down.
AGTTGCAGGCTAACACTATAACCCTAGGCAGGCTCACTCAGAAGTACACCTCCTTGTTTTCAGTGACGCTCACTCCCAGGAAACTGTGTATAGGGTGGGCTCCTGTTGCCAACTCTTTTTATCCTACACATTTATATCAAACCCATCCTTGGCTAAATATTCTATAGATTTTAACCATCTGATGTGGTGATGGCATTTGCCACATTTCCATATCTGGTCAGAAACCTGGGACAAACAGGACACCTGGCCTCTTTACTACTTGACACAAGAGTAGGGATGATGGGTTTCAAAACCACATCTTGCTGCACTCTTCTTCAAGGCTAACCATATCATTAGGATGAGTGGAACAGCTGGCTCAGGCAGCACACTCTGAGGGACAACAGCTACAGCCCCCTTCAAGTGGTTCCTACTCACCCACCTCAGCCATTCCCCTCTTTAGGAAGACAGAGATGTGTGTGTCCTAACAGCCTGCCCCATAGCCCCTAAACTAACCTTTGACCCTCAGGTGTGATGGAGAGCTAGTGTCCCCATTGCCAATGTTGAAGTCAGATGCAACTGACAGGACAGTCAGCTTCCATATATGAAGTGGAGAAGAAATACCCTGTTGCCTTTTCCTACTGACAGTTGAATATCTAGGGATGCTTTGTCCCACCGAACCATACTATTTGCAATTTCTTTGCTCAAGAGGACTATATCCTCTCTTCTATGTCCTCTCCAGCAACTAATTAAAAACCAGTACTATTTCCAATAGGCATTCAATTCTGGCTGCTGCCTATTTAACATAGTCCTATGTATCTGTATGCTGTTTATTGCCACATATCTCAAATATTCCATGACTAGATTGATTGACTGACTGATTGATTGATTGATTGATTGATTGATATTAATTTCTATCCTACCATTTTGCTTTCACAGGACCTAGGGTGAGATGAACAGTTTATCTGTTTGTTGTATGTAGATTTGCATGTTTGTTTCAGTGTATGTAGTTTTCACTCTGAGCATACAGGGGAAGCTTCTTATGTCCATTGGGCCAATGATCTTTGTTCTGCAGTAGGGGGATTGCATTGCTCCATGACATTTTGCATTCCAAGGCAAGGCATAGGAAGGAGCCCAAGCAGAGGGGCATATCATGATCCCAACTGGCTAAGTTATTTTGGCAAGCGACTCAGAAAATCTTGCAAGCATCCTTCCCTGTTGTTGGCCATAAAAAATACAGTAACAACAACAACAACAACAATAATAATAACATGACTATCAATTTGTTGCTCTTCCATGAGCCTCCAAATCTGTTGCCTAGGGCAGGGCCTCCTTCTGTGCAGAGGTACACAGTCCTTTCCCCAGTTTATACTGGCGTGTGTGTGGGGGTATTGTATGAATCAAAATACATTTGCCTGGATTGTATGTGTAGGACTAGTGCTTTACATATACGTCTGCTTCCTTCACCACTGGAAGAGCACATGGACTAGTCCATATATAAAACTGAGTATAATAAAGAAAACCAAGAGTATAGCTACATGAAGGATGTGTTTGTAGGCCATCTCTTGAATTTGGTTCTGGTCAGATGTGTTCATTCTGTGCACAGCTATTTTTGTGAACAGTTTTACCAAAAGCAATGTCTTTTTGCTCTTGATAAAGAACACCGTATTTATGCAGGTGCAAAGGGGTACGAACATGTATGCTGACTTACATAAACGCAAATCTAGTACTTGGAAATCATACAAAAAACTGCTGTTTTTTCTAACTAGCCTGCAAGGTCTGGTCATAAGGTCAACATATGGAACTGATTTGAAACATTGAAATGAGAGTGCAGTGCCACTAGTTTCTTACTTTCTTCCAACTAAACAGTACAATATTATTGGTACAATTCATCAGTAATCTCTCCACTTCCAAGCCAGATTGTAATAAATGGGGTTGCACAAGAGTGTGGCATCAACTACCACACTATAAGAAACCAGTAAATATTGCACATCTGCCAATTGTCCCAGTTTGGTAGGGGCAATCCCAATTAATCCTCTGTCATTCCACCTTTCCAGCTGCTTTCAGAATGCTTTAGCTATGTATTCCTGCATGTCAGGAGGTTGACCTAGTTGGTCCATTCCAGCTCTAAGATTCCATGATTCATTGATTCTATGAAAATCAAAGTGTCGCATCGTTTCCTAACTTGTGTGTTCTTTTTCATTAATAGCTTTTTGACCATGTTCTGATGTTGCTTGGCCAATTTTCATCTGTGAAATTTTAGAGAGTATGATATTGCCTTCCTTTGATGTATTTGAACAGCCGAGATCTCCTTCCCCTTAAAAATCATCTCAGGTTCATCTTTGAAGAAGAGATGTGACTCATGTGACCCTCCAGATTGGAAAGTCTAGCTCCCAGTAATCCAGGTTAGCATAGCCAATGATGAAAAATGCTAGAATTTGCAATCCAACATCTGGAGGCGGCATGATTTCCACCCATGGCCTAAATCCAGCTGTTAGTCCAAGCAAGAATAGACCCACTTAATTAATTGGGTTTACTTAAGGTTGTTGACTTGCTACTCAACAATTGATTCATATGGAGCTAGTTTAATTTATGCATGTTTTATGCAAATATTAAGTATAATTACAATGCATCATTTTTATTTTTATTTTTTAAATGGATTCAACTATTCAAAACCTATAAAAATCCTGAATGCAGGTTGGGTTCTTCCAGTCTCTTTTCTGTTATATTCTCTCAATGTAACTAGCAGTGTAATTTCACATGTATTACAGTCTACGTATTTCTAAAGCTTCCTTATAACAGAAGCTCTCTGGGTGACTCACAAACAGAATATTAAAATAAAGTATAAAATGGTAAAAACTATTAAAACTAAAAATGTAACCAAAACCTCAGATTTTTAAATAGTAAGGTTCACTCACACTCCACATTTTACACACACACACACACACACACACTATTTTTCAAGGCCTAGATGAGGAAGAAAGTCTTCGCTTGTTTGAAAATACCATAACTACTGTATCTCTAGAAAGACTGTTCTATAACCTGGGTGCCACCTCTTACCCACTTACTTCATTTGTTGAAAGCACTCGACGAATACCTCTAAAGAAGACCTTGAGGTTTGGGTGAGTAAAAATACTCCTTCTCCGCACCTCAAGCCTTCGCAATGCATCTCTCCCTTGGTTTTTGCACTACATTGCTTCACCTCACGACCTCACGGTGTTTCCCTTCCTTGTTTCTTGCATGAAGCTGCTCACACTCCTTGCTTACCTGAAATTCTCAGGGCTTATTTCTTGTAGAAATAATGCCACCATGATGCGATCAGCCCCCCAGTAGCCATAAAAAAAACTGGAAAAAATTGGCCAACTCTCAGCCAGGGTGAAATGAGGACTAACGTTGCATCACTTCTGAGTCACCCCAGAATGTATGGTGTGGCCTGCTTCCCGGGTACTGGTGTGAAAATCAGCCCTCACCCCCAGCATAGTTACTCATAACTACTGTAGAGCAACTGGAAATGTGGAAAAGTCTGTTCTAGCATTTATAAATATTTAATAACTAGCCTTGTTTTATTTTCTTTACAGTAGCAGCCATTTTGATTTTCTTTGTGTAGAAGTGCATCAAAATACTCTCTTAATTCTATACTTGTGTTGATTACTAATGTTTTTAATTTTTTTCCTATTAGTTCTAGCATTTTGAAGATGTGTTGTAGAACCAGTTTTACAGGATTGTTATCTGAGTGCGTGTTTAAATACAGGTTCTTCTTAAAGTAATATTGGCCACTGAGAACCAAGGTTTCAGACTGGTCAAGGAGCATGAATGAATAGCTGCTGAGGCTCCTAGTTCAACACAGCTAAATTTGCAGGTGGTGTTGAGAAAAGGAAACCCTTGAGGTGTTTCCTGGGGGTGGGAATTTAAAGGCAGAATGGCATAGAGGTTTTGTCTTTGTATTCCCAACATAATTACACACATTTTCATGTGCAGAGTTGCATTTAACTGCCCTGGAAATACTCCTACTGCAATCAACTCAGAGCCAAAATAGACTTTGTCCAGTTCCATTTCAGATCATAAATTACTATGTAACTACATTCATTGTTGGTGTAACAATTCAAGTCAACAAATCTATTCTGGAGATTAATTTCACTTCTCAAACATAGCCACATTAAAGATAGAGATCCAGTTATGCAGAGTCCCTGCGTAATTATCGGAGTCTGTAATACAATCTCTTAATTTTCTAGTGAGGGCAATGTGCAGATGTGATGTGTTCCTTCCTGATTGCATAGTGCCTTTTAGACTATCGTAGTGAGTGGAGACAGTCTTTAATATCTGGAAAGCAGCCTGTCAAATATTTATGCGATTAGAAATTAATGCAGGCATTGCAACAATCTAAGTTTGACAGGAGACCAGGTACCTATAAAAACAAAAGCCTTAGTAAATTCATGAAGAAAAGAAGGACCTGATTATTAAAAAGGTGCCATAGTTACCTATATCTAGACAATCTTGTTAAGTTTGTTGATTCCACAAACTTATTTAAAAAAATTATACAGATAAGTGAAAAAGACTATAATGTTTGGGGCTTTTAAAATTTATTTTTACTACTTAGAGTATTTATACCTAGTCCTTCAGTCAGAAAAGCTCCCAAAGTCTCTTACAAATCATTAATTTGACATTTCTCCATCCTCAGGCTTACAATCTAGAAAGACGTGAAATACAAGAAAAAAAGAGTGGTAGGGGTGGGCGGAATTAATACCAGAAGACATTGCTGGTTCTTCTCTTCCTCTGTGGCCAGGGCAACAGCTGGGATGGACGGAGGGCCTTCCATCTGCTTCTAGGCCTAGGCACGATTAAGCTGTGTGGTACTAGGACATAAAATACCAGGATGTCCTCAGGCACTAATACTGGGCAGAGTAAGGAAGCCACCTGAGGCAGCAGATGTTGGACATCAGTAGTGGGAGACACTTCCCCCATCACTACCTCCTCTTTATGCTAAAAGAGAGAACTGATGACCTGCTACAAGAATAGCAATAGCAGGTACATTTCTATACTGCTTATTAGAGCAAAACGCTCCCTAAGCAGTTTACAATGTGTTTTTAGGTAATTGCCCCAAACAAGCTGGGTACTCATTTTGCTGACCTATGGAAGGATGGAAGGCTGAGTTAACCTGGACCCCTACAAGACTGAACTCACAACGTTGTGGTTGCAGTACTGGCATTTAACCACTGCACTACCAAGGCATGTGATGGAGTACAATGTCCATCACTAGGGCTAAAATAAGATTGAACTGTCTTGTCTTTTGCTTCAGGCAACAGAATATCTTGGGATGGCTCTGTAAACATTCTGTAGTATTCAGCCCATTCCAATGAAGGGGAATAAATGTGCACGAGCTATTATTATTTCAGCAAGATTTGGTGCAGAGAACTTCCTGGATGGTGCCCTTAGACAACGCAATCCTACATCTACTTAGAAATAAAACTGTTCAGTAGGACTTACTTCCATGTAAGTTTGTAAGATTAAAGTTTAAAAGGACCTTGACATCTGAAAAAGCAGTGCGTAGAATCTTAAGGAACGTGCCACTTTTTCCTTCTTATGTAGGATTTGGAATCTGTTATTTTTTTTCTGTCATTCTCATGCAGCTTTCAATGTATCCTAATTAATTTTATCATAATCTACACTTAGGTGGTCAATTCCAGCTAGAATGATGAATAGGTAGATTTTTTAAGAAATAATATGAAAAGAGAATATTGATAAGCAGTGAGAGATTGCAAAGCCTTTTGCTTCAGGAAATAATTTTGTAGCAACCCTATGCATGCATCTCCTTGGCAAATGAGATGTCTATATCACCCCAGGGAATGCTGAGATGTTAGGTTATTATAATATTCATAAAGTATTCTTAGTACTTTGCAAGCACTTTTAACATTTTTTTAAAAATTTAATTGTAGTATTCCCCCTTCAACTGCAATTTAAAGAAAAATGAGCTGAAAGAGTGTAACTTGTACAAAGCAATCCAGGAAAGATACAGCAGAACAAAATATTTCTCCCCTGTTTCTTCCCAAGCTCTACAATATTCCAGCTGGATTTCATACAAACTAGAAAGGAGACAATCTTATGTTTTCACAAAAATTAGGGCCCAGAAGATAATATGAGAGCCAGCATGGTGTAATGGTTTGAACATTGGACTATGATTCTGCAGACCAGGGTTTGAATCCCTGCTCAATCATGGAAAGCCATAGGGTGAACATTGACAAGTTACACTCTCTCAGCCTCAGAGGGAGGCAAAAGACACCACCCCTGAGCAAATTCTGGTAAGAAAACCCCATGATAGTTTCACCATAGTGTTGCCGTAAATCAGCAATGACTTGAAGGCATGCAACAAGAAAAAGATAGTATCACAGAAATCTGTGACATAGATCTTACTTGGAAAATCTTAGACATAAATCTTCTCTTCTTCCAGAAAAACAAATGTGTCATAATAGGTTGCTTGGCACTGATGTGGAACTGCTTCTCGCAGATGCACCAGGAAAGATTAGCTAGCCAGGCTGGTAAATCAAGGATCCAACTTTATTTAAAGAAATGCATTTTTTTTATCCCTCATTCAGATAGACAAGTATCGAAAAAAAGAATAAGAGTCCTGAACCATGGGTCGTTAAATCCTAATATACTTTTCCAAGGCTACCAGGCCACTACTGCAAAGCATATGCACCTTCAGAGAACAAAAAATACAGTTGGCCTTCCACATCAGTGGGTTTAACATTTGTGGATTTAATTATTTGCAGATTATTTGCTGCCACCTCTGCTGATGCCATACACCATTCTTAATAGGACTTATTAGTCTCACCTTGTGTTTTCAGTTTCTTTGCGAGCCTCCCGAAACCATGAGAGACTGCTAAGGAAAGGCGAGGTTTATAAGTTCCTATTAAAAATGGTGTGGTAAGACAGTGGGGGAGGCAGTGGCAAGCCTTACCAGAACCATGCTTCCTTCCATGGAGTCAAATGTGTTGTATATGGTGAGTTATTGTGTGCTGTGTACTCTGTTGTTGTGTACTATGTGTGTACTTTTTAGGTATTAAGCATGGTTGGGGGGGCCTATAGATATCTGAGTTTTTTCCACTTTTGTAGGGGTCCTGGTTCCTAACCCCCATTAATACAGAGGGTTGATGGTACTTTGCAGACTTCAGAGTGTCAATTTGTTGTTTTAAAGGAACTTCTCCAGCATCAAGATACAGAAGAAACAGAGATACAAGCATTTTTGGATTAGCACATGTGAAGCCATGTTAGGATCCCCCTTCAGCACCTCCCATGGTGAATGAATGGTAAAAGCACCTTCAAAAGAGGGTAACAGATATTCTGTTGAATTAAGCTGAAGATCTAGCCTTTGTTTGAGCATTCTTTTTACTCAGCGTGTTTTTTCAAAAAATGTTTCCCTCAATTCTCAGTGTAATTACGATATGAACTACAGAGTGCTTGAGTTGTTCCCTTACTGAAGAAAAACAGACCAAGGAAGTGGTTGCAACCATATCCTTCCACAGTTGCTGCAACCATGTGAAAGGTTTCCAAACAAATTCCCTTCATACACTCAATTATCCCATTCACTGAAGTGATTTCTGAAGTCAAGAAGGACATTCCAGTTCCCACTGCACAGGGTTCATTTATCAGGTGAAATGAGGCAAAGAAATCAGGTCACCAAATGTCCACACTGCCCTGTGAACTGCTGAACTGTTCAGCCTTGCCACAGCTCCAGCTTACTCTGAGCATGCTTTGCACACAATCACCTTCAGCGTCCCAACCCAGTGTATTACCTGGTGTTTGTATCATTGCATAATGGTGGGCATGAGGGAAAATCTGAAAATAAAATTGAAAGCTTTTTAATGAAAAGCATGTGGAGGTCTTCACCTAAGCAAAAATAGCTCTTGTGAAAGCTGGTCTAATATTTGTTTGACATGCTATTAATACTTGGCAGTCCAATGGTAATTTTCAAATCATCTAACATGTAATTTAGGACTGCTTTTGGCACATTTGGTTAGCATGCAAAAATATCACAGCTGCTAACACAATCATGACAAAGACTGCGCATTAATATTCAGACTTGTGTTTAGGCAATCTTCTCCTCCTCTCTTTCAGTATGCCAAGGATCCAGTGACATGATAATCCCAAAATGAAAGCTGCTGGCTTTTTTTTTTAAAAAAAGAAAAAGTATCTGAGGTTCAGGTTCAAATAATGGATTTATTAGACACCCCATCCCATCTGATTTTAGAAGCTAATCAGGGTCATCTCTGGTTGGATGGAAGACCACCAATGAATACCAGATTGCTGCAGGTGATATTTCAGAGGAAGGAACCTGCAAAACCACCTCTGAGTATACCTTGTTTAAGAAAACCCTGTGAAATTCATGGGGTCACCGTAAGTCGATAGACTGCTGGAAGGCACATACACACACAAGCTGAGTAAGAAGAAAATACATACCATCTTTACCCCACACCCAAATCCTGCCCGTGTTGTCATGAAAAAAATACAGATTTAAAAGGAATTTTCAATATCTAGCAAGAAGCATGAAAAATTGTGAGTTGTTCCAAGAAATAAAATGTGTAAAAGAGACAAGTAGAACTGCACGCGTAGGATTCAAAATTGCTTGCAGAAGATACGAAAGCTATGATGAGGATTTAGGGTTACTAAATTTCATGGATGTGGTGGAACTCCTGACAATGGTTGCAATCCAGTGAACCACAAGCACAAGCTGTGTGTTTGTTGCTGGGTTGTGGCTCCTAAAGCTCAGCCCGGAAGATAGATAGCGTTTTCAATGCTCTCTCCCCTTTCTCCTGTCCTATTTTCTTTTTAAACAAGCACAACTGTTAACAGTAGCAAAAAGGCTTGTCTGAGGAAAGAGGGCAAGGCAGAGTTCTTCTCTTCTGGAGAAGGTGGAGAAAAGTCTGATCAGAATGATGACTGTTGCTGGGGTTCCTTTTCCCCCCTTTTTTTCTTTTAAAGGAGACTGGTAAATGATAACATGGGAATCATGACAGAGGCATGTAAAATTATACATGCTGTGGAGAAAGCAGGTGAGGAAGATTCCCTCTCTCATAATACACACTGGAATCAGTCACTTCAACATATCTTTCTTTGGCAGCTGTTTGTTTAATAATTCGCCACACAGTGGGCTCTGACATCACATGGGACAATTCACCACACTCTACAATTCCTAACCAAAAATATTACAGTAATTTCTTTTCAGACCTCATCTCTGTGGAATTAACTATCCCTGACATAAGATCCCTTTTTCTGCTGTCAACATGCAACATGTTTAGAACCCTGTTTGTTTTTATCTCTCATTTTGAAATGAAGATCAACTCTTGTCCTTAGTTACACTCACCAAACCATATATAACTCGATGGTGTTACAGGCCTGTGACCAAGAATAGAATTTCAGCCACTGTGTTTATTTTTTTATTGGAATATGCATGAGATAATACTGCCTTTTTATTTTTTTATGATCCTTCAGGGAAGTCTGGAAAATCAGATGTTGAATATTAAGTAGCTCTTCCCTTGTGAAATATTTGAAAAATGTAAAATTAGAATATTTTCTTTTTCAGTTCCAGTTAGTGGATCAGTCAGTTAGCTTATACAGCCTGCCCTTTAACACTTACTATTGTTATTACTGACTTTAATATGGTCAGCATCCAGCCGTGACTGGCGCTTCTAGTGTAGTGATGCTGTGTGTACTTGAGGGAGCCATCTTATGTGCTCTTCAACATTTACATGAAGCATCCAAGGATTTGTGATGTAGTACTACTGGTATTGGACAGGGTCAAAAGTATTTTGCTTCCTGAGGCTAAGGACAAAATGATGCACTCACCCCTCCCAGTCCACACGGAGAAAACAATTAGGCAAGTTGAATTTTACTTCAGTACTGGTGATGCAATAGTACTTTACTTCAGTACTGGTGATGCTTCATGATACATTCATGACACAGTGGGCCAGTTTATGGCCTATGTCTTTCAACAAACAGGCAAAGCTCATGAAGAACAGTTTCAGGGCTGTCACAATGGTTCTCCAGCTTTTGCTGCCTGAGGCAGTTACCTCACTCAGCCTCTGGGTGGGGAAAAGGAGACCTTCCAGATGCTGTTGAAGTAGAATTCCCATCCGTTGTAGCCAAAATGGACAACCATGAGGATGATGGGAGTTGTAGTCTATCAATAACTAGAGCATCATGGGTATCCTGAACTAGTTCAGTCTAATAGCAGGGTCAGCCCTACACTGATGTATTCATGACACCCAGTTCTATCTCTCCTTTCCTTCTGGGTTGGGTCCAGAGAGATTGCTGAAGTCTTAACCCATTACAAGCTAACATTAAAAGGCTGAATATGGACTTGTGTTGTGTTGTTGTTGTCATCTTATTAATTTGTACCTGGCTTTTCCACAATATTGAGGCTCAAAGAATATTATTAGAACCAGTACAGAATACTGAACATCATGTGTGTGTGTGTGTGTGCGCGCGCGCGCGCGTGTGTGTTTTAAAAACAGTTAAATAATCTGCAGTGTAGTTGTTTCAGCTTGGACTGTGACTCTAGAGACTAAGGTTCAAATCCCTGTTCTGCTATGGAAACACTTTCTCTGCCTCAGAGGAGAACAAAGACAAAAGCTCTCTGAACACATCTTGCCAAGAAAACCCCATGATAGCTTTGCTTTAGGGTCATAATAAATCAGAAATGATTTGAAGGCACACAACAACAAAAGTTAAAATCATTTTAAATTTATTAAAAGATTGACTGTAACAACCTTAGCAACAACAACAAAATAAAAAGCGCATCACAATGTTTGGGATTAGGATCAGGTGGTGCGAATTCCTCCAAAACAGAGACAAAATAAGCCACCTCTGCATGCTTACACTTTCTGGTTTTCAGTTGGCATGTTACTTTCTAAAATTTTATGTACATCATATATTTATAGTAACTTTCTGCATTTTTTTTTACACCCTCTCTTTTCTTGCATCACTCTAACCTGCAGCCATTTTTTTTTATTCCTCCCTCTCCTTCTTGAGATCATGTGTTTGATTATGCATCACTTTTATGTACTTTACCAAAGACTACGAAGGTTGTTTCTTTCTCTAATAAATCCTGTGAGGTGATATGGGATGGGACTAGTTATTGTTTAGTTTCTGCTTGACTAGTTTGATTACTCTACTTGGGAGATCCACTGCTGTCTTTCATGTTTTCCAGAACAAAACACATCATACCTACTTGTATCCATATTCCAGGACTACAAGTAGCTTAAAAAAGAAAAAAAAAACTGCTAGAAGTGACAAAATTTTATGGGCTATTGCTTTAGCTGTGTAAAGCTACTCGTCCAAATAATTTACTTGTTGGCAAAACCCATTCTTATTTGTATTATATGAGCAGTAAGTAGGGATATGAAGCAATTTTACTAATTTGCTTGTTAATCTTTGAGACAGGCTATCTTAACATGTCAAGACATCCTGTTGAGAGTTCGTTAACCTCTGCGTGATTTCTGGCTGCCAGCGCAAATAGGAGACAATGAGTATTTTTTTGTGGAGGTTTCTGCAACTTGCACAAAATATCTCAGTGCAAAACTAGTGTTGTCTTCTTCTGTGGCACAAAGCACATAATGCAGCAACCATAGAAGGATCTGCTGATGGATGAAAAAGATGCAAACAATCCATCTCAGGCTTCTAATTTTAAAAGATATGTGTAACCAGGAAGCAGCCATCGCCATTTGTCAACATGAAATTAGGCTGTTGTGAAGGAAGAGAGATCAAAAAACCAAGGAAGGTTCATTGATGTATAGGCCTCCCAGAAGTCTCTGGCTTGGCACTGTTGGAAGACATACACTAGATTATAGTGTTCTGATACAGGCAGCAGGACTTTGGAAACACACTTATGCAATGTGTGCGTGTGCTTCAGAGTGTACACAGAACTCTAGTTCTGAATTTGAGAAAAAAATACTTGCCCATGGCCACCCAGTATGTCCGCGGCTGAATTATTACTGGAATCTGGGTCTCCCAGGGGCAAACCCGATGTTCAGCCCAGTAGACCACACCGGCTATCAAAACATCCTCGATCTTATGAAAAAGCCCATTTGCTTCCTGTTTCAAACACTTCTAAAACATTAACTTGAAGTGTAAACTTCCCTGTCTTTCATTTCCTTGGGGATGACAGGGGAGAGGCAGACTAATTGCAAAATCTGTAGAGCTTGTCTGAAGTTTTTAGCCAAACGCTGGTCAGGCTCCAGCTGTGAAGCTAATGAAAATAATTCAAATTGTACCCAAACAAGAGCAATTTATAATGTGGAAATTCTAGACAGACAGCTTTATAAAGCCTTGGGAATTAGCCTGGTGCTAAATCTCCACAAGACGGAAAAAAAAAACTCCCAAGAAGATAAATTCTATTTCTAAGCAATATTGTGATCTCTCTCTCTCACACACACACACACACAGGTATCTGTTTGAGACTAAAAATGTTTAAGTGTGACTCTCCCTCCACCACATACTTTATATGTACTTGTTACAATATTAACAGGGGATCCTTGTTATTCATACCTGTTTAAAGCATATCTGTTTTGAGATCTGTTTTGATTTGGATCTATTCCAATGCGAGAAAGGAAAACATTTTTCCATTTCAGGGTAACAAACCGGCCAGTCATGTATGCTACAACCCCTTGGCAGAGAGATTGATAACCCAGACCTAAACTTAATCATGTCAACTTAGAAATTGGATTGGGATTGAATTGTGATAAATTGACCTGAGACTTGGTGGTGATACAATGGTAATTTAGCAGTCTACCTATTATTTGACAATAAATGCCCAGTTAAATATTCAGTGACATCAGTTATCATTTCCTAAGTGCCTACCTTCTGTGACATGTTTTTTGTCATCTGAGACCAAAGTTTGGGTGTGGGTGTGATTCCTTTCTTCTCAGTTCTGTGAGAACTCAAAAAGGTTTTTTTTAAAACTCCAATTCCCATAATCTTCAGCCATGTACAATAGGACATTCTTGAAATTATTATTTAAAGAATTAATAAAATTAACTTTTCCCAGCTCAACACCACATTAAGGTTGGGTAAACCTTTGCATACATGCATGCATATTCACACATGTGCACACACACACGTCGCCTTTATATCCCACTGATATAAAGAAAAATGGCAGGGCCCTTCTCCTAGATCAAGTTCACCTTCTCTTCCTCTCTTGCCACCCATGCATGGAGTGAGGAATATCCAAAGAATGGAAGTCACTGTACATGGAGTCTCCCTCCCATTATTCCAAATCATGGGACAGGGAGCTTATGCATGTCAAGCAGACTTCTTTCCTCAGATGTGGCTTCTCAAGAGTGAGAACAGGAATGGGGTAATGGGACAAGAGCCCAGTCTCTTTTTCTATATGACTCTGATCACATGGAAGAGAATTCCTGAAGGTGACCCCACACACCCATCTTCACAATCATAATGAAGGACTTGATTCAACAGTGTGGTGTGATGGCTCAAAAAATCAATGCAATTCTAGGCTGAATCAACAGAGTATAGTTGCCAGACTGAGGGAAGTAATAGTACTACTCTATTCTACTAACCTCACCTGGAATACTGTGTCTAGTTCTAGGTACCACAGTTCAAAAAGGATCTTGACAAGCTGGAATTTATCCAGAGGAGGGCAATCAAGATTATAAAAGTTCTGGAAAACAAGCCTTATGAGGAATGGAAGCTGGGTATGTTTAGCTTGGAAAAGAGAAGTTTGAGAGCTGATATGATAGCCATATTTAAATGCTGGAAGGAATGTAACGTAGAAAAGTTTATTTTATGCTGCTCCAGAGACCAGAACATGAAACAGTGGATTCAAATTGTAAGAAAAGAGATTCTGTCTAAACATTAGGATAAACTTCTTGACTGTAAGACCAGTACAACAGCAGAATAGACAGCCTCTGAGGATGGAGGATTCTCGTTCCTTAAACAGAGGTTGCTTGGCCTTCTTTCAGAAGTGTAGGAATTTGGACTGGAAGTCTTTGCAATCCCTTCCAAATCTATGATTATATGATTAGGTACTTGTTGTACAGGTTTTTCATAATCAGAGGCAGACACTGGTCCAAGCAGGGAGGGCTCCTCAACCCATCACCATATCTTGAACAATGGTTGCTGATGGTCACCATAATCACATCAAAATATTATCTTTGGGATTCAAAGTGCTAGTTTTACCCTATAAAGACCTAAATGGCTGACATCAGGGCACCTGAAGAATGGTTTGAACCCATATGAACCTGGCCAAGAACTGAATCTACTATGAGGCAGATGGGCTCAGGCAATGGAACAGAAGCAAATAGCCCATAGGTTCTTTGATTTCTGCATGGTAGGTTAGCATAAGAGATGGGGCTTCAATAGTGGTCCCTAGGTGAGGGAATTCTCTGCTTATTGAAGTACACATGGCCTCACCTTTGAATATTTTAAACAAAAGTTTTAAAACACATCTTTTTATTGGCTTGTCATCTCTTGAATATTAATTGCATTATTTAAAATTGTGTTTGGCCTCTTTGTTATGCTGCTGGAGAATTATAAGTGGCATGTTAATTTTATTTCCATCATTTGGGTACTATTCACATAAAAGTGTATGATTTTGATTCTTAAACAATGTTACATATTTTAATGGTTTGTTATGTGAGCTGCCTGGTGTGATTTTGAGCATGCAAATGACTAAATAATATAAATACTTAAATTGACCAACTGTCTGAAAAATTTGGTTATTTCACCACTCCAGTTTTATTTCAGGTCTTACTTTATAATAAAATAAGTGGATTCAATACCTTGATTACATAAATCCCCTTTCACAGTTTAATTTGCACCTAAGTGAATGTTTGAAGGAACCTGATAACTGGAACCTGGGACTCAGTCCCAATCTCTACACCAGAAATTGTTATAATCTGTCCTCTCAGATGTTGTTAGATTGCAATTCCGATCAACCCTAGCCAGCATAGTCAGTGGACAGGTATACCGGTAGTTGAAGTCAAACCACGTTTGGGGGGGCTACATCATTGCCATCTCTCCCTTTTTCTAAATCTCATGTACACACACCTGATTTTACATAGGATCCTGAATACTGAAAAGTTGAACTCCTAGATTCCATATAAAGGAACCAGGTTTGGTGTACACTCGCAGGCTTCATCAAAACAGAATAGACTCCATTGAAGATTATCTATTATCCATTGAAGATGATCCTTCTTTGAAGATCTTTGAACAGGTTTGATGGCCATCTTTCAGAAGGGCTTTAGTTGTGTTTTCCTGCATGGCAGGGATCAAATGGGTCTTGTGGTCCCATCCATCTCTAGGATTCTATGATTCTATGAAAACATGATCCATGTAGGCATGAAGTCAAAATGGATGGATGAACTCTTTGTTCTCCATGGAAGAACCCTACAGCAGCCCTTCTGAAACCTGAATTTGGCAAGCCTGGGTTTCTCACAGTATTTCAACTACATACACAGAGAAAACTGCTGCAGTATTCATCTTTGAATTGGTTCCAACTGAAATACCACAAAAATGTCTTTTCTAAAGGATATTTAAACTATGAAAGTCTGACAAATTGCATGTAACAACATACCTCAAACAGGCCTTTTTTTAAAAAAAAAACACAAACACACATTACTTGTGGTTTTTGGTATGGGTTCTTTTCTCATTTATAAGAACACATCATCAGATAGGAATTGTTTCTGAAAACTGTCATAAAAAAGCATTGCTTTGTTAAGTAAATAAACAAATAAGTCAAACCTATGGGAAATAAGTAACCTTAAATCACATGCCAGTAAATTTAAAATTGCACATCACATTTACATCCTGTTTTCCCTCCAGTGGGCTTAAAGGGAGCACACATAGTTCTCTTTTTCTCCACGTTATCCTCACAACAATCTTGTAAGGCAGGTCAGGCTGAAAAAAGTGACTAGTTCCAGGTCACTCCAGTGATTTTTTTTTTTTTGGCTGAGTGGATACTAGACCTTAGATCAGAGTTAGTGACATGCTTTTTAGACATCCATCATTTTGTGACACAGTATTTCAGTAAGGAATTCAGTAAGTGGAGGCAGCCCCTCCATCCAGACCTGGCCTGCCATCACCCTTGCCAGGGTCTTCCTTAGCCCGGTGTGGCAGTGGCAGAGGTAGCCCCTTCATCTGGGCCTGGTCCACCAGAGCGGCAGGAAAGGCAGCCTCTCCACCCATTATGTTCACATGACACACCTACACGCTGCAGGCGACACACTAATGTGTTGCAACACACAGTTTGGAAAGCTCTGCCTTAGATAGCTTGACCCGCAGTCCAGCACTCTAGCCATTACAACACACTAGCTCTCATTGGCTAAAACACTAAGTCTCCTTACTGACTCTATTGTTTCTTTCTCATCATTTGGTATGATTCTCACACCTATACCTTACACTACAGGAAAGACCAATGTAATTGTCTTGAATGTTCAGCTGCTTTTTCTCTGGAACCTCCTAGCAAGGGAGGCCAGATTAATTTCCCCATGGTACCTGATGTCTTCTACAGCAGTAGGCAGTCAATCTGCTCCAGATTTTAGTACAAACTTTATGTCAGCTAACTGAGGTGTTGAACCCTGTTGCCAAACTAGATTCAACATCTTTAATGTTCAGAGTAAAATGCAGATTAAATGCTCAGAGTAAAATGCACTGAAATCTTTTAATGTTCAGAGTAAAATGCACTGAAATGGGAATCATTACCTACCACTGCTAGCTGGCACCATTGCTGTAATTCTTCTGATAGCAGCTGCTGAGGTTCTGCTTTTGACAGGCGCCTGGTTTTTCAGGTGACTTGTTTTGCAAAATAGCTTTCAGTCTAGTATTGCTGTTATTAACTGTTAAGTCGACCTCAGCTCATGATGACCTTATGAATAAGACCTCCAGGTCACCCTATCATCAACAACTCTGCTCAGGTCTTGCAGATTCAGGATTGTGACTTCTTTCATTAAGGCCATGCATACCATTTTATGGTTTATTTTAATAGCTGTGTTTTATATTTTGATAATACTTTTCTGTTTTGTGCTTGTATTTTGTCATAAGTTATCTTTGAGCACTACTTTTTTTTCAGAGAGATGTAAGATATAAATTTCATTTATAAATGTAAATCGAATTAATGAATAAATTAAACTGTTGATAAGCTACAGTGAAATAAAAGAAAGAGAGGGAAATACCCATTATCAGTCAATGGATAAAAATGTTGAAAATCAATAGCTTTTAAAAAGGGGGAATTGAATGGAAAATATCACCATGCTTGAGTACTTTTAACTCCCTTCAAAAACGAAAGAAGAAAACTAGGATCAATCTACATATCCCCAATGGTCATGAAGGATTGCAAGGGAAAGGAGCAGCTTTTTATGCAAGAATTAGCAGGTGAAGCTTTTCACAGCATGAAGCGAAATGTTATCACCTGCTAAGAGCTGAAGATCAAACAGATCAAGGTTTAGCTAAATTGTGGGTTCAAAAGCTCATAGCCCTAGTCAATAGAATGGCTCCTTTGAGACTGCCACTTTAGAGTACAAAGAGACTGCATTTCTGAAAATCCCCTCCACATTTTATAACATATTTTAAATCAACCATTCTCAGTGGGGGCCATACAGCCCCCAAGGAGGCCCTGGCACATTTGAAGGGGGGGGGGTCACAGACTGAAAGCTGTGAGAAAGGGAGCCCCAAGGGTTTATAGGGTCTTGGTAACTGAACCATTAAAATACCCAAATGCCCTCCAACTATCATTGTCTACTACGGAGCCTGATATCATGAAACTTGCAGAAAAGCACCAAGCTCAAAGATTGCATTAGGGCTGATGGATGTTTAATTTCATACAGCCTTTTTAAAGGCTTTGTCCAGTATGTCAGAATGTTCAAGCTTTCTTGGTGTTCAGTGATAAATGATTTTCTGTCTATGGTGTATCCCTGTTTAACGGGGGGGGGGGCTGGATGCTGAGAAGTGGTCCTAAGTGGACCATGGCCAAAAAATAAAATAAAAAATGGTTCAGAATGGCTGTTAAATCTCCCACACATAGGAAACAGTGGGTGTAATTAGTACAGATACTTTCTCCCAACTGAAGCAGTTTTCTAAACCTGGGTTTGTATGAGTGGGAGGAGAATTCTTTTGGGGGTTATTTGGGATTTTTTGAACATAGTGAATTGTTTCAAATAGACTCAAGTTGCAGTGTGTGTGTTGATAAATAGTTCCAACCTATACAATCCTTTTTATCACTGGAGCTATAATTCTCCATGTCTTTACTTGGGACTATGGCCATTTCCTCCCTACACTGTTCTAATGCTATTATTCCGCATTCAACATCCTATAGAATTCTGGGGTTTGTAGTTTACTGAGGCCAAAGAGCTCTCTAACTGAGAATTCTAAATGCCCCTCCCTAAACTGCATATCCCAGGATTCCATAGAATGTTAAAATGGAGCAATTGCACTATAACCGTGTATGGTGAAAATGGCCTATGTCCAACAGAAACCAGTGGGATTTACTTCTCACACAGAGAAATAAGCTTCAGCATTATTTTAAAAAGTACTACAACAGCTACCTACTACAGAGACATACCAGTGCTGCTAGGTCTAAGAGTAAGGTTAGCATCAGTATGAGATAGAGGATAAAAATGGAAGAAAGAAGGTGCGCTGCTACAGAACTGTAAAGTAAAGATCAACCACAAATTTTAAGAAATAGTACAGTCTCTACATATTACAAATGTCAATAAATTTTTTATTTGTTTAACTCATATTTTCCCATGAAGAAATACAGAAACTTTAGTTTGATGAAGTAATTTGTAGTTTAATAAGAACTATCAGTTAAGAACTGTAGTTTGACTAGAATTATCTTTTTAAAGGTAATGTCTACACCACCCATCCATAATCCCAACACAGCATCACAAAGGGAAGCTGCTGCCTCAGGGGGAAGGTGCTAGAAGCCAGGAAACTGGAATTAGGAACTGAAGAACACCTGCCTTGCATCTCCTAAACTAGCCTGCTTCACTTGAATGCAATGGAGGATACTGTCCCATGGCCAATAAAGTTCAGCTGCCAATCTAGTCATCTTGTGTATATGAGCCATAGGCCTTTTCTGGACTGGGTGAGGGAATCGCCCTGTGCCAGTACTCACCGGACCTGTGTGCTCCATGTGAGGGTCCACGCTGGTCCGGAGCAGTCCGTGGACACCGCTCCGCACTGCTCCAGGGACGAAAATGGTGGCTTCCGGTTGGTCGACCAACTGGAGAAGCTTGCCAGACTAAAGCCCGCCCCCGGAAGATCTGCAGGCTCGCACTGGTGCGAGCCTGAAAATCTGCACCGGAGCACCGCCACAGAGTGGCGCACTCCATGCTTTTGAAAGACCTGTTTTAAGCAGTCTTTCAAAAGCACGCTGAACAACCACTTTGGGTCATTCCAGAGCGGGCTGAGGTCCGGAACTACACAAAGTAGTCCGGACCCAGTCCGCTCACAGGTGTAGACGTCCTCTCTGGAGGACGCTCTGCACCATTTTAAAAACCCAGTGTGGAAAAGGCCATAGAGTTGCAGAGCTGGAAGGGATCCCAATAGTTATCTAGTCCGATTCCCTGACAACGCAAGAATCCACAGGTAAAGCCCTCTTTGAGATGGCCATCCAACTTCATTGGACGAATATTGGACAAACAGGACAGCCACTACACAAGCAAATCAATGGGCACAAATCTGACATTAAAACTGGCAATACCTCAAAATCAGTTGCAGAACATTTCAACTTTCCTAGACATTGTTGTTGTTGCGTGCCTTCAAGTCATTTCTGACTTATGGTGACCCTAAGGCAAACTTATCACAGGGCTTTATAGTAAGAGATTTACAGATTATGCTCTCTGAACAACAAAATTTTAAAGTAATACTGGAAAGAGAAATAGCTGAATTGAATTATATCCACAAATTCCAATTGATTAGCGGAGGCATGATGTGTTTTTAAAGGAAGCTGGGATGTCCCAAGAAGTCATAAATGAAGGGCTGGATGTCCTGTCACCTATTTCTCAGTGGAAAGTGAATGCGCTCTGGATTTTAGTCTGAACTTTCAAGGAGTTATCCAAAATGTGGAACCAGTTTGGGGGATCTCTTAACTGGCTGGAGGAAATTCTTATTTCTGTGTGTCTGTATGTGGGGGTAAAACAGAGAGGGCAAAATAGAGGGAGTATATGCCAGCACTCGCCAGTGGCATGTGGTGGCTTCCATGTCAACAGAGCTTGAATCTGGTCTAAGCTTTAGTCAAAATTGTAAGCAGCTATTCAAAGTGCTGAACCCAATCCTCAAGTCAGCCTCAGGATCATGGATAACACTTTAAACCCAGAGTGAATTCATCATCCCATTGAAATGGGAGTCATCAGCCCTTAGGTCCTCCCGCTTTGAGCAATGCTCTCCTTTTGTCTTACTAGCCCCAGTGGACATCATCTGCCACCAACAAAGTGTCAGGCTGTGGCCAAAGTGGTTAGATTCATACCCTTTCCTTAAGCACAAAATGTTAATGTTTTTCTATATCTACTTATCTATCTATCTATCTATCTATCTATCTATCTATCTATCTATCTGTATGTCCAGCAATGCCAATGATTTTTTACACTGATAAGGCCACAGAATCAAGGAAGACATTTTACAGTCAATGCCGTCCTAACTCCTGCCTCTAAAATATTGGCCATCATCAACCTCACACCTCTGTATTCCATGTGAATTGCATTACCTGTTTTGCTATTATCAAAGTATATTTGGTCATATCAACAGGACTTCAGAAAGTCTTTCTGTTGACATGATTGTGACAGGTGGTTCTACTTCTAAAATGCCTTGGTTTAATATTTGTGTACTATGGTCCTCTTTTGAACCGTTGAAACTTGTTTCTTGTACTACTGAAACAATACTGTGCTTTGGATGCTTGGATAAAGTGTGAGAGAAATATGTAAACCACATGAAGTGTTGGCTTCACATTCTTCTCTGTGCTAGCCCACACAATGTACATGATTTGATTAATAGCTAAATAGCAAAGCCCCAGGTTGAAAAACAGACTCAGAAGCTTCTCTCCAGAAGCTCAGCATCAGCCTCTGATGTGTGTCAGTATGGTGACCATTACAGATTCAGATCCCCAGCAGAGTTAAAAAAAAATCATTCCAGATTTTTTGGATCTTTCTCCCTGACAGCCATTATCACTGCTGTAGTGTGTGGGTAAAATGCTAATCTGTTTAATTGAAAGACACAGAAGCACAAAACCGAATATTGCAACAGCAATGTTTTTGTTTCCAAGGTTTAAACTTTCTTTCTCTCTCTCTCTTACACACCTCTTCATTAAAATCTTTCAATTATAGCTACACATAAGTACAACATTTTCATAAAAAGGACACCACAAAGAATTTGCACCCTAATGAAGAGGAAAAATTCTAGTAAACAATGGAAACCAAATGTGAACTACTTTTTTTTAAAAAAAAAAATCCTCTTTTGAAGAGAGGAAAAAAATCCTGTTTTAATTGCACACTTAGCACTTTTTAAAAGCTTTTCAGTGTATTGAACAGGCATGAAGCAGTAGCAATAACAGGGAGTATAAAATTCCCTATATCCAGGACAGTTGTAGCTATTTTGTTTTCATTGCCTGTTGCTCTGTCTAATATAAAATATTTCCACAAAAGAAGGCTATTAGGACCTTGAGTATTCTTGTGGGTTAGTTTCCCATGTCCCTTTGTTCCTAGCCTCTGCACCTGAGAAAGTAACTACAGGGAAAGGTAAAACCTCTTAGCCTGTGATTATGGCACCATGATTCCATTTTCAATGTTATGGCTACATCTGGTTTAATCTTGGGGTTTGTAGCTTGCTGCGGCACTAATGCTCTTTGGATGAGGATTCTAAACCCTCCCTAAACTGCAAATCCTAGAATTCCATAGGATGTTGGCATGGCAGTTAAAGTAGAATGATAGCATTGGGCAGTGTGAAAGGAGAGAGAGAGTCCAGCTAAGATATGTAGAGACATAGGCCATTTCCACATGGGCATATTGCCCACGCTAGAGCGACCTCTCCAGGAGGTCTTCTTCACTGGGGTCTGCGCTAGAGCAGTTAAAAAAAGTGAGGTTCTAGACTTCAAACTGTTCTAGCGCAGCCCCGGGGGTGGCGCTGTGAGTTTTATAAAAACCACCTTCAAAAGTGGTTTTTATAAAACTTACCCGCGGTAGCGCGCCCCTGCAGATCTACCTGGGGGCAGGCTTCTGGCTGGCGCGCTGTCCTAATTGGCGGAGCGCCGCCGGAAGCTGCCGGCCACCATTTTGGGCGCCGCCAGGAGCTGCCGAGCGCTGCCGAGTGCCGCCGAAATTCGGCGGCATTTGGAACAGCGGATCCGCGCTCTTCGGAGGGACGGAGCAACCCGCTCACGGGTAAGCTCCGCCCCTGCGTGCGCGGCCCCGTTTCGCCCCCCTCGTAAGGAAAGGGCCATAGACCAGCTAAGAATGAAGAGGCCCATGCAAATTGCTTCTCAGATCCCCAGAGGAACAGAGAACCTTTGCTCAAGGTCTGCCCTGCCATTAGAGTGAGTGAGGCACCTGCCTTATACAGTGGATTCTTTTTTTAAAAGAATGTTATTACTACAAGGGATCAGGAGAGGTGCTTATTGGAATGAATTTATATACCACTTCATTTCTAAGTGGTGCCAAAAATAACTGTCATTGGTAACATGCACCTTGATTTGGATGGGAAGGTGAAGGCACCATTTGCTGCAAAATATCTTGGGCTTTGGTTTTTGGGAGTCTTGTTTCTGAGATGAATCTGTTTGCTAATCTGATCCAAGAAGCTGAGTTGTTTCACTCCCTCTTTAGTGTCATCATGACATTAATTAAAGTCAGAGGCCATGAATTAATTGTCCTCAACATGTTCTACATATGTTAATTCATAATAACAAGTTTAAAGGAGTCAAGGCCATGAATTCTTGAGTATAAGGGGACTATTTTTTGGAGCTCCAAAGTGCTCATACTTGGTAGCTACTGGCCAGGTTCATAAGCTTTCAAGCCCGTGCCAGTTGCTTCTCTGGGTGCATGAAAAATAGGGGCAGTCCAGCGGCTATTATAAAAGAAGTCAAAGTATGTTTAAAATATGAATGTGATGTTTTAAGGTATGTATGTGTTTGGATATTGTTATAATAGTGTTTAGTTGTCACCTACAGATCACAGATGGTGATATTAGAAGAGCCATAATGTATAGGATATTTGGAGATAGATGATATCAACAAGCGGGAGTATGGTAGAATTTGAAGCCATAACGAGTGGTGTCAGAACCACAGTAAGGGTTGGTGTACAATAAGAGTAAAAACATCTATAAAATCAGAAACTCTTAGTGGATTATATTATTAATTTTTATATAATTTCTTTATAAGTATAGACATAATATTACATTAATGGAAATAGAAATTAATATTAAGATTATTATACATCATCATCATAGAAATATATAAAAAGTAGATATAAGGTACAAATAGAAGGGTAAATAGATACAGGTTCTACTAAGGTCTAAGGTTATATTAGATATAACAGATATTATGTAATATACATCATATATTATGCATTGAATATTACTGTGATTTGTAGCAGAGAATCTATATGTTTATATGTTTGTATGTTCTTATGTTAGTAGATTAGTATGTTTATATGTTGTAGGTAGGTGTAATACTTACTTGTTATACAATAAAATTTATATTTTTAATAAAAAAGAAAAATAGGGGCAGTGAATCAGTATCATTGATGATGTGAACTAAGGCCTTTTCCACACTTCATTTTTAGAACGGTGCAGAGTGTCCTCCAGCGAGGATGTTTGCACTTGGGAGAAGGCTGGGTCCGGACTACTTTGTGTAGTTCCGGACTTCAGCCTGCTCTGGAACGACCAAAAGTGGTTGTTCTCCATGCTATTGAAAGACCGCTTAAAACAGGTCTTTCAACAGCATGAAGCGCGCCACTCCGTGGCCACGCTCCATTGCAGATTTGCAGGCTCGCACCAGTGCGAGCCTGCAGATCTTCCGGGGCAGGCTTTAGACTGGCGAGCTTCACCAGTTGGTGGAGAGCCTCCACCAACCGGAAGCCACCATTTTTGTCCCCAGAGCAGCGTGTAGTGCGGCCACGCACTGCTCCGGACCAGCCTGGATCCACCAAGGGAGCACTCCAGTCCGGTGAGTACCAGAACAGGGCGATTTCTTCGCCAAGTGTAAAAAAAGGCCTAAGAAACAATTATCCTGCTGAGTTGTCCCATACCAACCGGTACCAAACTAGATGCAAGAGCTGACACCAAGCTAAATCTAGGTGATGTTTCAATACGTATTTCAGCAAGGTGCATACACTTAACTGAAAAGAAGAGCAGAGTGTTAACAAAAATCTCTTTCTACCTTCACTTCTACAATTGGGAAAATACTGCTAAAGGAGGAAAAATGTTAAGAACTCCCAGTTTCTTCATCCATCCATGCATTCATCCATTCATTCATCCATCCATGCATTTAACATCCTACTTTTCTCCTGGTATGGGACCCAAAGAGGCTTAAAACAAGGCTAAATCAAGAATAAAGCTGTAAAAGCTGTAAAAAGCTATAAAGTTGTAAAAAAAATGTTAGAAGTATTACAACAAGTTATCATGTTGAAATGCTATTAGTTTTAATATGTATAAAGTTTGAAAACATGAGAATAAAGATAAAAATACAGCCCCATAAAAAGTCTTTCTACAACTGATTCATGATCTTTACAGTAAAAAGGGCTTTACGAATGGATAGCAGAGGGCCGGGGGACTTGTCTAGCCTTCTGGAAAATGGAATTCCATGGCCTAGTGACAGCCACAGAGAACGCCATCTCCCATGTCCTCACCAGATGGGCCTGTGATGGCGGTGGAACTGAAGGAAAGCCCTCCCCAGAGATCTTAGATAGGTCTCTACAGCTGTTCTGAACTATCAACTACTGGTATATGATCTTTTATGTATTTTAGTAAAATTCTAAGCTATTCTTTAGTGATGGAAGAAGTGGGATAAAATGATTTTGTAAGTACATCCAGTATGTTCAAGATAAACAAGAATGAGAGGCAGAAATGAGAAAGTATTCTGCGGCATTTCCCATTATTATCATCTCTAGAGAATGGTTGCTTTCTGTTAATATTGAACTAGTATCTGCTGAATATCAGAGCTGTTTTTTAAGGAGCCCACTGAAGGGCTGTCATGTCATCCAAATTTAGTTAAGCTTCCTGATGTTTCTGGAACTGCCTTACAGTATCTCAAATCCCTATAAATTCAAAAGTTCAGTCTAAACTGTCTCTGTGTCTTCTATGACAGAAATCTTCTAAACTCTATACCAGTGGTTCTCAACCTGTGGGTCCCCAGATATTTTTGGACTTCAGCTCCCAGAAGCCCTGAGCATTGACCATAGTGGCTGGGGCTTCTGGGAGCTAAAGTCCACAAACATCTGGGGACCCACAGGTTGAGAACCACTGCTCTATACTAATACATATTAGTAAACACTGTACTGGTAAACAGAAGTAAATGAAAGCTAATGTTTGACCTTTTCTCCACAGAAGCTTCAGCATCTTGAAGTTAATTTTCTTGTCTTTTTTTTTAAAATCACTCTCCAATTGAAATTAACATTCTGTTTTCAAAAAGCAATTTTTATTTTCAGTTAGATTTGATGGATTTTTTTTTAAATGCACACTTAATCCTCAGCCCCACTCTTAAGATGTTTCTTTTTGTCTTCATGAAGACTGAAGACATGAAAAAGAAGAGAACGTTCCTTCTTTTACTCATAGGTCTTCTGGGTAAGAAGCTGAAAATGTATTTCAGAAAACTGGCCCACTTGCATCCAAGTTGCCCTTGTTCATGTCCCTTTTTGACTTTTTAGTAATATAGGGACATATTGTCAAAATATCACCCAAATTCAGGCCATTTCCACACTATACTGCTATCAACTGCAGACCCCTGGATTCCATAGGATGTTGAAAGTGGAATAATAGCACTATAACAGTGTAGGGCAGAAATGACCTCAGAGTCTAACAGGATTGCATATGGAGGAGAGGAGAATTTCAGTTGAGAATTAGGGTCCTTTCACATTACAGAATTACAGTACTATGATCCCTCTTAACTGTTATGGCAACATCCTATGGCGTTCTGGAGTTTTCTGTTTAGGGAGGGACGTTTACAATTCTTGCTAGAGAGCACAGTGTGTCATCACACTACAAATCCCAGGGTTTCATGAGATGTTACCATAGTGGAATCACAGCACTATGATTGTATAGTCTGAAAGGGCCCTAGACTTCTTCTGCTCTGTTTTTCTTTAAGCCAAGCAAAACAACAACAACAATATTCTAGAAAATGGATAATTTGCAATATATAGACAGAGTTAAGAACAACATTCTAACAGATTGTATGTTTTTGATATAGTATTGGAAAGAGTGGGAGCATCTCGGGTGAGGATATGATTTCCTTTAACAAAAAATAATAAATCCAAGATTTATTTTAAAACTTTTAACATAACACAGTTGTTTTTAAAGAACTTAGCACGTACAAGAGTCAAAGAAGAACTTCTAATACACTACTGGGAAGATAAACTGAAACACCACTTTTCCGGTTTTGCCAGATAACATTGGGAAGATATGTGTTATAGCACCATGCCAAACTATTATGGAGTTTGTAGAAATGTCGCCTTCTTAAGAAGTGAAGTTTAATTAGCTAAAAAGGAAGTGTACAAAGGGGTGATAACTGAGAGTTGGTCACTGTGTCTCTCTGATGAGATTATACTTTGTACCTCTGAACTTTATTATCCAAACAAAAAACCCATGGCGTGACTTTGAGTCTCCAACAATCATGGATTCATGTCTTTTTAAAAACTTGTGAAATCTGTCAGGAGGCCCTCAGCCCTTAATTGAACAAGCACTACACAACCGGATATGCTGTATGAGCAAAAATATTAGCATTTAAAAAGGAAGGAAGGTGGGAAGGAAGGAAAAAAGAAAGAAAGATAGAAAGAGACAAAATAAAAAAATCTGGACAGCTGATCCAAACTCAGGGATAGCTTTCCCACACACTCTTAAGTATTTGGAAGATATCCTGCATACTTTTGCTAAAGGCCTTTTCTTTCATTTTGAACTTAGAAGACTCATGATACTGATTGCCTGATTCTTCTAAAAGAAGAGATGTCATGGAGGCTGGTTACATCCAGAGATACATATATCTGTACAAACAGAAGAACCTGATGACTGTCTAGCTAACTTTCATTGTATTAACAACCAACTGGAGTACCAGCTCTATAAAGTTATAAACCTCTCTTAGTCCTTAGCCTCATCATGGTGCTCTGTTTTTCTAGTTTTCTTTCTTCTAATTTTTTTTCTTTCCGACTAGTCTCCCTTTCCTCTGCCATGAGCATTCAACCTTTCGTTGTGCCCACTCTGTTCCCCATCCCCATATAATGAAGGACCATCATCATTTCTATTTTTTCCTCTATATTTCTCTAAATTCCTTAGAAAGCTTGGGGCTCTACAAAGGCAAGCAGCACATAGACCAGCTCTGTGAAGAAATGAGTAGGGATGGGCCAACCGAATCCTCGAATCCTCAAATCCTGGGTAAGGATTCAGGTTCCCGAATCTGAATCCCTGTACCAAAATAGGCAAACCAAATCTTTCGAATCTGCCAACTAAATAGATTGTTGGAGACTGGGACGCCTGAAAACCAGGGAGACCGGGATGCCTGAAAACCAGGGAGACCAGGACGCCTGAAAACCAGGGACACCGGGATGCCTGAAAACCAGGGAGACCGGGATGCCTGAAAACCAGGGAGACTGGGACGCCTGAAAACCAGGGAGATTGGTATGCCTGAAAACTAGGGAGATCAGGATACCTGAAAACCTGGGAGACCAGACATACAAGGGAAGATAGTAAGTAGGTGAGGATTTCCCTTGGAGTAATAATGGCCTTTGCTAACAATTTCACAAATTACATCTGGGTTTGTATTCTAAGATATTTAAATTGAACATTTCATATTTAAGTTCAGTACTTGACTGGAAGCTACAGGCTTGAGATTTCAAGGACAGCTGAAACATTCCTTTGCAGAGCTCCCTTGCAAACCTCTTTCAGACACAATTCTGGGGTTTGGAGTTTTACAAGGTGTCACAGCCTTCTCTGCCAAAGTATACTGGTGCATCATCAAACTACAAACCCTAGGATGCCAGAAGGAGTTATGCAAAGAAAAGCCAGTTTTGATCTGGATTATCTCTGTATTCTAGTATGTGGCCCTGTTTACACAGGCAGGAAAATGTGGGATTAATCCACATTTTCCTGCCTGTGTTGAAAAGGCCTTCATGTCATTTTCAATCTAGGGAGATCCTGAGGCAAAACTACGACAATTGTCTTGTCTTGGCCAGATTTCTTCAGAGGGAGGTTTGCCTTTGCCTAGGGCCTAGACTTTTGTTAAGGCTGAGAGAGTGTGTCTTGCCCAAGATTATCCTTCTTTCCCTTGTGTTTTAATCTCTTTTTCAAAAAAGGATTCACAAGATTCAAGATTCGTGAGATTCATGGATTCCCAGAACGTTTAAGGGATTTGGATTCGGATCTGGATTCTGAAAATTCTGGATTTGTCCCATCCCTAGAAATTAGTATCAAGGCCTTCTTAAAGCTTCATCTCTAGTTCTTAGGGAAGATTAGGAAGTCTGTTGCCTGGTAATTAAAGATGGTGCTTTAGGCTGCAAATGTATTTTAGTGAAATAAAAACTGACAAAAAGAAAAACCTCAAAATAACACAAAGGTATACCCTCTGGCTTCCCTTAGTGTCTATGACAGCTTTCATGTGACCATTTCCACCCTACATTGTTATAGTGCTATAATTCCACTTACAACATCCTCTGGAATTCTGGAGTTTGTAGTTTACTGAGGCCAAAGAGCTCTCCAGCTGAGAATTCTAAATGCCCCTACCTAAACTACAAACACCAGGATCCCATAGGAAGTTAAAAGTGGAATTATAGCACTTGAACAGCATAGGGCATAAGTTTCACATTCTCAGAGTTATTTTTAGGTTTGATGTTTTTGGTGCTTTGTTTAAATTGTTTAAATTGATTTTATTGTAAACTGCCCTGAGAGCTTTAGATATAGGGAATAATATAAATATTTTAATAAAAATAAATAAATACATATGTGAGGGAAACAAACAGAGGGACAGACAGGCACAAAGAGAGAGAGACATATATTCTTCTTTCTTATTATAGATGATTGGAAGGAGATGTTATTGTTCACAGAGAGGAATATAGCCTCAGTAACACTGACAAACAAGGCCACAAATTACATTCAGGCATCTGTGCTGGTCTTAGCGACATACGGAGGTTATTATATCCCACAGAAAGAGAATATTCTCTGCTGTCCTGTGTGTTTAACAACTGGTTTTGCTTAAGCCACTTCCCTTTCATCTAATACATTAGCACATGTGACTGAATAATATAACATGGACCCCACAGAGATATCAGAGCCTGACCAAAACAACTGCCACTGGCTTGGTTGTGGGAATGTCCTCTCTTAAGCAAGATGAAGCCTTCCAAGTGCAAGTGACAAATGAAACCAGAGAATCTTTTAAAGCATTTTTTTTTTTTTTTTTTTTGTGATTCGTGTATGGCCTTTTTAAAGATCATGTTATGGGCCTCTTAAGAAAGTACATAAAAGAGAGATAATAAGTACATGTTCATTCTATAAAAAGGAAGGTAAAATCCAACTTGTAAACCACATAAGATAAGCAGCAAAGAAATTCTAAGCTGCCTTGCTCTCTCTTGCTTCTGAGACAACAACTATAGGAAAAAATCTCAAATGAATAAGCAGTGGCATAGCTTGGAGTGCATGAAGGATGGGTGGGGCAGGCATAGGGACAAGGGCATGGCTGTGGTGCACAAGGGGCAGGGCTATGGCACGCAGAGGCAGGCGACAGCACGTGGGAGAGGACAGACAAGGAGCGGTGGTGCCCCCTCAAAAAACTGCCACCAGGGGCACCTCACTCCCATCGCCCACCTGTCCCTCATCCCTACACCACTGTGAATAAGATCTATTTGGGTAAAGATGAGTTCATGTAAAGCAAATGTTCTGGGAAGAGGAGTAGAGTAGTGAATTTATGCTTGGGATTTGAATACAAACATTAAAGAAACTATCCAAGACACTGAACCTTATGCCTAAAATAAGGAGACTGAGAATAGCACCTTTGAAGTTCCAGCTAAAACCTGCAGTGGGTTCACCACAGTCTTCACATGAGAGGCACCATTGTTATTGCTAACTAGCTAGTCATAAGCCCACAACTAGAAATAATCTCAGAGTTTTATATACATCATATACCTCTGCTGAAGGGCAGCAGTAGAAAAGAACATACTAAGGCCCTTTCCACACAAGGCAAGGGAATCGCTCCATGCCGTTACCTATCGCTTCTTCTGAGGTCTGAAGCAACGCGGACTATGCCTGAAGCCCTTCCGCAGGGCTCCTCCTTGGTCCAGGGCAAATTGGAGCAGTTCAAGTTCTGTAGATCCGCACTGCTTCGGCTTCCAAAATGGCGGCTTCTGGCTTCCAAAATGGCGGCTTCCAGTTGGTTGGGGGTCCCGACCAACTGCTGAAGCTTGCCAAGCCTAAAGCCCACCCTCCGCAGATCACAGGCTCACATTGGTGCAAGCCTGCGAATCTGCACAAGGGAGCAGGAATGCAGTGGCACGTTCCAGGAAAATAAAGACCTTTTTTTTGTGGTCTTTAGAAAACGCGCTTGAGGACCATTTGGGGTCGTTTTGGAGTGGACTGAGGTGCGGATCTCCAGTAAGTAGTCCGCTCCTAATCCACTCCAAGGTGCAGACAGTTTCCATGAGAGGACGCACTCTCCCGTTCTAATTGCCTGGTGCGGAAAGGGCCTGAGATTACTGAGATAACTAAACTTTTAATATGTTTATATTAAGAACCATAAATTTCTAAGGGAGAACTAGCAGAAAAAGTTATCAGTGCTTTTTTTGTGTAAGTACCTAAAAGTCGACTCCTGGAACTGTGAATTACAGATGAAGATAGCTTGGGCCATTGCCCATGCAGGAAAGAGAAAGAGAAATACAATCAGGGATCAAGAAAAGGTTAAGCAACTGAGCTAATCTGGTTTTCAGCTGAGTGACACGCAATTTTAACCTGAAGATTTGCAGCAAATTAAAGCAGAGTTGGGTATGTTACTTTTAAAAAGTAGTTACTCACTGTTACATATGAAATCCCATAAAGTGGCTACCACTGTAGTTACAGTTTTAAAAATTAACACTTTAACAGTCTGGTTCTTAAAAATAACTAAAACATTTACTTTAATAAAATATGAACACTACAAGCCATTGTCCTGTAGTCCAAAATACATTCTCCTTGTGGGTGGTCTCCTTTATAAAGGTCAGTCTTCCACTGAAGGGCTTTCAGAAGCCATTCCACTTTCTAAAAATGTCCCTTATTTGGGGCATTATACAGTTCAAGTCTGTTTGAAAGATAAGGAACCATCATGAGGACCAGAAAGGCCTTGAAGTAGGCCATTTACAGTTAGCCCTCAGACAGCCCTCAAGGCCTGATACTTTGTTGGAGGACCCCATTCACATTTGAGGTTCTACAGCTCTTGTCTTCCTTTCCCTGTCTTTGCTTTAGGACATTTTCTCTGGCCCTTTCCATACCAGGCAACTAGAACGGGGCAGGGTGTCCTCTCATGGAAGTCATCTGCACCTTGCAGTGGACTAGAAGCGGACTACTTACCAGACATCCACACCTCAGTCCGCTCCAAAACAACCCAAGTGGAAGCCAGAAGCCGCCATTTTGGAAGCCAGAGCAGTGCGGATCTACAGACCTGGACCAAGGAGGAGCCCTGAGGAAGGGCTTCAGGGACAGTCCGCATTGCTTCAGACCCCAGAAGAAGCAGTAGGTAACGGCATGGAGCAATTCTCTCACCTCGTGCGGAAAGGGCCTCTGTTTACTTGGATTTGGGAAGATGGAAATTCTTTCATATTTGTTTTTTTTTTTAATCTTCAATGTTTCAATTATTTCTTGATCTAATATTCTTGGATAGATGCTTGTATTTTGGAAAGTAGTTTCACACCTATCACCAAAGGGTAGATTGTGTGTGTTTGTGTGTATATGTGTGCTTATGGAAACTGTGGGTTCCTAGGTACTTTAATTTTATGGATTTTCATGCATGAATTCTACATTCTAAAAATTCTGCATGGCTGATCCTACCATAAAGCAGACTGAGGTAGCCCATCTCAGGGGGCAGATTGAGGGTTTCAGAAAACCCAGCATATGTTTGGATGGTTGGGTGGTTACGTTGTTGTTATTCTGAGTAGCATGTAGGGTTCTCAAAGTCTGGAGTTGTGCATCAGAACCTATTAAGGTATGTCTTGGTGCTATCATTCTGCTAATATATTTTCTGTGACTTTCTCATATATTGTAGGAGGGCCTGTTATTCAGTGTCCTACAGTTCCAGTTTGTAGTTCCTCCAATATGTGAACTGCAGCTTTACTCTGTTTCCTGCATCTAAGTCCAATATTAATATCCTTACAGAGTCTCTGCACCACAGAATTTCTACAAAGCTGTAACTCTTATTGTTTCTGACACTACTTGTGATTTAAGTTAGCAATCAGAAACTCAAAGAAGGTGCTGTAACTGTACTTGTAAAGCCCCTCTTCCTGGCAAGAAGCAGGAAACTAGCTGAAACTATTTAATGAGAGAGAAAGCTGGTGGGAAACTCCTTCACAAATCATTGTGACACACACATGTTTTTGGGAGTGGCAGCAGGTTACACATTTTTATTATACCACTAGATGTCTCTATAATGTATACATGGGTGGTGGCCCTTCTTCCTTCTCATAATAGTCAGCCAAAGGCAGAACATAAACTGTATAGAAATCTGTTCAGTCTTGGTTGCTTTTAGCTGAAATATTTATTCAGTGAAGACATGTTGCTTCAGAAGAACTATGAAATCATCACATTTTACAAACCTCTATAGTTTGCACCCATGGTGACTGTGAAGTGCTTCTTCCTGAAACATATGTATTCACTATCTCCAGGTGGAGGAGGACAAAAAAATGCAATCTGTGAAGGGAAATCCCTATGGCTACTAAAGTTCATTCCTCTTCAGCTGTGGTTTTTCAAGGGGATAGCAGCATGTGTTTGAATGTAACATTTAAACAGCCCTACCATTAGGCAGAATGAGGAAGCCATCTCATGTTGCATATGTTGGAAGTCAGAGAGACCTAAAACCACTAGCATGGAAATTGCTTCTTCTTTCCTCCCCTCCAAAACTCTCTGTGCTGCTTAAAAACCAGCTGGAGGGGTCAGTCCTCCTACGCTAATTTTAGTGCATACAATAGGCTACAGTTGCATGGGTTACTATCCCCTCTTCTGCTGTTCTGCCAAGCTATGTCCAGCAATGGATACTTCCCAGAATGCAGCAAATTGTTGGAGGATAGAACTGTGTACTCTACAGCTCTGTCTTCTACCTTATAAGTTACCATTTGCCTTGATAGTGAAAGATCCTGTCCTTTCACCAGTGTTGACATAATATCATGTCCCAGTCATCTTTTAGCCATGGAATGAAAGGAAAAACAATCTTCCCCTTTCCCTAAGGCAGGTACAGGTTGAGTGTCAGTCTTTAAACTTTCATTGTTGTTGTGTGCCTTCAAGTTGTTTCCAACTTATGCTGCCCCTAAAGTGAACTTATCACGGGGTTTTCTGGGGCTGAGAGTGTGTGACATGCCCAAAGTCACCCACTGGATTTCAGTGACCAATCAAATCTTGATCTCCAGGTCATAGTCCAACATTGAAGGCACTATACATGCTGGCTCTAGTGAGATTTTTTCTTGAGAACTGACATTTCCTGTTCATTAAAGGAAAAAAGGAAAAACTAGATGCTGTTACTGCAATTTAGACCTCCTTGGGGACACCCCTAAGATATCATTTTGATATCAAACCATTTGGCTTTCTTCCACCACCCCGCTCCACGTGTTTGCGAGGCCACTGGACAAGCACACAAACAGGCATGGCCAATAATTGCTGGACATTCCATTCTCCACCCAGGCAGGCCAGACACAGCCGGTTCATCGCTTCAGGGACCTCTCCAGCAAACACCTCATTACATATGCGCAATACTAACAAAAGCTTCCTGCCCCAAGCAGGCTGCTGGACAAAGGTTGTGCTGTCCACTGGTAAGCGCTGCGCATTTGCATACTGGCCACACCATTATTAATTTGGCTCTGATTCCATCATGCACAGTTGTGACCTTTCTGAGACATTGTCTCACACCCAAAACTCATTGTTGTTCCCCGAGTAAGGCATAGCCTGCAGTCACAATTCACCCTATAAAAACCTCTGATTCCGAGACCTTCCTCGGATCGCTCCTGAGTTCCATCCTGCATTGCTGCCGCCTTGCTTGGCGAGCCTTCCCCTCAGCTCCAGTAGCTGAGACTGCAGCAACCTTGGATCGCTCGACCCGCTCCAGAGTTCCATCCCGCCTTGCTGCCGTTTCGAGCTCCCCTCGGCTAATCGAGCTGAGCTTCTTCTCTGCATCCCCGGCTTCTCTCCTAAGGTCCAGGACTACGAGACAGGTGTCGTATCACCCATTTCCCTCTGAAAACCCCTCTCTCTAACTCAATTTCTGATTCCTTAGTTAGCTGTGTGACTGTGGTGTCTTTAACATTTGCCTGTATCCAATAAAACATTATTTTTATTACTTTAAACCCATCTGGCTGCTTGACTGACCTGACCCCGTAGACGCTGGGTTGCAAGATCCTGCTAAGTTACCCTGCCTCTCGCTAGCTTAAGTGAGTGCTCCAGCTAATTTTCCCCAAGGTTGTGTTATATTGTTTGGTTATTTAGGAGTCCATCCCGGGACCCCCAGAGAACAGGGTAACAATGCCTTCTAGTGTTTTTGTGATTGTCTTTGCCTTCCAGTGTTTTTGAGATTGTCCCTTTCTTTTTAAGGGTGTACCTTAAGGCAACTTTTCTGGTTTTAATGGAATTCCTGTGCTAGCTCTACTAAATATAGACTGTTTACACTTCATTGATAAACCTGGTGAAAGCATGGTCCATAAGGAAACTGGCAGCAGGCCTGATGACATTCAGCCTTTTAACATTGCTTACCTGGCATTTTGAGACTGTATTATTGTTTATAATACTATACAATCCTCTCTGAGCCATCCTTATTGTCTAATTGCTGAACATGTTGGCGAACATCCTATTGGACTCATACCCAGACATAAGAAGTGGCAGTGGCGCAGGTGCACCGCAGGGCACCTGACCTGGTCATGGCTGCCAATCAGTGAAGGGCTGGCAGTGTAACTTCTGTCAGGAGATAAAATTGGCCTGCTGGCTCTCCAGATGCTGATAGAGATGACTCCTGATGGAGGACACCAACTCTGCTGTCTTCCTGCTGCCAGTTTGCTCTACTCAAAAAAGTAACTTACATTCAGGTTCTAAAGTTCTCAGGAATGGCCCTGAGTTTCAGGGACTGGTCCCTCTTCTCCAGTTCTCAGGGTAAAGGGCAGGAATCTCACATTGCCTTGAAAAGTGTGTGTATGTTTGTTTTCGCGCATTTTAAGAGGAAGAGTGGTAGCAATAGTAGTAATAATTGTTGTTGTTGCTGCTGCTACTACTACAACTACAACTAGTACTACTATTTGAATGGCATACTCTATGCAACTGTGGTTGATGCTTAATGTGTCATGTTTAATAAGTCCACCAGGACTGCCTTTAGTAATTTTCCCCTTGTAACACCCCCAGTGTCTGTCTCCTGTGAAATCAGAGAGAACCATCCTTATGTCTGAAGTTTTAGCCCCGAATACATGACTCATGATTTGGCAACCCAATTTATGGCTTTATATGGGAAACAAGTTACCAAATGGATTCCAGCCATTGCCTTCCTTAAAAAAAAAAGAAGTTCTTATTTTGTTTTTGTGACCAAAGCACAAGGAATATAATTAAAATATTTTTTCCCATTTGTAGTCTTCTGATGGGCAAAAGTGAGAGTCCTGAGAAGCTGGTTTTTTTGTTTTTTGTGGGAGTGTAGAGGCACTAGCAGATATTGTCTGGAAGAAGAAGGCAACACAGACAGTCCCTCCCTTCCTCTTTTGATGCAGCTGAAAATGAGAGATTGCAGGCTAAGACTATTTAATTTGTGACTGACAGGAAGGACAATAAGAGGGCAAGAGAAAGGAGTTTAGTTGGAAGAGGCTGAGGAGAGGTGTGGCTGTTTCATTCTGCACCAAGAGGTGAAAGGTCCTTGGCTAGTTCCACTATATTATTTAATACATCTAAAATATCTTCATATTTGTTGTGCATGTTTCTGAGTGCAAGTACACACTAGAGTTGCCAGGTATCTGTTATTATTCGATTGCCAGAAATCTCATCCTTTACAGGCCTGGCAGATGCTCCTTATTATAAGGTACATCCCCGGTTATAAGATATGCACCCTGTTTGGGGGTTGGAAAGCTTTTCCTTTTATATAGATAGAATGAGATGCCAAAAAGGCACAGTATTTTGCAGTGTGAGCCCTTCACAAAGGCAGAATCAAGTGCATCAGGTAATGTATAGGTGTGGGCATTTGGTATTTTGGTAGAACACAAGCTTGTTAATAGCTCCTTCCTGATTGTCAGTCCCTCATGTCATAAATTTTGTTTGTCCCTTATTGCTGTTTTCAACAGCAGGTAATACTAGTATACATGTTCTCTGAGCCTTTAGTGTGGTGTGCAGTATAAATAATACAATCAAACTTCAATTGTTTAGAGATTGTGTTTTTTGGCATGAAGTAAAGAAATAATTTCCATTTAAGAAAAATCTGTTCTATATGGCTAATGTCTCAGTAGCCAAGGGACAAAAGGAAGAACAGCTCATTTACAAATCATTCTTCAATTTTCATGGATTACGAAAAATGGCACTAGAATTCAGTGAGAAAGATAGGGACATATCCAAACAGTGGGAAGGGTTAGGAAAACAAGCATTCCTGAGTGTATTCCTGACTATTTCTGTTGTCCTCCAGAATCTTGAAACAAACATGGCTGAGATTACACTGCATTGCCCAGAATATACAACTTGTTTCCATGGATTGTATGAGCTCCTGTTCCCCATGAAAAACAAAGAGTATTGGTCACCTTCATGGCAGCTTCAGAATGAAAATTTCTGACTTAGTGGGCTGAAAAAGGGGGGGGAATTGAGGGAGATTCACATTAATCTGGGTGTGAAGCAACTTCACTAAACCTCTGCCTTCTGTGTAATTCACAATTCACCCTGCCAGTCCACTGCTATTTAATAATGGACAAATAATATAAAAACCTTTGAAAACAAGTAGAAGAACCCAACCCCAAATAAAGTGCACTAGCAAAGTAAAAGATGGAAGTCATCCTTTTGATTTGATCTGCAGGGCTTGCTTCAATCCTTCCCCTCAATCACTGCAAGTAGACACAAGACAATCATTTCCCTCTTTTCTAGAGGAAGGTGGAACCAGATTTTAGTAGTGAAGCTGCAGAGAAATTATGTCTTTCTGGCAGCATGTAAAACAGCCATGAATCTCAAATGAGCTTAATTGATAATGGCAGCCAGTCTAATTCAATCACATGTGAAATTCTCTCTCCCCTCAGATGTCTTTGGATGAGTGTTGGCATGGATTTCTTTCCTTCAAACACTTCAGATATTATTTCTTGCTCTTGGTCAGGACCTCTCACTAGTGTTGGATAGAGCCCAAGATATATCATGGGCTTTCCTTTCTTAAAAAATAGCTCTCACTTCTCTCAAGCTGTATACCACTTGAGTAACTTTAAAAAACCTCTTCAGAACTTCACATTCAGAACCATGTGGTACAGGGATCAGAGTACTGGACTAGGACTGGAGATACTTAATATGCTTCATGATAAGAATAGAAAGATTATTCAAAAATATTCAAATAATGGTTGAAAAATCCCGATGAACTGGACTGACAAGGATATTTACAGGTTCAGACTTAGGCTCTTATTGAACAACGGTGCCATCCTGGCATGGGGACGTGTTGGTGCTGGTCTGTGGCGCATGCCATTGCATGCCATCATTGCGGTCCCACTGCTGTCAAGTCCCCAGCTGTCACGATCGTGCCGTATACCGCTACCACAAAAAATCTGGTAATGATCTCCTTTTGCGCAATGATCTCCTTGGCTGTCAGCATGCAGGAAGGGCGGAAGCACTATCAAGCGCTTCCTTCCATGGTACAGTGCAGGAAGATACTGCCTGTACTGAGGAAGGAAGAAGTATGTCCTGAATGCTACCCATCCGCCAGCAATTGACTGTTGTGGTGACTGGTGCACTGCAGAGCGTTCAGGTCCCACTCCCATCCCAGCAATGGCACTACTGGGATCACAACGGGACAATGAAGAATCGTAGCATAGTGTGATAGGGGCCCTATTCTGTGCAAAATTCACATGTGACTGTACAGACAAAAGGATTTTCTATGCAGGAAACAGCATTTTCTGTGTAGAAAAAAAATTGTCTTCATGGAAATAATATTTTCTGCAGAGGAAATGGAGTTTCCTGCACAGAAACTGTTTAAATTGGGGATTTATTCTGTGTGAAATTTGCAGCTGGTTGTTTTGTGGAGAAATCAGCATTTTCTTCACAGAAAACATCACAGATATAATAATATAATACAATTCCTGTACACAAAATGTTGTTTTCTGCAGAAAACAAACACATGCACAGAATAAGTCCAAAATTGCAACCAAGCTTTGAAAACTGCTGTTTTTGAATACATTCTTAAAGTGGTAAGAAAATTGCTAAAATTCCTTTAAGAAGAAAGTTAATGAAGAATTACATCCCTCTTTCATTGTAATTGTCCATGAAGCTCACTGGGTGAACCTGCATCAACCGTTGTCTCTCAATATATTTCACAGAGCTGCTGTGAGGATATGTGCCATCTTCCAGCTTTATAAGGTGGAATATGATGAGCAGTGTTAGAAATGTCACATTGGAGAAAGTTCAGATTCATTTCAGCTGCACTCCACTAATGGACTTTTTATTGGCTCTGCATATACACTCTGCTCTTCGGGTTTTTCTTCAGGACTCCTATAAAATTTTCCTTAGTACACTATTATCCTATATGAAGATTTTTTTTTTTCAGATACTGGTTTGTAAATGATAATAGAAATGATAATGGAATAAAAGTGCAGAAGTTTAGAACGGGTTATGCATCTCTTCTGATAAAAGATACAAACAAGTCTGAGAGGGTGCGCATTACTAAGCTGAGTCAAGGAAGCCATGAAAAGAACAAAATATTCCTTTGAGAGGAATTGAAAGAGGACCTTTTCTGATAAATTTTTACTGATGTAAGTCAAATAAGCATAACTGGTGATGGACTCTTTCAGGAATGTCTTGTTAGAGGAAACATTAATGATTTAAATAAATATTTTTTATAGTTGATCAGAATCAGGAAACCAACCCAAGACATTTTAGGATTGTTTAAAGTCAAAAGAATGAAATTATTACTGAAGGCGGGTAAGAGGAATTAATTTCTCTCTACACTACTATAAACAAACAGTATACTTTGATACTGGATAGCTACCCACACCAAAACTGCTTGGTTCAAATTGTCAAATACAAGTGATGGGAGGTGGCATTCTAGGGAAAACTGGCACTTAAAAATTAACAAGTCACCATGGAAATGGATACCTAAGAGTTCTGAAATATGAAATTGTTGAAAATCCAGGAAAATTTGGTAATACTGCTAAAAAGTTGCCTCAGTTGCATTGAAAGCTTGGGAATGTAACATTGATCCTTTAAAAATGAGTCCAGCAGAAGGCTGGGAAATTACAGCCCTCTTAATCAAATATTTGTACTAGGTCAATGATAAATACATAAATAAAGGTAGAATTGTTGAAAAGTAAAGAACAGGCTTTGCTGAAGAATAACCACATGGCTTCAGTAAACAGAAATCCTTTTTCACAAACCTTTCAGAATTCTTGGTAGTTATTAAAATCCATGAATATTGGGATAATCTGGTAGATGTTATAGAACCGCAATTCCAACAAGCTTTTAACAACGTTTACCAAATACAATTGTTAAAGTGAAAGAAGTTCAGTAGTGATGTACTGTAAGGACCTCTGCTGGGATTATACTGTTTAATAGATTCATATATGAGGCAGGGTGAATAGTCAGATGGTCTGAGTTGCAGATTTACTAGAAACAAGGAGAACCTGAGTGGACTCTGAAGAGCTGCAAAAATGTCTTTCCAAATTGTATGAACAAGCAACAAAATGGAGAATACTGCTAAGAGAGTGTTATTGTCCTTACGACCAACTTGTAGGCTTGTCATGGTATCTGGTTGTCCATTGTGTGAACAGAATGCCAGACGTGATAGGCCTTCTTTTGTTACTATATGAGACTATACTGTATCCTATAAGAGATAAAATCATATAAGATATAAATAGAGGGTCTAAATGCCCTAAAAGCACCTGATCCTATCTGATTTTGGATGCTAAGCAGGGTCAGCACCACTTAGTACTTGGATGGGAGGCTGCCAAGGAATACCAGGTGCTATATTTGAGAGGAAGTAACTGGCAAAACCACTTTGAGTGTTCCTTGTCTGAGAAAACCCTATGAAATTCATGGAATCACCAGAAGTCAACAGTCCGTACTCCATGCATTTTATAAAACTCTCAGTTGTTTTGTGGTAGCTTCGAGACAGATAAAATAAACTACTCTGTAATGCTGTACAGAGCTGGCTACTGCAAGAAGAAATGTTAGTCACAGGATCAAATAACATATAATAATAATAACAACAATATAAACATATAATCTGTCTTTGAATCCCACAGTTGGGATTCTACTGTTTTTTTCCCCTGATCAGAGCCATGGTGCAGAAAAGGACTCCAGAGAGAGAGAGAGGGAGGGAGAGAATAAATTAGCATTTTCCTTTTTCACTGTTACCTCTGTTGTTGCTTTACTGCTGAAACTACCTTTTTTTTTTTTTGCTTTTTTTCAACTGCAGGGGAGAAAGATTAATCCACTGCTGCTGCTTGTCATGATTCCAGTCTAGCTCTCTGCATTGCTATTAGTTAAAAATATAAAGGAAAATGTAAAAATGTAATCAAGAGAATTCAAATATGTTTTTTAGCATCACATGTAGTTTTAAAAATGTTAAAACAGGAGTACACAGATTGGTCGGCAACAGATCTATCTGTGTTAAGCAGAAGCTTCATACAAGTTCTTGGATAGATGCTGAGCTTGGAAAAGCTGTTTTTGGATCACAGCTCACAGAATCCCTCAGCTTTTACATTCTGTGAGTTGTAATCCAAAAAAATCACTTTTCCAGCATGTAACAGGAAGGAAACAATATCAGAGCACAGCATTTGCCTTAATGGACCAGCTTCTCACTTACCACCCTGTTGGAACATGGAAGTCTGCACAACAGGGAATGTTTATTTTATCCAGCAAAGCTCCTTTTAGCTCTTCTGCTTTGAGTAAGGTGGGGTGTAGAATTTGTGGCCCTCCATATGTTGTTAGAGTATACTTCCCATCAGCTCTGAAAAGGAGTCAATAGCCAGGGTGTTGTAGTCCAACAGTATCTGAAGGATTCTAGATTCCTCACCTCTGGTATAATGACTGTAATGTTAGTAAAACAGAGATTCAGAGTTATATAAACCAAGGCAATGAAGCACAAATGAAAAATCCACTGTCTTGGCAATCATAACCTGTAATATCCTTTCCTAGTTCACTGCATTTTGCTACTCTTTCTCTTCCTCTCCCTCTGACCCTCTGGAAACCCCTCTCCCTGTCTTAGGCCCTTTCCGCATGTGAGAAAGGAACTGCGTGAAAATGGGACTCACCGAATTTCTTTGGCATCCGGTTGAGTCCGTCAGGACGAGGAGCAGTGCGAGCTCGTCACTCCACACTGCTCCAGCGTCCAAAATGGTGGCTTCCAGTTGGTGGAGGCTCTCCACCAACCAGAGAAGCTCGCCAGCCTAAAGCCCGCCCCTGGCAGATCTGCAGGCACGCACTAGTGTGCGCCTGCAAATCTGCACCGGAGCGCGGCCACGGAGCGACACAGAGTCACGCGCTCCGTGCTTTTTAAAAACCTCTAAAAAGAGGTTTTTAAAAAACACGCCGCACGACCAGTTCTGGTCACTCCGGAGCGAACTGAGGTGCAGAACTGCAAAAAGTAGTCCACCCCAGTCCACTCTACAGTGCAGAAGACCTCCGTCAGAGGTCATTCTGCACCGTTTAAAAAGCCCGGTGTGGAAAGGGCCTTAGAAAGCATTTGTTCAGTCACAATATTTATTAAGCTCTGAAAGTATTTTGATAAGTAACACCATGAAGAAGAA
The DNA here is from genome assembly GCA_948472985.1 of Iguana delicatissima. Taxonomy (NCBI): domain Eukaryota; kingdom Metazoa; phylum Chordata; class Lepidosauria; order Squamata; family Iguanidae; genus Iguana; species Iguana delicatissima. The sequence goes on along the minus strand of CAOKZL010000164.1, from coordinate 912,787 downwards.
AACAGTACAAGGAAGAATCCATAATTACTGGAATCACAGGAATGATTCCTTCATTTAGAGCAGCCATGTTCCTAATGGCTTTGTGGAAAGAAGCCAGCTGCCTTTCCCCCTTTGCTGAAAGATCAAGCTAATCAACATTATGACAGACAGGCAGGAAGAAAGCAGGATTCATCTCAGCATCCTGGCCCTAACTCCACATGGTATGTAAAAGTTAGAGCAAGAGCCTGGAGACCCATGTGTTCAAACACTCATGTGACAGGCAGTTCCCCAAAATTGTTAGTGTTAATTTTCTGTACTTGTCAATCAGTCATGATGATTAAGCACCACTACATCGCTCAGGAGCCCATTCACCCTGCATTTCCCATGTCTTAAACATTAGAGAATTATGGAATTTGGTCTTGATTAATAAAGGCTACAGCAGAACTGACACAATGGCACACTATATCATATAACTAGTTATGTCAAGACAGAACCAAATTTTGCTATATCCTTTTGCCTTAAATTCACAAAGTCAACAAACTGATCTCTTCCAGAAATGTCCTGAAGATTATTCATGGAAACCATGCTCCACAAAATGTTACACAAGGATAGGGCTTTTTTATTATAAACATAAAGAGTTTGTAAAAGGCAGAATGGCATTTGTCAAAACTTTTTAGAGGAATTAAAGAAGAAGAGAAGAAAATTAAGGTCTTTTCATTTAGTAGATCATTAAACTTAAGCAGAAGATTAAAAAACAACTCAAGAACGGGAAGGTATACATTTCACTGTAAGAGAAAAAAACTACACCCATACACCACAGTAGCTGATTCTGTTTATTTGAACCACATTACTGACAATTCTCTCTTGAAATGCTTTGCTTTTATATTTATTTTTATTAAAATATCCTACATTATAGCCAAAGATTTCAGAGCAGCTTACAATAAAATCAGTTTAAAACACTAAACAATAACAAACATTTTAAAAGAGTAACAATATATTATATCATTTACTAGTTAAAGGATAAAATCAAGTAAGTCTGAAGGCTTTAATAGAAAGCCATATTGTGAGTTGGTGCCGGAATGATACCAGTGCCACCATCAATCAGGCCTCCAAGGGAAAAGTCTTCCATAACAGGGTGCCATCCCAGAGAAGGCCCTTTCCTATGAATTTGGTGGGACTGTGAGACAGGGCCTTCTCCACTGATGCTCCAGACAGTGGAACTCTCTTCCTAGGGAGGCTGGACTGTCTCCCTCTTTGCTGTCTTTTCATTAGCCTGTGGATACCTTCTGATTCCAGTGGGCTTTTGAGAATTATTTTAGAAGAAAGGGGCTTTTTAGAGGATAGTACTGCTTTTGTTATTTGTTTTAAATTACTGTTTTCATTTTATTGATACTTTAATGCTTTTTGTATTATTTTTTGTTTTAAATAGCTTTTGTATCACAATATTTTGTATGTTTACAAGCATTTTTTAAAAAAAATATGTAATTCTTTTTTATAAGTTTTCTTGAGTTCTAGTTTGGAGAAACGGAGGGGTATAGAAAAAGTGATGTGTAGATGGTGGGCAAAATGCAGCAAACAGTAAAAAATGCTGGCGGTTGCACTGTAACAATATCTGGAGGGCTGCACAATTTCAGCCTTTAGCCTAAGTGAAGTATTTTACTAGTGGCCAGTAGTAGCCAGTGGCTTCCATGTGATTGCATGGCAAATCAGCTCTAGGTTTTCATCCAAACTTCAAAAAACCTATTCAAGATGCTGCATTCATTTTGGTTCAGCACCTCAAATAGCTCTTTTAAAATTCACACTAAAACCTAGAGAGAGATTCATGACTCACTGGCATGGAAGCCACCAGCTGCCTCTATGGGTATCTCTCTTTGTGCCTGCTCTTGAACTTCAGAGCTAATGACCACGTATAGTGGAACAGAAGGTTTGTTAAGGGATTACGGAGGAAGGAAAGAAACAAGATTTTTGTTGCTGTTGCTGTTGTTGTTGTTGGGGTCAGAGGGAAGAACCAATTCCTTCTATGTTTAGGAATGGAGTCCTTGTAAAAGAACTGGGTCAATGGCCACCTGGGTCTATTTCATGGTTAACTAAAAAAATATTTCTCTGGGAGGCCAGGGCTGGTTTGTTCTCATAACTGCAGTTTATTAGTCTGTTGGCTCAAACAAGCCTAAACACAAGGGAAAGTCAATCCTGTATCGCAGTCCTCCATAGCTAACACCTGGAATATATTCTCTAGAGTGAAAACAGCAGGGAACTGACCAGAAATAACCTCGCTCATATTATTGCTTCAATTAGACCAAAACAACTTTCCCTTTGAAAACTTAATAATAAACACTGCAGGTCATTCACTTGTTCAGAGTCCCATCGGGAGAGCAAAGCAGATGGAGCTCCTTAGCTGGACCTTTTCGCTGTCATATAGACAAGAGGCACAAATCAGGAGAGAGACTGATTTTAATTGGAACCAACAGCACCTACGTGCTGCCCTAATATCCATGTCATCTTTTTTTTAAAAAAGTCCCCATCCTCCACCCCTTACTCCACTCCCACCCAGTCTGCCAGGACAAATGAAATATCATCTTTTGCCCAGTAACGAGTATGTCTTCTCGCTGGGGTGGGGGTGAGTGGGGAATTCCATTGTTTGTTCCAGAAAATCCCTCCAAGGCATAGGTAAATTTCACGGGTTTCCACAGACTCCAGTGAACTCAGTCTAAGTACTGTCTGAGATATTTCTTAATAGCTGTTACATTGATGTATGTGTGGCCAAGAGTTGTTTAATGGTGTTCAGTGAGGCATTTGGAATTCACTGTGTACGTAACCTTCGTAAGAAGAAAACTGCTAGCAAACGTGGAATCTCTCCACTGAAAATGAAATTGGCCGGCATGTTTCCCCACCCTTTGAACAAACTCTGTTGCTCACATCCTCTCATAAAAGTATAAGATTCGAATCTATTTTCCTTGATTAAGCATATCTGTGGTACTTTTACCATATGCTTTTTTCAAATATCTCTCCTGCCCCCACCTTTACCAGTTAGGCAGAGTGAGGTAGACATCTCAGGCAGGAACTGCAAGAGGGGCACACTGGAAATGCCAAAGTGTAGCAGGACAGAGCTTCATGAGCCTCCTTAGGCTTTAACATTGTTATGGAAGGGCTTTCTCTTGGTTGTACCATGTTCACAGGCATGTTTGGTGAGGACACAGAAGACAGCCTTTTCCTTGTCCGCTCCCAGGCTATGGAATTCTCTTCCATGGGAGACTAGGCTTCCCTGCTCCCCATTCTCCTTCCATTGGCAGATAGAGATCTTTTTATGTGAACAGGTATTTGGTTACCAAGTGGCTATGTAGTAAGGTCTTTAAAGGGGTGAGAGGCTGCACTTTTTTTTATTATTTCCATATTTTAAATTGTTATGTATTGTTTAAAAATATTCACTACCATAGCTCTGTAAGCTGTACAGTGTTTCTCGACCTGACTCTCCCAATCCCAGTTTATGGGCAGCAGTCACTGCAATCAACAGGGATCTGTTCCCCTGTTGATTGAGAAGCATCTGACTGACATTCCCACTAACTCATGTAAGTGATCTCCAGTACAATAGCCAAAAGCAGGTCCCCTGTCAATTCCCCCTCACACTGAAGCAAGCGGGGAAGGGGATGTTAGTTAGCTGCTTCCCAGTCATCAGGTAAACAAACCCCTATTGATTGCAGTGACAGCTGGTAGATGGGGATTGGGGAACTTTCACAATCCCTATGTATCCTCTAAATTAGGGAATACATAGGATTGTGAATACAAACCAGTCATTAATGCAGAGCTTTTCATACTTTTCATGTTGGTGACACACTTTTTAGACATGCATTATTTCTTAACACAGTAATTCAGTAACTGGAGGCAGCCCTCCACCTGAGCCTGGCCATTGCTATGCTCACCGGGGTCTTCCTTGGCCTGGAGTGGCAGTATCGGGAGAGGCAGCCCCTCCACCCAGACCTGGCCTGCTGCCGCCACCCTCACTGGGGTCTTCCTTGGCCTGGGGCAAGAGCAGAAGAGCAGCTCCTTCACCCAGGCCTAGCCCCCCATAGTGGCAGGAGGTCCAGCCCGTCCACCCATTACGTTCGTGTGACACACCTACACACTGCAGCTGACACACTAATGTGTCACAATACACAGTTTGGAAAGCTCTGCATTAATGTGTAACTCTAGGTTACACATTTGTAACTGCCTTAGTGAATTCCACCCCTCATTTATTTGTTTTCTAATTTTTTTTTATTATTGGGTTTTAATTCAGGTACCTTCTTTTGGGCCCCATTTGGGAGAAAATAAATAAGTAAGTAAGTAAGTGCCCTTAGACTCCTAAGCCTAGTCCTGCTACAATGTAGGATGCTGTCCTATCTCCATTGTTTCAGGAAATTCAACTACCAGTCAGTTCAGTATGGAATGGGCCATCGGGGGCCATCTTGTCTGTCATTGCAGAGAACAAAATGTTCTCAGCCAGCCCTGGTTTTCACATGGCCTACAGTAAACTAAACTAAACTAAACTAAACTAAACTAAACTAAACTAATAAAATAGCAATTCAGTAATGTGAGCAGAAAGTACTAAAACCAAGCTTTAACTTAAAATATTAATAAACCAAAGTTCTTTCTGTGACCAAACAGAAACCCGTTAGATTACCAAAGGGCATCCCAAGTAGTCAGTTGTCCTTAGAATAATTTACAAACAATTGCCAACTTCCTTGTTTTTCAAAAGTAACTAAAATGTTACATATCAGTTAGTTGTTTAAAAAGCCTGAATGCTACAGGCTGCTTACAAAACCTTCTCCTTCTGTCCACTTTGTTATCACCTCATTCTGAGTCAACACTAGAACCATATGCTATTTCTTTTGCGCTGTAAGTAGACTCACACTTCTCCAACAATAAAAGTAATTTTTAAAAGCCCTCCACAGTTAATGTTCAGGTTATCTGAAGGACTATTTTGTGTCCTATAAACCTGCCAGTATTTTGAAATCCTCTGAGGACAACTTCTCTGTCCCACTGCCCTCCCAGAGTAGGGGCCTTCTTAGTTCTTGCTCTCAGGCCGCAGAACTACCCCCTTCAGCAGTGGTTCTCAACCTGTGGGTCCCCAGATGTTTGTAGACTTCAGCTCCCAGAAGCATTGAGCATTGACCATAGTGGCTGGGGCTTCTGGGAGCTGAAGTCTACAAACATCTGGGGACCCACAGGTTGAGAACCACTGCCCTACAGCATTTAGACCGATGTCCTCCCCACTACCAGTAGGCAGGTGAAGATCTTTTCGTCTTGGCAGCCTTTGATGGCTGATTGCTTGGGGAGGCCAACGGTCCTTTCAGAATGTGCTGTACTGTTTATTTGTTGTTTTCTTTTTAACAGTCCTGCTTTTAATTTCATAGTTAATTTAGTTATATTTTTATTTTTTTGTAAGATATGAACCTTAAAGCTGTATTTATTATCAAGCTTTCTAAGTTGCCTTGAGCCTCAGACTGGGAAAATGGTGACATATAAAAAAATAGATGATGATGATGATTTTGATGATGATGACAACAACAGCAACACAGTAACTAAAAAGTTATCATGAGATCAAAAAGGAGTGAAATTATCTCCTCTTAAATTGCAAAGGTAATATATCTAAGTTATATCTAAGTTATTGAGGAAAGAAACTAATTACAAGAAACTGGTTATCTGTAACTAACTATTCTCATGATTTGGATCCTCAGGAGTGAATCAATTTGCTGTTTTGTTGTTTGTTTGAATGTTTTGGTCATCTCTAACCATTAGCCACCTAAATCCTTTTTGTGACAACCTAAGGTAAAACGTGCATCGTACACTCAGCCCTAGAAAACCCCATGATAGGTTCACATTAGGGTTGCCATAAATCAGAAATGACTTGAAGGCACACAACAACAACAACAACAACAACAACAACAACAACAACAACAACAACAACAAGAAGGTAAAATATAAGACCTCTTTCTCCACTGACTCTGTTACCCTGTTTACTGGGGGTTCTGGGAGGGACACCTAAATGTGCTCAACTATAGGTGGGGAAAATTAGCTCAGAGCACTGCTTTAGTGTTACGAGAGGCAGGGTAACTTAGCAGGATCTTGTAACCCAGTGTTTACGGGGTCAGGCCCAGTCAAGAAGCAAACCAGTTTGAAAGCAATGAATGATCTTTATTAAATACAGGCACACAATGTAAGCAACACATGCACACAGATAACTAAGGAAAATAAAGGTGTGAGTAAGATAGCGGGATTTTCAGGGGGATAGTTGATTCGGGTGATACGAAACCTGTTCCTGAAGCCCGGAAGAAGATAGAGAGCGATGCTGGGGTTCAATGAGGCTCAGCGTGTGGAGCTGAGGGGAAGCTCGCCAAGCAAAGCGGCAGCAAGGCGGTCTGGAACTCGGGAGCGATCCGAGGAAGGTCTCGGAATCAGGGGTTTTTATAGGGAGAAGTGTGACTGCAAGCTATGCCTTACTTGGGGACAACAATGGGTTTTGGGTGCGAGACAATGTCTCCGAAAGGTCACAATTTAGCATGATGGAATCAGAGCCGAATTAACAATGGCGTAGCCAGTATGTAAATGCACAACGCTGGGCAGTAGATGGTTCAGCCTTTGTCAAGTTGCCTTCTCGGGGCAGGGAGTCTTTTGTAGGTAGCGCGCATACATAATGTGGTGTTTGCCGGGGAGGTCCCTGAAGCTGCGATCTGGCTATTTCTGGCATGCCTGTATTGTTTGAGAATATTGCAGCAATCAGCCGCCGAGCCTAGTTTCGTGCTTGTTCGGGGGCCTCACAAACATGTGGAGAAGGGTGGTATGGTAAGGCCGAATTATGATATCAAAGTGATATTGGGTGCTATCGCCAAATAGGCCTAAACTGCAGTAACAACTTGGTGTTTGAAAAGATGTTTGCTGCTGTGTGCCTTCAAGTTGTCTTCAGCTTACGGCAACCCTAAGGTGAATCTATCACAGGACTTTCTTGGAAAGACTTGTTCAAAAGAGGCTTGCCTTTGCCTTCCTCTGTGGCTGAGAGAGTATAATTTGCCCAAGATCACCCAGTGAGTTTCCATGGCTGAATGGGGATTCAAATCTGGGCCATTTCCACACTAGACTATTATAGTGCTATTATTCCACTTTCAACATCCTATGGAATCCTGGGGTTTGCAGGCCCCTCAGAGGCCCCTCCCTAAACTGCAAACCCCAGGATTCCATAGGATGTTGAAAATGGAATCATAGCACTATAACAATCTAGTGGGGAAATGGCCTTGGTCACTGCAGTCATAGTCCAGCACTCAAACCACAATACTACAGTGTCTCTCTTTTATAAGATGTACCTATTCAAAAACACATGTTGTCTCAGTAATTTCATCCCCAGCTCCCACTTTTCCAGTTATAAGAACCCCTGGAGATAAAGTACAAAGATTGTAATAATTGACACAAAAATTTATGACTCTGTCACATTGATCTTCTTTTACCTCTCCAGTTGGCTGTGCTCTGCTCCTGACTACAGAACTGTTAGATGTGATTACCTAAGTAATTAACACAACAGATTGCATTTTAAAAGGCATGTGACATTAATTACATCATAAAGTGTTCTCGTGATCAATTAAGACACAGGCAATTTTATCACTTTCTAAGAAATGCAAATGAAGCCAATTATTGTCAGCAATGCTGCTAAATATCCAGTTATAATGGCATTCAAATATTTCACTAATTAAAACAGCTGCTCTCACCTTAACAGTTATTGAAGCATGTATTACATGAGGTTGATAAAATTATATCTTGCATTTAATTTAGTTCCAAGATAGAGTTTGCTAGATATTCTAGACTTTAACATGTTTTAAAAAGATTTCTCCTTATTACAGAAAGCAGAGCCACGCAGGATATCATGGCTGTTGCTATTGTTGTGCCTTCAAGACATTTCCAACCTAAAGTGACCCTGAGGCAAACCTATAATGGGGTTTTCTGGGGCTGAGAGTGTGTGATGCACCCAAGGTCACTCAGTGGGTTTCCATGGCCAACTGGGAAATCAGTCCCTGGTCACGAGTGTTGTAGTCCAGGACTCAAACCACCACACTACACTGGCTACCCAATGATGCTCAAGTTTGTTTGATTTGTTGATGATCCTCTGTGTGTATATTTGTGCATATGCTATCAAATTCTTGTTAATTAAATAAGCATTATGTCTCAAGAAATCATGAAAGCTCAGTTCCAGGTTATGTATTCTCTCTTACAAATGCACATGTTTTGTGGTGTGCTGAGGAAGCCCTTTTCTCTGTCCCACAGTTCTCACAGGTAGATCTTGTGGGAACAACTGAGAGGGTTTTCTCAGGCCCTTTCCGCACCTTACCTTCTTCCAACGCTGGGGTGTGGGTATTGCGCGAGCAGCCTCTGGGGAGAGGCTCTTGTGTCCCTGCTGCCTGCTCATGTGAGAGCCCCACCTCTTCCTTCTGCAGTGCAGCCTGGGAGTTTCCGAGGCTGCACTGGGGCACAAAGCACAACCGGCTCTGGAGGCTCCACACGCCAGGTAAGTGCATGTGCCACCTGGGAGCAATGTGCTATTGAACACCATTTTTGGCTTCTAGCCAAAAATGAAAAGGTGTGTGATCGGCGCCTGCTGGCCCCTGGAGCATCATGCAATTGTGAGTGCATCATGCAGCTCGCTCCTCATAATCGCGCAACACTCCAGGCACCCTTTCGCATGGGAAATGCCATGTGGAAAGGGCCCCAGTGGTTGCCTCCAGGTTCTGTAACTCTCTAAAGAGATTAGGCAGGTACCCTCGTTACTCTCATTCCACACACAGGTGAAGGCCTTTCTATTTTGACAAGCCTTTGAAGACTAAGTATACAAGATCCATGCCAACTAAACAATGTGCTAGAATTTTAACTATTTGTTTTTAATCTCTTATAAGCCACCATGAATCTTGCACTGGGAAAGAGGTGGGATATTATTGGAGGAGGAGGAGGGGGAGGAGAACATCATCATCACCATCATCACCACTACCAACAACACCACCATGAAACAGGGTCTTTCTTAGCCTTTCCTGGAGATGACCTCCTGCAGGTGTTACCCTGTTTCTCGGGGGTCCTGGGAAGGACGCCCAAATGACCAAATATTAACACAGGACTGGGGAAATTAACTGGAGCAGACTCAATGGCTAGCTGGAGGCAGGGTAACTTTGCAGGACCTTTTTGCCCTATGTATACAGCGTCAGACCAGTGAGCCAAACAAATTACAGAGTAAACCAATTAATGTTTTATTGAAAAGAAAACAAATAAGACAAACAATCACACCACTAACTAAATAAGAAATAGGAAAATGGAAATGAATTTAGGGATAGGCAATACGACCTGATCACGTAGTCCTGAGCAGCTGAAGAAAATGAGACTTAGTAAAATTCCTTGGGAGCTCGCTATGCAAACTGGCAGCAAGGCGGGGTGAAACTCAAAAAGCGGCTCTGCCAACTGTCAGAACTAGGGGTTTTTATAACAAAAATTGTGCCTGCGATCCATGTCATAAACTTTGAGAACAAAGTTAACTTTGAAATGCACCAAAAGGCTTAGAAGTGGATCAAAACATCAATCATGCAGCCCAAGTGCCAATCGATGGACACTTTTTATGGTCTTGTTATTTATGGGCATGAATCAGGTATCTTGTGAGATGAAAGGAATAGGTCATCCAGATCCCGGAACAACCACCAAGGCTTTGAAATGCCTGCCTGAGAGAGGGGAAGTTGGAATTCCCGTCATTAAACGGCTGCTCCTTGTGTCTGTGTTTCCTCGGGACCCTTGCAAACACATGAGCCAGGGTGCCGTGGATAGGTCAAATTATTTGATATCACAAAGGGATATCAAGTGCTATCAAAGTTTATGCCTAAATCACAGTTATACAGGCATGGCATGGACTTGACTACTGAAAGAAAGAGGAAGTAAATAAGCAAGTTTAACTATGGCTGGATTCCTCAAGTTGGCATGTTCCAACTGTATAAGCTTACAGCTCTCAACATCCTCAACCCACATAGAAATAGATAATCATAGCCCAACACAGCTAAAGTGTGCCTGCTTTGGGAAGACTACTCTAGTTAATAACCCCTTCTCTTATTTTATTTCAATTATACCCTGCCTTTCTTCCATAACCGATGAAAAAATCATCCAGCAAAAACAGAACAGCCTGAAATCTATCTGTTGAATTAATTATTGAATGGGGAGTCAACATGTCAGTGGATACCATTGATTCAATGGATTCAATATTGTTGGATTCGGTATTGCTAGAACTAACAATAGGATTCAAGCCCAATAACTTATAATATTAAAACACAATGAAAGCCACAATCATATTTTTAAAAACTGGATTAAAAATTTAGAGGAAAGGAGAGAAGCCCTTTGGTTAAAAGCCAGTCCTCAGCATCCAGTCCATTGGCAAGGGCCCAGAGGAATAAAAAGTACTGCCTGCCAATGGAAAAGCATCAGTAAGGGGGGGCAACCTGTTCTCGCTGGGAGCTGCCATCAAGAAGGCATTTTTCAAGCAAATGCTCTTTGTGCAGAAAATCTTTTGGTATCTCTTGGTAAGGCTGGGAAGAAGGACTCATGTATAATGCTCTGGAGAAGTACTGCTTGCCTATGTAGACACCACTTATTTAGATTATCTGCCTCAGTATAAAGCAGCTTCCCATGTTCGGTTCAAATGGCTTATGGAAGCAGTGGTGTGATCTTAACATGTATGTAAGTGTGTGAGAGAAAGATGAAGGCAGTGAACTTCACAATATACTTTCTTGGAAGCAAAGAGGCATCCGTAAAGTGATTAGGGAGAAAGGAGAGCCTGGATAATGCCTGCTCTTTCTTTTCACCTCTCTGTCTCTTTCTTTGGTTTATGCACCCAAGCCTTTGGCTTCTTTCTTGGCTGCAGATGGCATTTCCTCCTTCTGTCATGAAGTTAGTTAGTCTCTTTGTTATCTTTTGTCTGGAAGGCACATCCATGAGGTTCCAACTCAAACAATGGGTGCTAGCTTACATGCAAACATGAGAGCCAACTTTTAGGGTCTCTTCTAACCAAGTTTATGTCAACTTCTTTTGTTTATCTCCTTTACCAGCCTAAGATGGATTTCCTGAAACAAAAAACATAAGATTTTTTTCCCTTCTTTTTACCTTCAAGAACATCCAGACTAATTTCTCCTGTTTCTATTACAAGCTCATGTTGCACAAGCCCCGCTGCACTATGGTTAATATTGATACCAAATATTCTCTCATACTTCTTGATTTTTCTGGAGTTTCTCTCAGAGAAGGCAGTTGCCACATATAGCTATTAACAAGAATTCAATTGAGGGAGGGGATTTTTGTTTTTGCTCTTGTTGTTGTTGTACAGGACCATTGCCAGATCAAACAGCTGAAATTGCAGAGTAGAATTATCATGTCTTAAAGAAGATGTAGCTCCAATATCTGATGGAGATTCTTAGCCCTGCATAAGCTAATGCACAGCTTTCTGCATGATAAATGACTGCTGAATTGGGCAATTTATCATCATCTGACTTGCTCACCACAATTATCAAGCCAGACAACTCTTTCGACCATTTGGTGTTCAGTAGGATCGTCATGAGGCATGCATCTGACGTGCCACAGAGGGTGGCTGGCTAATTTGAGGTTCATCCAGTTTAAACAAACAAATTGCAAAGTTTTCCTGTAGATTAAAGACAAAATCCCCCCCTGGAAATTCATTCTTTGCAAAGTTAAACATTGAACAACAATTGTGCAACTAACAGAAACTGATGCTATTGCTCAACTTTCATTCATTCAAGCAGCACTGACACTTGAGGGGGTATAGTTTTGCTGTGGACTGTGCCAGGAATCTTTGGTAGGGAAATGTAAACCATAATTTAAAATAATAATAATAATATGGCTTCATGCTGAGAAAGAACATAGTGTTAATTTTGAGGGATGTGCAGTGCCAATTGTGGAATCATGGTCTGAACAGTGTTAGAGTTCCCACCATAGTCAGAGTTTAGAAATGAACTAGAGGTCGATATAAATATGTGGCTAATTACCTGAAGCCCCACAGATTTTCTCTCCTTCCCTCTCCAAAGTTTAGCCAATGTCACATGCTCAGAGTCTACCTGAGTAATAAGATTTCCCCTTTCCTCTCCCACCTTTGTCTCTCAAATGTACTCTAGAGGGGACCTAACCATTCAGAATGAACTGAATAGCCACTTGGGAGCTGCAGAGGAAATCCTAACTGTGGAAGTTCTGACAATGGTGTGCATTCTCTTGGCAGACAAATATCAAGGGATACAACCCTCACTAACAGAAGGTGTAGAACAGTGGTTCTCAACCTGTGGGTCCCCAGATGTTCATGGACTTCAGCTCCCAGAAGCCCCAGCCACTATGGTCAATGTTCAGGGCTTCTGGGAGCTGAAGTCCACAAACATCTGGGGACCCACAGGTTGAGAACCACTGGTGTAGAAGAAGTGTGCTGTGGTATCCCTGCTCTTTGAATTATTCTGTTCTTGTAGTCATCAAAAACATGGCTAGGATAAAATAAAGCTGATGTTCTCGAATATAGAATCATAGAATCATAGAATCATATAAATGTAGAGTTGGAAGAGACCACAAGGGCCATCCAGTCCAACCCCCTGCCATGCAGGAAAACCCTCAAAGCACTCCCGACAAGTGGCCATCCAGCCTCTGCTTAAAAACCTCCAAAGAAGGCGACTCCACCACACTCTGTGGCAGCACATTCCACTGTCGGACAGCCCTGACTGTCAGGAAATTCCTCCTGAGGTTCAAGCGAAATCTCCCCTCCTGCAGCTTGCATCCATTGCTCCTTGTCCTGGTCTCAAGAGCAGGAGATATATTTTATATTTGTTGCTGTTCCAGCTGTACTAAAAGAGATTATGTATTCTGTATGTGCATGGTGGTATTCCATTCTTCATTATTATTTCATTGATTCCAGGGCTCAGCCCTGATATTAAACACACAGACATACAAAGGAAAAACAACAACTGGGGAATAATTAAAAAACAACAACACCCTGCTCCTAAGTCAGATATATTTGCAAAAAAAGTGTGAAAATTATCCAAATTCAAATGTTGTCTAGAATTCCATATTGGGAGAGATACATGCAATATGTAGTTACATCACTGTGGCTACATCCCCCAAAGCTACTCCCTCAGAACTCATCTTTTAAGCAACAAAGCTCCCGCACCACAAGAGAATCAGAAGAGGTGCATCCATCTAATTTGTTTTAGTGGGACACAATGCAACAGATAGCCATAGGAACATCTGGAGGTCCTTAGGAGGAGGTCTCTGCTGTCAAGTTATCTCCTTGCAGCAAACCAGCTCCAGGAAAATAGCTGGACACATCTCCACTGACCCCTCTAATACACATGTACAAATATTTTTGCGCTGAGCCAGTCAGACCTGGCATTTTCTTGAAACGGGGGCATATTGTTTCCAGGGGTCTGATGTGACACACATAAAAATAAATAAATAAATAAGGGAGGGAGGGAGGGAGGGAAGAAAACGAAGAAGGAATGTAGCAGCACCTTTAAGATTAACTGGTTTTTATTTTGGCATGAGCTTTCATGGATCCCACTGGATTGTATTACATTCTATCCTACTTCCACTCTCACAACTGTGTAAATATGCTTTATATCCTGAGGTCTGTGATATCTTTGTACTGCATCTAAAGAAGCGGGATTATATCCACAAAAGCTCATGCTAAACTAAAACCCAATTAGTCTTACAGGTGCTGCTCCATTACCTCTTCCCACATTTTCCGTTCTTCCTTTTTATGCTGCAAGAGACTAACACAGCTACTTCTTTGAGAACTATAAAAATGAAATACTTCCTTTCTCCAGTCCTGAGATTTACTCTCTGTCTGGAAACCCAGGAAAACATTTTAATTCCCTGAGACTTCAGCTGATTCCCTGAAGCCAGTAAACCCACTGGCTAAACTGGGTAGGGCTGTAGAATGTCAGTAGCTCATCTAAGTTGCCACTATAATCCAATAGAGATAGTCAAAGAGCATATTATCTCATATCAGAACTCCACTTTGTAAAGATTACTGGCTATAAAATGAAAATTCTAGACTTTAGGAGACTGGCTTACTCTGGAGATTTGCATCCCCCATTGATGACAGAACTAAACACAACTGTTTCATTTAAGCTGTTCATTAATGAATCAGCCTCAGACATTCCAATATAATCATGCATGGCCAATGGGAGACACATAATCAAATGAATACTGAAGAGACACATTTTATCCAACATAAAATTTATGAGAATAATTGTCCTTGATTAGAGATTAGAAAAAAGAAAAGGGAAATGAAATCCTACATGCATAAATGAAGTAGTAGATAATATATGGGATTTCATTAAAAACATGTCCTTCATTCTTCTGCTCTCAGAAATGTAAAAGGTTAGACTCCCCAGAAATGCCACCTGTGCCACACAGGGATGACTAGCTCCTTCTTTCTCCTGGGAACCCAAAACATTCATTCTTGCTGTAATGAACAAGATGACTGATGACCGTCACCTTTCATCCTCCTGACATCTTTATCTCACTCTGCATTTCAGTCACAGGCCTGACCTCCCTCCTACCAATTGGTGTGTGAGTGATCCATCCATCATTTCAATCTACAACCCTCCTCTCCCCCTCCCCCATGTTCAGTACATAATGCCCATTGGCAACAACCAATATGTCTGTCAGTAGCTCTGTAATGAGTCCAGTTTACCAAGTTACATTATACTGTCTCTCTGGAAAGATGGAGAAGCATGAGGGAACCAGATGTGAGGAGGGCAGAGAAACTGCACAATGAATTCAGATTTTGTCAAGGTTGCTAATGACTGTGGGAGGTCATGCTTTGCCCAAGAAATGTTGCTAGTTTAATAACTTCTATATGGAACAAGTCTTCAATAGCAGAACCATTTAAGGTTAAATTTAAAACCTACTTAGCACAACAATGAAATTCAGCAACCAGAAGATACCAAAGAATTCCAGGGTGTTCCTGGAGCCATGGAACATGGTCACAACTTAACATACAAGGCAGTCCACATAGATGGGTTTGAATGGAAAGATACAAAATCGAAAGTTGCGCAGTTCCTTATTCATGATAACTATACATCATTTAATGTACACTTGGCCCTCCACATTCGCTAGGGTTAGGGACACAGGACCCTCGTAAAAGTGAAAAATTCGCAAATAACAAAATTTGTGTGTCTGTGGGAAGGGGGCTGAGGCACAGGTGGGGAAAGTGGGCATCCAGGGTCTAAACCAGGTCAGGGAAAGGAGATGGTTGGCATGGTGATCCTGTACTTCCTCTCTCTTGCTGATCTGACCACAGGGTTTGTGGTGCTGAGAATTTGGGCAGAGAACCATCCTTAGCTGGCCAGGCAGAGATTGGCAGAGGAAGAGAAAGACCAGACGTGGGTTTTTAAAGGGCTATGTGGCCTAATTGGAGCCACCAAGAGGGAAGGTTCCCCTAAAAAAGAAGCAGCTGAGGTGGGAGGGCAGGGGTTGGAGAAATTTGCAAATAATCAAATCCATGAATGTCAAACCTGCAAATATGGAGGGCAGGCTGTACATATTTCAAGTAATTTTAGTCTGCAGGAGCCAAGCTGTGTGAGAGAAAAAGCAGACTTCCTAGAATCAGTGCTCTGGCACATCCAGCACCCATGCTAACCGCAAACTAGGGAAGGGTGAGAATTTAATTCAGTTTGTTGAGAGGAAGTTTCCAAAGTTTGTAAATTTCTTCATAAATGTGAGTGAAAGTCCTTAAGATTTAAAAAAAATTAAATGTGGTAGAGTGGAAAAGTGACAGATCGTGTCATGCAGAGAGCTCTGAATTTGAGGGTGTACCAACATCACAAAGTGTTAAGTGTGATAGCAGTTTTAACTGCCATAGCTCCACCATACACAACGCTAAGATTTCTGGGTTTGTGAAGTACTTGGAATACTCAGGGGAGCGGGGGACAGCAAAATACTCTGAATTACAGAACAAGCTCTCTCTAAACAAATAAATCTAACTACCTCCCTAAACTACAAATCCCATTATTCCAATTAAAGGGGTATCAAAGTGCACTGATAACACTCTGAATTCATGTGTGTTCAACCATGTTTGTGATGTTGAATTAGGATTGCTACCCCTCCTCCCACTCCACTTCCCATAACTTTTCATCTTTAACAGATGGCGTGGCAGTCTAGTGCAACATGAACTTTTCCATGCTGGTAATAGCCGTATCTATTGAAGTTAGCCAGTGCAAGTGAAAGGAATTGGTCTGTACATTTGTGTTCTATAAGAACGTACCGATATTTACAAATTCCCTATTAACAGCTACTCCACTGGCAAGGGAGAACTGGGCAACTTTGCAATTTTGTTTTGTACTAAGTTAAACAAGTGCAGGACCATAATGTAAATAAAAGAGTTTCATACATCCCCAATCTTAACAGAAAACAAAACAAAAAACTGTAAGTTGCCACTGTAGCCTGCAGTTCTATTGCAGTCCCCTATCTGCTTTGAGGAGGGTGTAAGGAACTTGCAATAAGTTACAGCTATACAGAGTCAGAAGTGATAGCTCTACAAGTAAGAAAAGTACTGGGAGAAAGAGGGGAAAAGAAGAGAACAGTAATAGAAAATGTAAACCTGAGCTTCAATCTGAACAGATGTTGTGAGATTGTTCCTATGATTCCTACCCGGGGAAGTACCAAGAGCTTCCTCCATTGATGCTGTAACGCTATTACTTTCCGCAGAAGGCATGTGATCTGTTCCAACTTTGCATTAAGTCACTGTTTTAATCTGCCCTTTAAAAACATAGATATATGGCAATGACATTGTCATTAACAAGGGGAATAGTTTGGTGGGGGACCATTTTCAGTTTATCAGCTTGAAACAACCTGACATAACAGCCACACCAAAGGAAGGAAGGAAGAGAGAGAAGCAAAATATAGTTAATGCACACTGATCTGCTATTGTTATAATGTAAATTTTATACATATGAAAACTTTTAAGTGCCAAAAAGCAGTAAAGGCTGTAGATGAAGAAAAAAAAAGGACATCTGGTTCTGAATACCCCACCAGACATGACTAATACTATAGGTATTGTGCATGTTAATGTAATACTGAAATGCAAAGATTAGGAATCCAGACTTCTTTAGAATATAGGGAGATATAGACATAACCATGTAAAATCTTCTGTAATCTGTAAAATGGGTTGGTTTTGGATTAGTGGCAACCTTAATTTGTGTATGACATAATCAGAAACACATCTTGTAACTTCACCATATATTTCTAATTTGCCTTTCTAAACACCATCAAATTTGTGTTGCATGCAACTGTTATTTTATTGCCCAGATACAGATCTCTACTATAACTGCTGGTTCAGCCAACATCTTATGCTGTTGGCTGCAATCCAGCCAAAGTTGAGCACCATTTGATTTCAGTGAGAAAGGTAAGTCCATAAATAATTCACTCCATTTGAAAAAGCTATTGCAGCATAAACCTGTTCCTGAGTTAAGCCTGCTGCATACGGATTGAATCACTCCTGAGCCCTCTTGTTCCACTGGAGAGAAGGATAAGCTAGCACAGAAGAGCTATGTGGGTGTTGCACCAGAGCGGCACTGGCATATCTTAGTGTAACCACAACAGGGGCTGTCCATTGAAAGTGCAAGTAACAAAAACAAGAGGAGCTCGGGTGTGGTGGTGGAGAAACAATGCTTAGTCAGAACATAATGCACAACCACAACTTGTTCCCTTTCCTGGCAATGTGTAATATTATATTTGCAAAAGAGGTGATGGAATTTAACAAGGAAGTCAATGGTGGTTTGACATTTCTCAGGCATGACTGGACAGAGTCCTACATCACAAAGGAAACTTCTAGGAATACAGTGGGGATATCTCACATCTGCCACAATGTGTGGAAGACTGTAGAGTAGGAATGGGTAAAAGGCAGCCCATGCACAATGTGCACTCCTGATCAATTTTTTTGCAAAAAAAAAAAAAGAAAAAGAAAGCTCCAAAATGCTGTCTACAGGATGTGCAGGGCATTTCTACCATGTTTGGAGGCTTCTCAGACCCCCACAGATAAAAGAAATGGCAACATTTTCCAAAATTCTTTTTTTTTTTACCCCAAATCCTTTCTCAGGTATGGGCTCCACTGGGCAAGTTTAGATCCAGGAAAGGTGAAATGGGAAGTGAAATAGGAAGTAAAATGGCCCAGGCAGGCCCCAAAATACAGTCTGACTGGTCTCCATGGAGCTCTTTTGGGGGCAAAAATTTGATTTTGGGGGGAGTTGCAGTGGGAGGTGCTACCCTTAAAGTTTTTCTGGCCCCCAGCCTTACACAGTTGCCCAACCTTGCTATGGCAAGAAGCTATCAGAAATGAAACAGGAGGGAGCAGCATTATGATAAGCCACTGGTGGCTGAGATTGGAACAGTTCCTTTTTTGGACTGGAGGGAAGGTTCTGGGGGTTACAGTCCAAAAAGAGTAACTGTTCTGTCTCTGCCATGAATGCTATATCAGCTCCAGGTACAGAGCAATCAGGTTCCATGGTGTGAAGCTAAATCACTCTGCCTCCTGTCTACAAAACTGAGAATGCACATATACACTTATAGGAGGTTTAATGATTGCTGCTTTGATGAAAGAGAGCACTGTGCATAAAAAGGGAGCATTTGGCAAATACCAACAAAAATCCGAGGGTAACAAACTAGAAAGGGAATCTTATTGGTCTGTTGTTTTATAGCCAAAATATCACAAACTTTAAAAGGGAAATGGTCTTTTATAGTATTTTCCATGTTCACTTAGGGTTTATTAGGTGAACAAAATTATGGCCATTAACTGACTAAATTGATAGACATGGCCATAAAAATTTAAATTAGCTTCTGCCAATCTTTCTTTTTTGGCTTGCCTTCTGATTTGCCCTGCTCTCTCTCTCTCTGTGTGTTATTTTCTGCCAAGGATTAACTGAAAATTCAACAGAACTGACAATTTTACTACCATCTGTAGCAGAAAAAAATTGTGCACATTTTCCAAGACTTTTAAACTGCTCAACTAATAACACAAAACAGACTTAATATACCAGGCCATTAGATACTATCTAATGAATCCTGATGCAACAGAATCCTGCTGAGGAATTAGGGATACCCAAGTAACATAGTTACAGTACTACACAGTGTCTCCCATCCTGATACCCCCAATTTCCACTTACCGGACAGCAGCTGCTACAATTGATAGGAATCGGTTCCCCTGTCTCTCAGGAAACAGCTGGCAGAAGTTTCCACCGCCTCCTGTGGTTGATTTCAGACAATGACAGACAGAACCCATCATAATTCCCCCTTTTGCTGGGGATTGCTCATGTGGGGGAAGAGATGGGACAGTCATGCAGCTGCTTCCCTAATGAGAGAATAGACCTCCATCAATCATAGCAGTGGCTGCCCAGGAGATGAGGACTAATGTTCCCTAAACTAGCGGTTATATAGGGATTGTGAATAAAATACAGTCACAAGTAAATAACTCTAGGCTATACATTCTTAACTCACCAACAGGATTCCAGGCCATGATGGTTGTTGTTCTGTGTCTTCAGGTTTTTCGGACTTAATGGTAGCCCTAAGATGAACCTATCACAGGGTATTCTGAGACTGAGTGATGTGCCCAAGGACAGCCATGGCTGAGTGGGGAATCAAATCTTGGTCTCCAGGGTCGTAGTCCAATGCTCAAACCACTATACTATGCTGAAGCTATTTACTAAGGAGTTCAATATTCACTTAAAAATCACATTAAACTCAGTGGATATTGATTTTCATATGGAAATCAATATCCACTCATATCAGTGAGTCTTACTTCTGAGCAGACACGTGCCTTGGATTGCACTAGGATATAAGATGTTCTCACCACAGTTAAAAACCTGTAAACCCCCTGAATTGAATTACAAATCCATTGTACCAAGCTGAGTCCTGTACCCACTTTTCTTTAATCAGTGTCAACAGAAGTAATCCGTAGGGCTTATTTCTGAACAGACATGCATAGGTTTTTAGCAGAGATCTTTTCCATTGGATGAACTTAGCAGAGTCTTAATTGTCTACCACTGAAATCAAGGGGACTTTAACAGACCTATTTGAATTTTGTCAGATTTTTTTGCATTCTTTTTTTCTCCTCAGAACAAAAATTTGATGACAATAAGACTGTACACATACAGTTGTGAGGGAAAATCCTGATGATACCATTGCTGTTTTGCTTTGCTTATGTTTTCGTTTACTTTTGTCTAAATGGCTAATAAATATCTTATTTTAATTTCAATAGAGAGAAAGGGAGCAGTGCTTGTTTTAGTGTTTGTTTCCTGGTGCAGAAGTGGCATCTAAATGTTATTCATTTGATCTCCACTAATTTGCTTCTGGCTTCCCTGCCAAAGACATTGGAAACATTGGAACAAGACAAAATGACTGAGAGTAAAAAGTCACAATAGTAGTTACATTTCTGTCATTATATCCCCATCACTACCACCTGTTTGGGCTCATGGCGTGCTGTTTAGGGCTTTGAATGTCACCACCTAAGCTCAAACAGTGGGTGGTAGGGACACTGACACCTGAAGAGGTACCTGCCCAAGAACTGAAATCTGCTGGTGGGGGCCTTCCTCCGTCTCCTGCCTGTAGAAGTGATTTATCAACTGAGGATATGGGAGAGAGCCTTCTCAGCTATGGCACAATGTTTGTGGAATGTCCTTCCCTTGTAGGTTTGGTTGGGCCCTATGCTGATTTCTTGTAGACACCAAGGTAAAATATGTCTTTATTAAAGCCTTTAGAGCTTAATATTTTTTAAAAAAAAAAATAGACATGTACGGTATATGGTTTTAACTGTTTTAGCCTTTTCTGCTATTCAGTTCTGTGATCCGTTTAATATTTTAACCCATTTAAATTATTCTATTGTTGTTATATGCTTTAAATGGTTTATATTGCTTTAATTGTATGCCGGTCTGAGGTTTCAGAACAGAGAGCAGGAAAGAAACAGTTAAATAAAATAAGACAAAGCCCATAACGAACCCCACATCTGCTGCAAGACTGCAGTTTAAGATCCTGGTCAATCCTGGAAGATGCAGACAGCTGTGCTGGGACAGTCAGAGAACGGCTGGTATTTATATTGCAACACACAGCAGCAGTTGCACTGAAATATTATTAGGAGATAATTAAAATCACAGTCCTGCAGCAAAGCAAATCTTCTTCAACCTTATTATTAATGTTCAAGGGGAAAACAGAAGGGCAACCATCTAAGGACTTAGAATTTCAGTCTTGTTTGGGGGGAAAAAATCACACACATGCACACACACCAGCAATTAAATATTATCCTAAAATCATTCAAAGAGCTTAAGCATTTTTGAGGAACAAAATCAGGTTGAAGAACTCACAGTGTGAAATTCCAGGGTCTTACATTTCTTAGGAGAAATCGTTTTTCCTAACTTATTGGTCAGCTTCAGTTACAAACACATTCTCTCTTCTGACTATAGTAGCCAAATCCTGGATTCAGGAGATTTTGTCCTATCAAGTGCTCCAGCAGCATATTAGCATTACACAGTCAACAGTTCAATGGCACTTTTAACTATTATGGTTCTATTTTACAGAAGCCTATGGTCTGTACTTTGATGAGGGAAGCACCTGAATATAAACTACAGATCACAGGATTCTGTAGGATGACGCCATGACAGTTAAAGTAATTTGGAATGGATATTATCATCTACAGAAGTTCTCCAGGGCTGTACAGAAGGAAGCCAGAAGGAGGGGAGAAATTACAGTGAAATTAAATGCCACTGATGTTACCATGACCCTTCATAGGATGGAACTGTCTAACCCATGATAGATCCAATTGATAATGTGTACATATGCATTTAAGTCATCTACCAACTTATGGTGATCCCATGAATTTCATAGGGTGTTCTCAGGCAAGGAATACTCAGAGGTGGTTTTGCAAGTTCCTTCCTCTGAAATCTAGCCTACAGAACCTGATCTTCATTGGTGGTTCTCCATTCAAATACTAATGAGGGCTGACCTGCTTAGCTTCCAAAATCAATCGGGAGCTGGTGGCTTTAATATATAATTAAAAATCTATTGTCTGGTATTTTGGTATTGTCCAGACTTAAGATCTTGCAACTGCTGGGGGTTCATGTTGATGGTTGGCCATTCTCAAAGTTATTTCTGATGCTCGAGGATCTCAGTTCACAATTTCAATTGGTACAGCTATTGAACAAAGGTACAAAAACAATAGCAGTTGTCACGTTAAAGCAAAAGCTCAAAATGACCTTCTCTGATGTAAAAGGGGCTTCAGAGGAATAAATTCTTCTATGAAAACCTTCCCATGCTTCTTCTTCACCTTCTT
Source organism: Iguana delicatissima (assembly GCA_948472985.1). Lineage (NCBI taxonomy): Eukaryota > Metazoa > Chordata > Lepidosauria > Squamata > Iguanidae > Iguana > Iguana delicatissima. Next base: position 890,460 of record CAOKZL010000164.1, on the reverse strand, counting down.
CACATTTATTTGTATTCCTAATTGGTTTTTGTCCTTGTAACAATGATATCATCAGATAACCAATCAGTTCTGCTTGCTTGACTATAGCACAAAGGCAAGCCAAATGAATTCACAGTTAAGAAGTAAAAAAAAATTTGTAATGGTTTTTCCTCAGTTTGAAAAGATGTCTTGATACAGCATGGTATATCATCAAGAAAAGGGCCAACCATCAAGAGAGTGGTCACAATCTGAGATTTTTTTCCCCTTAAAAATGCATCTACAGAAAATATACTGTTGTCTCAAAGAAAGTATTCTGTACTGAAACCAAGTTTTGTGCAGAGAGATTTTCCCCACTAAAGGTTCAAATTAAAAATGAGAGAGAGAAAGAAAATGCAAAAACTCTACCACCACTGAAAGAACCCTTTTGAAATTTTTCATTCTTGTGTGCAAGAATGAAATAACCAGACTTACATCCCTTGTTCATAGCAAGTCAGGGTTTCAAAAATAACTTTGTCATCAGAGTCTAATAACAAAGAAGAAACAGAGTCAAAATGTCAGCCATTGGTGAGTGCAAAGAAGATTCATACAGGAATACCTACCAGTGTTCCTTCTTGGATTCCAGGATCTGTGAAAGGGGATATTGCTTAAATCTCTGTAAAGGCAAGCAGGAGAAATACAAAGGCTTTCATTCAAGTGAAAGAGGGAAGCAATTTCTTCAGAAAAGTGAAAATACTTCTGGAAAACCTCAGTTTCAGCACCACCCTGATGAATTAAAAGGAACAGTAATTCTTCAAAATAAGTGCTATATTTTTCCTGTGTTGTAGAATTGATTGTTTCCTCTCTTTGGGCCCAAAAAGGTTTTAATATATCACAGAACTTGAATGGATGGCAGAAGAGGGGAAACAATCAAGGTGTACACATTCCCAGAGATCTTGATTTTTAAACCACTAAGATATGTAGGCAGTAGGTGAGCAATACCAACTTGCTCACTTTCAACACAAAATAAAATATGTGTGTGAAAGGAGCTGAAGAGAGAGGAAGAGAGAGAAAGAAAAAAACACCACTCAATGCTCTCAGAGCCTTTGCTTCTAATTCCTTACTTTATAGCTTTGTGGCTGTTTACAGAAGGAAATTCATTTTGCCCATGCTCAAAGACAACATCCTTATTAATAGCATGATCCATGAAGGCCCTTTCACACTACATTGTTATACTACTATAATTCCACTTTAACTCACTTGGCTGAATGCTGTGGAATGCTGGAACTTACAGTAGAGAAGTATTTGGAATTCTTAGCCAGAGAACTCTATTGTCTCAGCAAACTACAAATCCCAAGTTTCCATAGGTACAGTTATTGCAGTTAAAGTGGAATTATAACGCTATAGCGCTGCTATATAGTGTTGCTTGTAGTGGAATCATGGTGCTAAAATTGTGTAGTGTGAAAGGGCCCCTGGTAATGATGGCAGGTTCAGGTTTTCCTCTAGCATGCTTAAAGGCCTGAGTAGTTTTGCCACTTGGACAACCTACTGATGGTACCATCTCAAGCAGAATTGAAAACCCAGGGGGAATAAGTGATTCTTTTATGATTAGGTGGGCTTCCATCTGTATACTGCATAGCCAATAAACCACCTCATCTCTTGCCTCTTGGACTTCTGGGAAGGAAGAATGAACTGCCACTGTGAATTTGAGCCCTGGTGAAGTTTGTAGTAGGGGAGATACTTCATAGCTTTCAATAACAATGGAAATGCAACACAGCATCCTTTTGAGTGGTAAACAAAGATTTAGAACTACGGCAACAACCACAGAAAGTAGTTTGGAAAGGGTGGTGTTCTATGTACCATCCCAGACATGGAAACATTTCTGGGAGACTATAAGGTGGTCTGCTGTAATTCAGTTACTCAAATTAGGGTAGATTTCACTTTGAATATTAAACAAAACATTTTCTAGTGATTCAACCAAGTACATTAACTTGAACATTCTCTGCCATTTAATTTGCATTTGCTTCTGGCATGGACCACAAAAGTTAGGAGCAGTGGAAAGAAACCTAGTTAATGGCTTGTGGAAGTAGGAGTTTTTATTAATTCTGCCTGCATCTCCACTTGGAGACAGAGAGTGCAGCAAACATGAAGATCGGGAAAGAGATGTGGCAGGATGCTGCCTCCTTCTGATATGCCTCCTACCATATCAAAGATATAGGCTGTGCACCTGCTCCTCAGTTATGTGAAAGGAGAAATTCCAGGCATGAAGAGGAGAATCCCTTGTTTCTGAAACTGGAAGATTTCTTTTGTAGTACTTTTTCTCTCAGGAATAACAATTCTTCTGGAAATCTTTGGGGATGTGGCTCAAGGTCTCTCAGAATAGTCTTTTGAGGAACTTGGCATACCCTTTCTCCCATTGGTTTATATTTGTAGCATTAAGAATTCTTTGTTTCAAGAGAAATCCTGCTGGTGCCTTGTGGTGGCATAAGTACCCTCACATAAGCACTTGTGCTTTCTACGATGTTGCACCAGAGCAACAATTAAGTATCCCAACCAGGATCACACAGAAAGGTGTTAACACTGAGGTCACTGTTAGTTGCACAGCGGGATCATTCAATTAGTAAGCAGTACTTCTGTATCTTTTATGGTACCAAACAGCTGCCAATTAAGTGGTAAACAGGCAGCAATCAGCAGTGAAAAATGTAAGCAAGGTTCTAATGGTGGTGGGAAATTGCACCTTCCCAGAAAATAAACATTTTGGTACTGAAAATTTTCTCATGAGAATATTATCCACAGCCCTAAAATGTGCAGTTTTACTTTTTAAAAAAAGAAAAGCATGTTCAACAGACAAGGCTTAATCTTAGAGTGGTTTTGTTGCACTTATGATAGAACAACTTTCACTCAAATACATTTAGCGGCATTTACTAGCTGGATAGGCTGGGAGGAAATTAATGAAAGAGAAGCAGCATTTGACTTTTCCTCCATGAGGGCATATTTATATACATCAGTGCTATATGCATCACTGTCCTCACCACCACTACCATACACACTTCAGGCATTTAACGTCTGGTGGTGAAATGCAACATCATATTCATGGACTGAAGAAACCATTTTCTCCACCTCTTCTCACCTGCAGTCTCCCTTTCCACCTTCTTTGGAGTTGTTGTTTGCCTTCAAGTTGTTTCTGACTTATGACAACCCAAAAGTGAACCTATCAGGATTTTTTTTATTTTTATTTTTTTATACTGAGAGGGTGCAGTGCACTCAAGGCCACCCAGTGGGTTTCCATGGCCATGCAGGGAATCAAACCCTGATCTCCAGGGTTATAGTCCAGCCCTTAAACCTTATACCATGCTGGTTCTCCTTTGGAGAGTCCTCCACAAAACTCTTAATAGAAGATTTAAGGGTGTGGGGATTGCATAAGGAACAGAAATTCTTCACAGTTTGGAAAAGTCACCTTTAGACTATAACTGACAGAATTATCCAAACAAGCACACATTCAGCTGACAGAAGCCATGCTCTAGTTCAAAGAAGTTTAAGCAGATACAACTTCCAGTATAGGAACTGAAATGGCCAGTCTGTTTGGCTGTCCTCCTTCAGTGCTCTGGCTGTGAGAGCGGTTGTTTGCATAACATGAGCCATATACAAGAGGAAGGTATGGTTTCAGTAGGCTTGGGGAAAATCCATGTTTTGCAGAAGTAAAAATGATTGGGGGATGAGACCCTGAGGGAAGGATTTCAGTGAAGGCTACAGTAAATGGCCATAAACTGTTGGATGAATGTTGGTTCTGGGGAACATAAAGCTGGGTAAGGGATAGAATGGAGTATCTTGGATAAGGGCATGGAAGAATAAACAGGGGGCTCTCTGTGCTTCACAGAGCCAGTCTTCCAAATTAGCTAGACTGTGGTAGCTGCTACAGATGTCCACCAGAAGCAGCAAATTTGTCCACACACTGAGAAGGCCTGTGCCACTCCTGAAATCTCTCCACAGTGCTATTTTCTAAATGCTGAGCTCAGAGGAATCCTCAGCCACTGGCACAACATGTAGCTAACCTGGAATACTTGACATCTATGCCTAACTTTAAGGAGCCTTCAGAATTTAGCATTTGGTAAATAACTAGTTTGAGGACAGCATGGTACTGCTTTTCACAGAACCATGCCATCCTCATACAGAAGTGTCAGCAGCAACTGTAGCAAAGAGTGGATGGGTAGGTAGGTACAGCTGAGAAAATCAGCACTAATATGGTGACGTGGTGACCTTTTTTTCTGTCTCAGAGAAGAGGAGAGCTTGGGCCACATCTAGCACTGCAAAAGCACATCTCCCTATTCTCCCCAAAATGGGACAAAATCAGAGACAGGTATCAGAAAACAGGGATTGTGTTTAAAGCAGGGGCAAGCATCCTGAAGCCCTTGGTATGATCTCATACAGCCCTTATTCTCAAAAGTTCTCTGAAAGCAATCAACCCAGTCCTCTGGCAAGCATGATCTGTCTTCTCCTGGTGGTGCACTGGTTGACAACAAAGAGGGAGAGAGAAAAAAGGAGATGGCATGCCACGAACAGGAGTATAGTAGCCCAGTTGAGGGAAATAATAGTGCCATTCTATTCTGTTTCAGTCAGGCCTCACCTGGACCACAGTGTCCAGTTTTGGCCATCACAGTTCTAGGAGACAAGCTGGAACATATCCAGAAACAGGTAATTAAGATGCTCAAAAGTCTGGGGGCAGGGGAGGGGGGAAACAAGCCTTATGAGGAACAACTTAGAGAGCTGGATATGTTTAACTTGGTGAAGAGAAGACTGAGAGGTGACATGATAGCTGTATTTAATCTGAAGAGATGCCATATGGAAAATGGAACAAGCTTGTTTTCTGCTGCTTCAGATACTAGGACACTAACCAATGGATTCATATTAGAAGAAAGAGATTACAATCAAACATTAAGAAGAACTTTCTTCTGCAAGAGTCATTATAGTGAAACAGATTGCTATCTTTTGGGGTCTTTAAACAGAGGTTGCATGGGCATCTTTCAGGAATGCTTTAGTTGTGTATTCCTATATGGCAGGTGGATGGAGTAGCTCGCCCTTGTGGAGTTGATCACCCTTTCCAGCACTAAGGTTCTATCAATCTACAAGTGACTTTTGGTTTTGGTCCTACCTATTAGTCCTATTCATTGTCAATGTAAATTCCCTGGCAGATTACCTGCATGTCAGTGTGACCCTAAGCAGACAAAAAGGCATGCCCTGGAAAACAAGACAAATGGGCCACATGGGGAAGGCGTTTTTTCTGTGCCCATTTTCTTTTGGCCAGCACAAGTTGGCTGGTGACTGGTGTGGGCTTGTTCTTTGTAGCACTAGTTGATTATATAATAAGGAACATATGAGGCAATTTTAGTTTATTAGTTCTCCAGTTGACAATGTAGCTTTCTTGCAGCTAATAAAATAAAAAAAAAATCCTCATATGTCCTTTATTGTGAAATAAATTTTTAAAATACCCTTAAAAATATCTTAAAAAAAAAATGAGCTCATACCACTTACCAGCTGAAGCAGCATGCACTGAGATACCTTGCTGCTTCTGATTTTAATGGAAAAAGAAAGAAACATATTTATTTCTTGACAACTCAATGGCATTAAAAGTTGAGATGGGTAACTCATGGTACAATGGCTAACCTTCAATATTTATTTCAGTAACATTTTGGGTATGTAACCTGCATTTTAAGTATTTTCCAGTGTTTTAGTTCTCAGTCTCTTAAAAGTAATGTTTTGTTCTGTTTTCTGATCTGATTTATTATGTTTATAAATGTATTGTATTTATATTATATTTAATTTATATTGTAAGTCACTTTGGGTCCCATTTGAGAGAAAAATAAGACAATTAATTTCTCCTGCTTAAGTAGGGAGGAGTGATTAATTTGCAAGTCCTCCAGCAGCATCATAACTAGGGATTTTGCAAATTAATTGAAGAGGAATGAGTACAACAAAAAAAGGATTTTTTAGAAAAATGAAAGGCAACTCCTAATGGCTAAATTTATCAGCTTAATCTGATCCTCTGTACACTTGAGATTGTGTTGGAGACAGGTAGATTTCATGACTGGCCTTTCCACAGGGAAAAAGGATTTTTCTGCATGCAAAAGAACCAGTGCTTGAAAAAGTTACTTTTTTGGATGACAGTTCCCAGAATCCTCTAGCAAGCACAGTAGTGCCCATACTGGCCAAGGGATTGGCTACTGACTTAGTCTGTAGTTTAAGATAGTTGGTTGTCGTGTGCCTTCAAGTATTTCCACATTATGGTGATCCTATGGCAAACTTATCATGGCATTTTCTTAGCAAGATTTGTTCAAAGGGAAGTCACTACAACCTTCCTCTGAGGCTGAGAGAGTATGGCTTGCCCAAGCTTAAACAGTGAGTTTTTGTGGCTAAGTGGGGATTTGAACCTTGGCCTCTCATAGTCTTAGTACAACACCCAACCGCTACATTATGCTGACTCAGTTTCCGCACTAGATTGTTACAGTGCTATAATTCCACTTTCAATATCCTATGGAATCCTGGGGTTTGCAGTTTAGCCCCCCTTTGAGGCCCCTCCCTAAACTGCAAACCCCAGGATTCAATAGGATGTTGAAAGTGGAATAATAGCACTATAAGAGTCTAGTGCAGAAATGGGCTCAGCCTAAGGTAGCAGATTTTCTAAACTTTGAGAAGTTCTCTGTTGAAATGCATGAAGGAATCCTTATAGTTGTCACATGTCTTTTCTTATGATCTTCCTTTTGCCGTTTTTAGTTCCAATATGTGTTGCCCTCACAAAATTCTGCTAGCACTATAAGTGACATCTGGTGAAGATATTAAAACTGCCATTTATTTGTAAAAGGGAGGGAGAAAAGGGAGAGGAAAAAATATAAGACTTGACACAAAAAGGAAGTGGGAAAAATGATATTTGCTACTACTGCCATGGTTTTTAACTGCTCCTTCTCCAGCCCACAAAATAAAAATAGCTCAAAAGGTAGATAGAAAGGATCCCCAAAACTACCCCTAGTTCTTTCACCTGGCACAGCTGATTGATTATTTACCTCCTAACAGCTTGTTTTCTGGTGGGTTAACTTGAATGATTTCTTGTGTGGGGCAATTCTCTCTTTACAGAGCAAGTTTTATCATAGGCAGAAGGAGATGAAGACCTCAGGGGGCAGACCTTGGAGCCTGGGAAGTAGTAGGTAGCACGCAAAAATAAAACTAGTGTCTAGAAATATGACTCAACTGCCCTACTGATCAGCTGCTGCACATGGAATGAATGGACATGAAAGCACCATTTTGTCTTTTGTTTCAGTCACTTTGGGCTGGCTCTGCCTCTCTAGAATTCTCTTAGCCTCAAAGTTCAGTGGAAATCTCTGGTAAATACCTATCCAATCCCAAACACACATATTTCTCTAGCACTCATTGCTTATAGGCATGTTATTTATATCTGTCAGTAGCCTGAATCCTATTGGTTAGTCCCAACTAGAGTAAACCCATTTAATTAACTGTTGAATGGTATATTAATACGTGATCTATGACAGCCAGTTCAGTGTAGTGGTTTGAAAGTTGAACTAAGGCTCTAGGAGACCAGGGTTCCCATCCCCATTCAGCCATGGAAAAAAACACTGGTGAGCTTGACCAAGTCACCCTTTCTCAGCCTTAGAAGATGGCACTGACTCAATAAATCTTGCCACAAAAGTCCTATAGGAGAGATAGAGTTGACTTGAAGCCACATAATTAACACATAGACTGTTGTTATTTAGTGCCTTCAAGTTGTTTCTAGCTTATGATGACACTAAGGTGAACCTAAGGTTTTGTTGGCAAGATTTGGTCAGAGGGGACTTGCTTTTGTTTTCCTTTGAGGTTGAGAGAGTTGTGACCAGGGTCATCCAGTGGGTTTCCTTGGCTGAGCAGAGATGCAAACCCTGGTTTCAAGAGTTGTAATCCAGAGGCTCCAGACACTGTACCACTCTGGCTCACTAACACATAGATAAATCTTGTTTATTCAGTCTGTTTACTCTAGTTTGGACTAACACTGAGATTCAGACTTCAAGCCAAAAAAGGCAAAATTACTTTTGGAGCTAGAACCATAGGAATCACCAAGTCAAAAGTAATTTTCCAATCTCTCCCAAAAGGATTATGTCATCAATAACAATAGACTGCTTTATCCCATCAGCCTGGATTTCCTACCACCAGCTGCTCCATGTTCAAGTGCCAGTGTAGAATACAGTCTTCAAAAGATTAATACTGAACAGACAAGTCATCAAAGTTGTACTTCAGTGAAGTCCTATAATTACAATTTTTTCCATTCCCTATAAATGGTTGAACCCCACAGGTGCCCGCCACAGTGGCTCCTTCCCATTGGGAGGGGGATATTTGTCTTTTCTGTTCTGGTTTTGTGGCAATAGTCAAATATCAAATGGCAACATACTTGGTGACACTGGTGAAGTCTACATTGAAAGGAAATTCCATAGACAATAACAGTGCATTTTCCGCAGCTAACATGGGCACAAGTACTTTGTCTGAGATTTCCATAAAAGCTCAAGTTCAGAGGGAAAGAACATTATATAACAATGTCTTCCCCAGTCTGGTGCCTTCCAGGTATGTTACAACAGAGCTTAGGAAAGTTACCTCGTACTTAAATCACAGCTCCCAGAAGCTCTGAGCCACCATTGTTACTGAGGTGATAGGAGATGCAGTCCAAAAAGCTTTTTTTCCCCTCACCAAGCTCTGGTTACATCTCCCTTCCTACTCAACCACTATGACACAAAACCAGGGAACAGTGGGTGCTATTTGATTGTGCTGATTGCTTGAAGGGACTTTATGTGTATTTACGTCATCCATTTACTACACTCTGGTCTGAGCTTTCGAAGGGCTGGCAAACATATTGTACAGCAAGAGACAGCAAGGCAGGGATGGGAGTGTGAAAATCAGATGGAGTGGGACCAAACTGAGGAGGGGATTGAGTGCATAAATCTTCAAATGGATTTATCAAAAATGAAACACCTCAAAGTGCCTTTTTTTTTTAAATAAAAAGCCGTGGGAACAAATTGAACTCTTAGTCTGTTGCAATCATATGATGCTATAACTTCTACAAAACTTTAATTTTTTTCATATACAGCCATGTTTCAGAAGATGCTTGAACCACAGAAAGTGACCGATGATGCTACACCTCTGACGGCTCCCAAGTGAGTAATCGCAGAAAAACTGGCACATGGTGTCGGACCACAGATCACCAAATCTGCAGCAAATCTACAATGTTTAGCTTCCTGTTTCAAAGAGTAATCTACACAGTTTGGGGGCTGTTTGTGAATTTTGCCATTTTGAATTAAAACCAAGAACATGAGGCAGCTAAGGCCCTTTCACACTGAATAATTATGGCACAATGATTCTATTTCAACTGCCATGGCTTTATCCTATGAAATCCTGAGATTTGTAGTTCAAGGAAGGGGTATTTAGAATTCTTAGCTGAAGAGTTCCAGTTCCACTGACCAAACTAGAAACCCCAGGATTCCATAAAATGCAGCCAGGGCAGTTAATGTGGAATCATAGTGCTATAACTGTATAGTGTGAAAGGGTCAAAAGTTAAGCAACAGGGAACAGATGCAACAGCACAGATTCCTGGGTGGATGGAAAGATAGAACACAAGCAAGTAAATTATTAGGCCCAACAACTATTTCTCTACTGTAGTAACACACAGTTCCCAAAATTATAATGATACAATAGGAAAAACTGTGCCTTGGAATCATATTCCTACTGTACATGTATCCTGAGTCCAAAAGAACAGAATTCAGTGGGAATCTTTCCAGTTTGGAACTGCTTTAACATCACATAAGATCTGCATGGAAGATTTCGTCAAACCAATTCTTCTTAAAACATCTGAACATCCACCATCAGCACCACCACCCCATACACAACTACACTGACACAATCATTAGGCAGAGTAAGGTAACTACATTAGAGGCAGGAGATACAAGGTATCATTTAATGTTTAGTTTACTATGTGTTGCTGTTAAGTCAGCTGTGACCTAACAGAAGCCTTACAAATGAGAGACCTCTAACAGCCCTGCTAATGTCTTGCAAACTCAGTGTTGTGGCTTTTTTGATTGAGTCCATCCACCTTCAGTGTAGCCTTCCTCTTTCTCAACTGCTTTCCTCTTCATTTTGCATTATCATCTTTTCTAATGAGGTACAATCTCATGATATATCCGAAATATGAAAGCCTCAGTTGACTCGACTGCTATTAAATGAAACAAATTTTACTATTGTATAATTGTTGCTAGATATGAACTGCTTGGTGTTCTGCCTTCTGTACTAAAATAACATGGTTGGCTTGGGACGCTACACATATTGCCTTAGATTTGTGGTGTTCCATTTGATACTGTACTTCGGTCAGCAAAATGTCTTAGGATAGCCCTTCCCTTTGTGTGTGTGTGTGTGTGTGTGTGTTTGTGAGTGTACCGTGATTCCCTACCTTGAAAATAGAAGATAAATGAAGAGATAAATTGGAGCTTGGCAGAAGTAGTTTTTTATGCAAAGTACTAAAGTTAATGTTGATTACTGCAAAATGCAAAGTACTAAAATGAATGTATTAATTTTACTTTAGTGAAAATTACAAAATCAATTCATCACATTAATGGTTTGTAACACATTATTTCTAAAAATGACCTACCTCCACCAATTACCCCTAAGAGAAAAAAATTAAGATAGCACAAACTATTTATCTTTGTCATTATACTATTTAAATATTTAGAATCGCTGCTGAAAATTTTAACAAATGAGGGAACAACTTAATTTCTAACCAGTTATGCCCAAACTCAGACGTATACACTCATCTCTCAATAAATGTCTGTTTTGTTGTATACGGTCATATTTCAACAATTCTATCACTCCTTAGAAGCTTGTTTCATTTAGTTTTTATTTCCTTCCTGTTATCAACTATTGAACTTCTTCAATTGTCAGAAGACCATGTTGAAGTATAATATATCATTCCCACTGAAATACAAACAGTATATTCTTTTCAGCAAGGCTGTCTTGTGTTATTTAGTTTATGTGGTTGATTTCAAATGGCTTCTGTGAACCAGCAGCTAACTTGACAGAAATGTAAACAAGCAATCTGGAAGAAGGAAAGGTGAATATATTCAGTCTGCAGTTGTACTGGGTGATATCTAGCACTGCCAATATGATTGCAATTAGAGCATGTAACTCAGGTTTCATTTGTCCACAGAGGCACTTGAGGACTTGTCAGCTAGACACATACTAGAAATTGGTTTGAACAGCAGAAAAATTTTACTATGTTACGGTTGCTGCAAGTATCATTGTGGCAGATGAAATAAGAATAGAAAACAGTTCAGGCACATTGCTCAAAATTGTTTTCAGAACGTGTTTCAGGGTTTTTGTTTTGTCTTTCAGAGTAGCTAGAGCACATTCAAAGAAAGAAAGAAATATTTTCCTTGTTGGGCTCTAGAATGATCTGAATAATCTTTGGTATGTTTTTATACTTTTTGCAGCTCTGTGATTCACTTTTTGAGATGGAAAAACCAGAACTATATGCTGTACCCTGAAGGTAGCCATAACATATTTTTTTCTTTCCTCACTGTGTAAAGATTCAGTTTTATTTTCAGTGCCTTCTTTGATGATCTATAGCAGGAATTGGCAAAGTACAGTCCTGGGACTGCATGTGGCCCCCTAAAGATATTTCTATAGCCCTTGACAACTGGAGATTCTATAACATTGAATTTGCCTTCTTCCCTCCCATAAACCCACTATCCTCTTTCTAGCATTAGTCCCATTAGGAATGTAAATCTTTGACTCTTATGTCCTCAAATGTGAGGATGGATAATTTTCGTAGCATTCCCCCTTCTTCAGGAAAAAATTAATATAGTTGGGCGCCCATATTCATTAGGTAGGGGTGATGGAAGTGAAAAAATTACAAATATCAATGTGTGTGTGTGTATCTGTCTGTCTGTCTTCTGTGGGAAGGGGCTGAGGCATAGTGGGGAGAACAGGAACCCAGGGTCCAAGCCAGGTCAGGAAAAGGAAAGGGAAAGGGGTGAGTAAGCATAGTAGCCTTATACTTCCTTTCTCACATACATCTCCTTTCTTGGATGTGTAGGGGGCATCCAAAGAGGATGTGGGGTGCTAAGAAATCAGGCTACAAGCCATCCTTAGCCACCCAGTCAGTGGCTGCTGGTGGTGAAGGACCAGAGGTAGGTTTTTAAAGAGCTGTATAGCCTGATCAGAGCTACTGAGAGAGAAGGTTCCTATAAGCACCTGAGCAGGGCATGGGTTAGAGAAGCTTGCAGATAATCAAATCATCAAATCTGTGAAAGTTAACCTCATAAATGTGGAGAGCCAATTGCATTTCCTGGCAATGGTGGGAATTGCACAAAAACACTATTTTTGCACCAAAAAAAGTTCTCAGATCAGCTACTTAGTTAATTAAATAGCATTTCTTCTCCAAACCACACCCCCTATCTTACTTTGCCAGGCAGCATCTATTGTGAGGGATGTAGATTTATTTTTCTATTGACTGGGGCAGAACATACTGATGTTTCTACCCACTCTCTCCTGTGAGCTCCAGTGTGACAATCATAAGCAGGATTCCTGTCACAATTTCTCCTCACTCCAGAGATTATGGGTAGGAAAGAGCTAGAAAGGCCAGTATGCTGCAGCTCGATTGATATTTGAACAGATCTGTCGCTCACAGTGGCTGCTGCCCAGTAAAACAAGATTGGAGCACATTTATAATTATGGTAATAGTGTCATGATTGTGAATACATAGAGAAATTAATTGTGTATATATAACTCTTAGGTTATGCATCCATAATTGTGACAGTGAATTCCATGTTTCTGGAAACAGTATAATTGTTTTTTAAAGAAAATGCAACCATTTTGCTCACACACACACACACACACACACACACACACACCCCTGTTTCCAGAAATATATGTGGGTTATACAAAGGGCACTACCTTTATACAGACACTAATGTGTGTTTTGGAAGCACTGTGGGTTTTTTACATTTTATTTTATTTTATTATTTTTATAAAACCACTATTTTGGCAAAAAACAAAAACAACCATGTATTTCTGTGCACAATAATTTCCCATAACAGTTCAGAATGTTTGAATAACAAGCAAAACTGAAAATGTTTCATCATTGTATTACTATTCCCAACAAGATTTTCAAACTCAATTAAGAAATCAAGCTAGAAAACCCAGGTTGCATTCAGTATTGCAGTTATGGATCTGTAACCTATAGATACAGATCAATAACCACTCTTTATCCAGTAGGACTTTGTAAATACTACTCCATCTTTAGAGCCAGCAGCCATATTAGGCAAAGGAGGTCCTTTCAGCCTGGGATTGTGGTACAAGGAATACAATACATAGACCATCACTCACCAGAGCTATGACAATTAGAAGTCCCCCTATCTCAAATCCTTGTCACAGCCTTGCTCACTGATGCGAGTGGGGTGGAAATGGCATGCTCCTTGTGTCCTGATTGGCAGCTAAATGGAAATCCTTTCCCTCATTCAGCTGCTGGCTCATAAGGTGGGCTTAGGCAGGTCAGGTTGTGAGATGCTACTTAATTACACATACATAACTAAATAGCCAATGTTATCAGCCCCCATTTTTGATCAGTAAAAGAAAAACAATGAATATTATTTCCATTCCTATCATATCACGATAAAAAGGTGAATAAGGGAGAAGGGGGCTATAGCCCTGTCTGCAACACTCAAGCAAAAACAAATTTTACTAATTTTACAGATAACACTGATACAATTGTCCACTGGAAGTCACCACTGCAGCTGATGTCAGTGAGTCAGTAAGTTGATTTTTTTTCAAAATTTAAAAATTTAGGGGGAAATAATAAAACATAACCCATTTTTGTCACATTTTGTGGGTGTTTTACATCTAGGGCCCTTTTCACACAGCGTTTGCCATGCGAAAGGGCACCTGGAGCATAGCGCGATTGTGAGGAGCAATCTGCACGACGCACTCACAGTTGTGTGATGCTCCAGGGTAGGGCAGGCGCCGCTCGCACACTTTTCCATTTTCAGCTTTCAGCTGAAAATGGTGTCCAATTGTGCATTGCTCCAGGGCCCCATGCACACTTGCCATGCATGCGGAGCCTCCGGAGCCGCAGTGGTTGCGCTTCCTTCCCCAGCGCAGCCTGGGAAAGTCCCAGGCTGCGCTACTGAAGGAAGAGGTGGGGCTCTTGTGCTACCTGCTTGGGAGCAGGCAGCTCGTGCAGAGCTGAAGCAGTGGGAATGCAAGAGCCTCTTCTGGAGGCTGCTCGTGCGATCCCTGCACCCCAGGGCCGAAAGAGGTAAGGTGCAGAAAGGGCCTAGGAAACTGATATTTCAACTAGAAAACAAATTAGACCTCAACCTGACTGAAGAGTCAACTTGATTGAGAATTCAACTTGGCTGAAGAAGAAAGCCTCTCTTAGAGGCCTGGTAAGTGTAGTAGTTAAATGCTGGTATTGCAGCCACAAGGTTGTGAGTTCAGTCCTTCCGGGCTCCAGGTTTACTCAGCCTTCCATCCTTCCACAGGTCAGTAAAATGAATACCCAGCTTGCTGAGGGCAATTAGCTAACATATTGTAAACTGCTTAGAGAACACTTAGCTGATAAGTGGTATAGAAATACACATGCTATTGCTATTGCTATTGGTATTGTTAGACCTAAAATAGCTCAGGAGTCCCATCAAAACATAAACAAAAATTGGAGGGATATACAAAATAAAGAGCAAAGTACATTGGAATTCTTTTATCAGAGAAACAGAAAGCAGGGCTATGGGAGTACTCACCAATGGCAGAATAGGGTCCTACTGAAAACATTAGCTGATAGTGCATTTTTAATTTCTGTTCCTGTTCCAAACAATTGAAAGATATGTCTTATGAGTTAGAGATGTAAATCTTCATTTATTTACTTCCTGTAGGCGAGAACAAATAATGATGCCATTTCCCTCCCTCTACTGCAAGGAAGTTTTTAAGGACTGTTAACAGTTTGGGATTTATTCTGGGGAAAACGTCTGCAGAAAATTTACTTTTCTGTGCAGAAAACATTTTCTCCACAGAAAACTTCCTACATGCATTTTTAAAAAGTAGAATACGTCTGGACCTGTGAAAATTCTCATCTGGCCAGAATTCTGCTAATCAGCATCTCTTGGTATTCTGGAAACCCATTTTTCATCCATTCAATATTTTTTCCACCCCAATTCTGAGATAAGAAGAAACAAGAAAGATGCCCCACATGCTCATTTAATGCAAAGCAGCTTGCTATTTGAAATTATATACAGTCGATCCTCCACATTTGTGGGTTTCACTTTCACTGCTTTGATTATTTGTGAGTGTCTCCAACCCCTCCCTCCACCTCAGTCACTCCTTTTCCAGGGGAACTTTCCCTTTTGGTGACTCCAGTCAGACAGCACAGCCCTTTAATAACCTGTCTCTGGTCATCCTCCTCCTCCTCCATCACCACCACAATTAGTCTGGCCAGCTAAGAATGGCTCGTAGCCTGATTTCCCAGCACTACACATCCTCTCCCAATGTCTCACACACACCCAAGGAACGAGATGGGTGTGATAGAGGAGGTGTAGGGCCACTATGCCAACCCACCCCTTTTCCCTTTCCTTTCCCTCACCTGGGTTGGACCCGGGGTCTCCGTTCTCTCCCTTCCCACAGACACACAGATACATTTTAATATTTGCAGGTTTTCCACTTCTGCAGGTTCCTGCACCTCTAACCCTAGTGAATGTGAAGCACCAAATGTGCTCCACATTTTTTTCAGGTTCAATGTTTTAAAATATTCAAGGATTTTTAAAGTGGTGATCTATTACAATGAAACCGGGATGCCACTGCCAGAACTTAGATATGTTACTTTTCTGGACATGATTGCTGGGGGATTACAGGAACCGTAGTCCAAAAAACAAACTAACAAACAAATAAACCACCTTCCCAAGTTCTATCCAATGCCACCTGATGAGCTTTTGGAGCTAGATTTTAAGCACTGTCCTTTTAGAGTCATACTACTTTCTGAAAATATTAATGCAACTGAAGCAGTTCTGATTTTAAAATAATTGACTTGCTTGAAACCAAATCTGCCTGGGAGATCTGGGTCACTGAAATGTCTGTCTTTGAGCACAGGGTTCCCTTTTTGAAGCTCAGGAACTTTCACCGACCATGACATGGATGTGTGCTCTGGCTGAAGCACACTTAGCCTGATCTGCCAATACTCTTGTTTGGTAGGGCCTCTGGTTTCCCTTTGTTTACAGCATGGGTTGAAAGGCCTTTTCCAGTTCACAAAACCTATGCCTCATGACTCTAATGTGAATTCTGAGGAACTATAGACCAGTCTCACAACTTTTCTGTGTTATTTTCCAGACCTCTTTCCTCAATTATTTACTGAAAGTGTCATACTAGAACAGCTTGCTGGAAGTGTTATTTCCACTGAAAGTAGTTGCGAGCAGGGAATGCACACATTGTTTACAAGTCTCTTACCATTTCTGAGAGGCTTCCTGGAACATGATTAGTGTATCAGGGAGTGCATGTGTATAGAACATAGCTTGCTTTCGCTTAGAAAGAAGGCTGAAAGGCTAGTTTTTACCACCATGACAGTATATTTGGGAGAAAAGGCAGATTTTACTTTGTTCTTGGGAAATAATTTGGCCCATTGTATAATTGTTGCAGGAGCCCACAGAACACAGAGACCACAGAGCAAGAAAAAGAGTAATTTATTACACGCGGGCTTTTGGCTGGATGTCTCCAAAAGACCAAAAGCCCTGAATTCAAGTTGCACAGCTCTTTTATAGATAAAGTTCACAGCATACACAAAGATCACAGGCAAAGATCGCAGGCATGTCTCGGTCCGCCCCTCCGGGGTCACAAATACCACATGCTGTTACTAGCTAATTAGCCCTGCACTCAGACCCCGGAAAGTGCTTATCTACAATCTGCAATTACCGCAGCCAGTCAATAAACGACACCCTGGCTACATGATCAACATCCTAGCTACGTGATACATTGGCTCTCGTGACCTTTTTACCCTTCTTAAATCTTTCTCCGTTCCTCTGACCTAAGCCCCCAGCTTCTACTTTATTTCTACTTTATTATTTCTAATTCATACCTATATCATTTCCCCCCTTAAATGCATAATTTCTAAACAATTATAGCATTTTGTGACGTTATATCATAAAACAGCGTCAGGCTGAGCCATCAAAGTGTACAGAGCTGCTGTCTTACTGGAAGTAATTTGAAGCATATTACTTATACATTGCATAAAACAAGGAAAGCATATACACAGAAACAAGAATATTAGCACTACTGGCAACAAAATTACAAACAATGCTTTTAGCCAATTCAGGTTTGGTAGCCAAGATGTGATCCACTTCCACCAGCTATCATCCCCTTCATTTATATCCTTTACTACTTCGTGCAGTTTGTTAATTTGTGCTTCTATCGCATTGCTGTTATCAGACAAGTTGAAACAGCACAATTTCTGATGCTTTTCACATCCTACATGATGGAGAAGGAAGAGATAGTCAACGCCTGCCCGATTTTCCAATACAGCATTCCTTAGTTCCCGCTGTTCTTTGTTAAGCAAGGATAATGCTTTGGAAGTAGCGTTTATACTTTTGACTAGCGTACAGGCTAATCTATTTATTTCTAGTCCGTCCTCCAAAGCCAATCCTGTTATTCCAGCCAGGAAGAATGCTAATGCTATTTTCTCCTCGTCCGACCATAAGTGTGATTGGCCATCACAGTTTTCATCTAGAGGGGCGGCTCTAGCTCTACGGTCTCGCTTCTGAGGCCATGGAGGAAGGACTGTTACCAGACGGCTAAGGCAGCAAGGCTGAGTGTCAGACAGATAGGCTGGTATGTATGACCAGGTTCGAGACCCACAGGTCCAGAACCAGCCATGAGGTAAAAGAACATGACCTTGGTAATAAGATATATTTTGGATCTCCTTGCAAGGAATCGGAGGTCCTGGAGCAACCTTGCATTGGCTATTCTTACTCCGACAATTGATCATGCGCGCGCAGGTACCATTGGCTCCTGCTACTATAGGAGTTCGTAAAGTGAACTCAGTTAGGGGTACAGAATTTGAAGTGACCCCCCAATCTGTGCTGCGAGCATACGACATATCTAAGTGGCTAAAGATCAAACTCTGGTAGTGGGTACTATCCTGGATTTGGCTTGGCTGCCTACACACCGGTATCAGACATGAATTAATGAGTCTATTGGCAGGAACTCCCTGTGGCAAACAGAAATGATCTACCCCGGTTATATTAGCTAGGTGTAACCAATAGTTATCAGCCAAACGTGGGGATGCTATCTCTTCAACCCCTTGAGCATTGCTTACAAATATCATATACATAGAGAATAATAAGAGTAATATAAAATGCATGTTAGTATTACGTCCCTTCCCGGGCTTCCTGGGGTCTGGCTGTATGCAGGGCTGCTGGAATCCTGGACAGCAGCGATAGAGCCTAGCCCCTGTCTTCTTTCCTTCTCCAGGTGCAGGCTTAGTTGTACGTGGAATTACCAGCTTCCGGAGTGGTAATAGTATAACTCAGCCTGAATCTCCGTGCCGCTTCTTCAAGGTGAGCTTGAGTGGGTTAGTAGGGTCCCCAGCTACCGACCACCCCCCTTTTGCTCGCTTTACACGTGTCCAATGTATCCAAGGTTTTATACCAGCCACCTTTACAGCTGTGGGGGTGGAAAGAATGACAGTTTTTGGTCTTTTCCAC
This sequence comes from Iguana delicatissima, assembly GCA_948472985.1. Classification (NCBI taxonomy): domain Eukaryota; kingdom Metazoa; phylum Chordata; class Lepidosauria; order Squamata; family Iguanidae; genus Iguana; species Iguana delicatissima. The sequence continues at coordinate 871,750 of CAOKZL010000164.1, read as the reverse complement.
CGGGGAGTCAATGGATCAGATCTCCAATCCTTAACCCAAACCTCATCCCCTGGCTGGAAAGGGTGAACCTCAGTGATAGGGATGGGGAACCTGACTGTCTTTCCTGTTATAAAAAACAATGATAAGTTGCTGTTGTTTTTAAAAGGTAGCAACAGTGCAAAAAGCAATGTATCCATGTGTGAATTCTTAAACATATATTTGGCCTGGGGGGAAACTTAATGGCAAAAGGATTGACAGTTATGTTTTCATTATTTTTCAAATGCTTATCCTTTTACTGTTATACATGGCTCATTTTCTATCCCTTTCCCTGCCATCTCCAACTGATACAAATTCTTTCTCATTCGCTTTGTGCAAATATTTTATAGAGAAGGAGAGAGTATGTGCTGTGCAATGGCCTTCAGTCTCATTCACTCAACACAGTCTGCTGTTATGTGGACAGTATTACCAAGGATTGGCCCAGGAAGCTAGCCTTCATGTCTCCTCCTGATATTATTCATCATGGACTCTTGTGCCAGTTTTAGGCCCCACAGACTTTTCAGTTTACATTCCTTGTCCACAGAGATGCCAAGAACCAGAAGAAGGCATTTATTAAATCAGACAGGGAGACATTACAAAAGAAGAAGGGAGCTGGAGGAGTAAGCATTTATCTTCACAGCAACCCACTCACCCTGCGGCAACAAAACAGGCTGTAAGTCTGCCGGAGGGTGTCAGATTGTCTTGTACATTTAAGGTTTTTGTTTCATTTCTCTTGGCTGAAAAAAATCTGTATGACAAAATGCATGAGAGCCTATGCTTTACATGCATGCAAAGGGAAGTTATGACTTTTTAGTAATTCTAGAAACAGACTACCTGACAAGCATAGTAGGACAGAGTGAGGCAGGTGCCTCAGGTAGCCAGCGAAAAGGGTCAACGAGTGAGCAGCACTGAGGTTTTAGAATGCTGTGTGCTGCCCCTTAAGTTAGCTCAGGGATAGAGAAAATATTCAAAAATATCCCCAAAATAGTCAAAAAGCATTATTCTTGAACATCAAGAAACTGTGACAAGGACAGTCATAGACTGGCAAGAATCTTTACAGTTCAGAGCTTATTGTGTGCAAAATTCATATATGGGAGATATATGAATAGCACTTTCTGTGAAGAAAATAATACTTCTGTCTAGCTATATAATTTTCTGAGCTGCTGAAAACATACCAAAAAGTGAACATTAAAATGAGAATAAACTATTGATAACATTAAAATGATTTAAAACTGCTCTTAAAAAGCTGAAAAACAATTAAAGTTAAAAGCCATAAAAACAGTTCAGATTTGAAACAGCAGTGCACCCTCAGCCCATTCTTTAAAATATTTCTGTTTTAAAAGTTTGCTGGGATAAAAGGGTCTTGGCTTGTCAGTATGGAGGGGCCATTCTTGCCTCCCTGGGTTCTAGAATCTAGGGGCAGCCACCAAGAAGGCCCTCTTTTGCATCTCTTTCAACTGTGCTTATGATGGTGTTGGGACAGAGAGAAGAGCCTCTCTTGATGATCTCAGAATCCAGGCAGGCTCATATAGGGAGATACAGTCTGCCAGATAGCCCAGATCTGAGCCATATGAAGCTTTATAGATCACAACCAGCACTTTGAATTGTGCATGGAAATAAATTGGCATCTGGTGGACCTATTGTAATGGAGGATTAGTATGGTTCCTGTACCCTGTGCTGGTTAACATTCTGGCTGCAGCTCCTTGTATTAGCTGAAGTTTCCGAACACTCTTCAAAGGCAGCCTCATGTAGAACACATTACAGTAATCCAAACTGGATGTAACTAAGGCATGTATCACCGTGGTCAGATCCATCATCTCAAGGAATGGGCACAGTCCGTGCACAAGCTTTAAATGTGCAAAAGCACTCCCAGCCAAAATTAGTCATTGCTTTCTTCAAGAATGAAATATGCTTCTCTAAGTAAGCCTCCTGACCTCAAGCATAGTAGAGAGGCATTGTCCTACCACCACTGGTGAAGTAAACTGGAAAGAGGAGCCCATTTGACTTGTGTATTTATCGAATGGAGTGGGTAGATAGGCCATCTTTGCCTTGTGCAGCAAAATATCCAGCATTGTCCTGTATTCCACACAAATCGCTGCTCACATAAATTGACAAAAACTTTATTAAAAGTGAATAAAACACATCATACATGCTGTGCTTGGGCTGAATAAAATACTTGCTGTGCTCAGGGACATTTAATGAAGCGTTGCTTTCTGTTCAGCTATTTTGTGGGTTGGTAATGGTTCCACTGTGGGCTCCATGTTTTTAACTTCCACTGAGCCTAAGTGTTAATCAAGAGCCAAGCATTTGCACACCACACCCTCGAGGCTCTATATATCTGGCAACAATTCTTTACTAGCTGTTGTGGGATGAGGGAAATCAGAATATCCAAGTAGATTTGTTTAAACATCATGGTATATTCATGATTCCATACAAAAACTATGTTGAAACAGGGATTCAGAGGATATAATGACAAAATAAGTTATTATATATAGAATTCCAGAATGTAAATTAATATTCAAAGTATCATTGGAAGGTTTGAGTATGTTATGTGCATTGAGGTACAAACATTAATGTATATTAAGGCATTTAGAAACATTTAACCCTTTCCTGTGCTTGTGCAGTTTCATAGTAATTGAATAGTGTATATATACGTTTGCATATATATATATGAGTTTGCATATTGCTACAGGTTGGTTTCAACATTTTTTTCTTTCCTAAGACAATTAAGAAGCATTTTTATATTCACCATGGGGACCACCACCACCACCAAACCCTATACATCTTGTTGCACATTTACCAGGTAAATGGGGACCGTATCAGTTAGATAGTTTATCTATCCAGGGCTGTTTCACATGTACAATTATAATGCCATGATTCCATTTTAACTGCCATGGCAACATTCTATGGAATCCTGGGATTTGCAGTTTAGCGAAGCTATTTAGAATTCTCAGACAGAGAGCTCTAGTGCCAAATTAAACTGCAAGTCCCAGGATTCCATAGGATGCAATCATGACAATTTAAAGTGGAATCATAGTGCTACAGTTTTATCATGTGAAAGGCCTCCTAGTTTACTGTTGTCCACACTGCCTGATTTCACACAGAGTTCAGGGAGAACCCACCTTTCTTCTGCTATTGTTTCCTCTCTGTGCAGAACCTGGCGTTCTATGGTGCTGAATGACATCTTTCTGAATCATAGAGCTACCTTAGCGTTGGAGGCACTGCAGCAGCAATAGCTGTAGCAGTGGCTGAAGGCAGGAAAGGATACCTTCCCCAGAATATGGATAACCTATATGGCCTTCTCACTCAGCCTGATACAAACTGAAAGAGAAATGGATATCTCAGATGAATGCCAGCAGAAGCTTTGACTTAGGCCATTTCCTCACTGGACTGTTATAGCACTATCATTCTACTTTCAACATCCTATGGGATCCTGGGGTTTGCAGTTCAGGGAGGGGCTGGGTGGCCCATCCCTGAACTGCAAACCCCAGGATTCCATAGGATGTTGAAAGTGGAATGATAGTGCTATAACAGTCTAGTGCGGAAATGGCCTTAGACTGTTTTATGCATTGATTTCCTTCAGCTTTCCCACTGAACTTAAGGGGACTTCTTTCTAAGTTAGCAGATATATCAATCACTGTTAATATAGTTATAATGGTCTGCCCTTTTAATATCATGAATGTGTTAAACCCTAGGCTTTATTTAATGTATTAGATGAGTTTTAACATGGGACCATTGTTAGTCTATTAATGTGATTTCGATAATAAGAAGAAGGAGAAGGAGAAGAGGTCCTGAAGGATCTGTACTAACTGGACAATGTTGACTTATTGTCTCACTTGCTGTGAAATAAAGTCTGTAAAACTTACCCAGTGCTGTAGGCTCCTATTGTTGTTCTGTGCCTTCAAGGCATTACTGACTTATAGCAATCCTAAAGCAACTGGTTTTCTGGAGCTGAGAATAGGTTATGTGCCCAAGATCACCCAGTGGGTTTCCACGGCTGAGTGGGGAACTGAACCCCGATCTCCAGGGTCATAGCCCTACTCTCAAACCACTACACCACTTTGGCTCCACTCCCATTTATTTCTGAGGCATAGATAAAAGTTTTCCCGTTGTCAAAGAGTTCCACTGAGAACTCACCCATCCTAGCTTTCTTCCCTGCTCTTTTGAGTTTGCTTTATAAGTCTCATTAAAAAGTCATTACTTCTCGTAGCATAAAAATATTTCCCATTAAAACAGTGGCCTGCTTTTAATAAATCCCAACGTTATTGTTGGCACCAAATTGCCTGTGTCTAACCAAATGGATATTTTTGTGCATTCAGCTTGTGTAACTTAATACACTCTGTAAAACTGTTCAAATCCTTCAGCAACTCATTTAGTCCAGGCAGATGTCAGGAGACTAGTTGTATTTGAAACCACAATATTGTCGCTCCTGACCTTTCTTTTGTTGCTGTTATCTTAATAAATAGAAGGGCTGGTACTGGCGGCATTTCCCTATAGGTTGGTGGGGGAAAGGAAATTTACTTTCTGTTCTGCAGAAGACAGGTCCAGTTTTCTGAGCTTTTTCTGCAAACTGCAAGCATGCCCCACCTTTTGCTGTTAAAAGACTCATAGGAAAAACACATTCACATTTAGCCTCAGGAAATGCTCCATCATTCTGTAGTTTAGTCTGGCAACTCTCAGGCACCTCCTAAAGGAACGTAGGGAGAAGGCTTGTTCTATTGTATTTTATTAAAGCCTTTGGCACCTAATTCTTATTATTATTACTTCTTAATGTGTGTGTTATATTTTAAATGTGTCTTAAGTGTTGTTAACTATTTTTAATCATCATTTTAATAATGTAATCTTTTAGCTTTTATAAATTAATGTTTTAGCTTGATCTTTTTATATTGTTATAAGCCACTTCGAATCCCGTCTTCAGAGAAAGGCAGGATATAAATTCAATAAACAAATAAAATAATAAATAATAAATACATGTAGATGTACATGGTTTTAACTGCTTTTGCCTTTTCTGCTGTTGTTTCTGCTGTCAAAGACTGGAAACCAAAACATGAAGTTTCTTTGTCCTAGGCATACAGCTGAGTCCCTCCATAAATAACTGGCCTTTTCTGTACACATTCGCTTGCTGCTTCCTCCTGGCTCATGTGCATGTCACCAGCTACAAGTCCCAAGACTCAATCCTTCTTCTACAATATCACAGCGCTGCAGTCTTGGTTCTTCTTTATTTTCATTGCTTAATGCAACAGCACAGTGTTACATTTGAGAGACGCACACGTGGAGAAAGGATTATCAGTTTTCTCTGCTATGATGTTAGAGCCATGATAGCTCAGATGCAAAGTTATCTCTTCAACAGCAGCTGCCAAGGATGAGCATGTGTTTTGCCAAAACAAGAAGTTCTTTTGGAACTATAAGCATACCAGTGGATGGAAGGCTTACCCACTTTATTAACTAATAAGCAAAATTTGTCTGTTAGTTAATTTGAAAGACAATTTCTCTCTAAATTTGTCATTTTTGAGATAAATGTTATATTTAAAACAAATCTTACATCTAAACCATATCCCATAGAATAACTTACAGAAGGGTATATCTTGCACGGAGGCAAAATGGTTGCCTCTCTAAAAAAGAATCCCCGAAATTTTCTTTTCAGTTCCCAAATTACTAGCAGTGCAGAGGGGGAGATACTGAAAATTATTCACATCTGGAATTCTTCTCTTTGGAACTTTCCCTGTCCGTTTTCTTTAGACGCCTAAACTCTGTTTCTAAATGTTCATCTGAATGTTCATTTTAAGTTACTTCAATGCTATAAATTTGAGGAGTGAAGGAAAATTTTATTCAGAATGAATGAAATGGAATAGGACTGAATTCTTATTTGGGGAGCAGTAAATATTGCCTCCCTCCACAGTAATTGCACTTCTGAACTTACACCACCATTCTTATTGTTAGGAGCCCCAAAAATAAGAAAGCAACAATGAAGATATTCCTAGGCCAGCATGAAAAGCACCAAATCAGCTCCCATAGCTTGCACTGGTCTTCCTCAGGGCCGTGCCATGGGATCAGCAGAGACCCCTGATACACAGTTACTGGAAAATAAATGAACACAGGCAGGAGGTAAATAACAGCAAATTTCTCTCTCTGTCTGTGTTAATCTACTACATAAAAGTCAAAGTTTGTGAGTGATCTTCTCTGCTTGTCTGTGTCGGGCAGGCAAAGACCTCATATGTTCAGCTGTGTGAGGCAAGAAGACCTCATATGATTGGCTGGCTGTGAAGAGTCTATGGAATCCTGGGATTGGCAGTTTAGGGAGGGGCCTTTATAATTCTCAGCCAGATTGCTCAGGCTGATTGCTATGGAGACAAGGCGTAGCAGTAAGAAGGAGGCCAGTGTATTGTCTCAGGACATCAACCTCAGTATGTTAACAACTCTCCATACAGATTGGATTGGGGAATATGGAGAAAAGTTACTGGACAAGGCAGTTTGGGGGAATTAGAGACGCAGGATTTCAAATCTGTGTATTTCAACCACATCTAATTCCTAAGATAAGGTAATTCCTAAGGTATTTCTAACAAGTGTTACCTATGAGAAAATAAAATCCTGGGCAATGCCGGGTATATATGCTAGTTATTTAAAAAATTCATGCTGAAATTCTACATTGCTTCCTTAGTTATGACTATGTAACATTTTCTGGCTCAGCCCCCCAAACCAACCTTAACAGCCAGCAGCCAGACCAAACAACGGAAGTGCATTCTCTCACTAACGGAACAAATTTCCATCACTCGGAGTGGCTGCTGACTGTTAAGGTAGGTTATCGGGGGCATTTACAATGGTGACAATGGTGTCACAGTTGTCAAAGCGTAGTATCAATGACTCCATAACTCCAGGTTACAAGTTGGTAACTGCAATACAGGATACCAGCCATAGTAAATAAATCAATTGTTGCTATAGGAAATATAGGCAGTTCCAGCTTAGGAGGAAAAAAATAGCAGTAAGGGTAAAGGGCCATCTGAAACTGAAAGAAGGTAATTATTTCTTGATATATTTTCAGTAAAACAGAATCCAGACACAATTCAACCAATTGTATTCCTCAGTGGCCAATAAAGAATTCTTATATAATTCCAATTATTTCCCCCACAGTAAGCATAACACATCAGTATAAAATCCTCATACAATAAAGGTAACCATGCCTTTTCCCCTTCTATAGTCACATTGCTGTCAATAACAGACTAGATGAAGGTGAACAAACTGAAGTTTAATCCAGCCAAGACAGAAGTTCATCAGCTGAAAATCAGGTTAAGGAAGAGTCACCCTGAGTCAGGCTCATAGCTTGTGGGGGTACTCCTGCACTCAACCTTGAACCTGGGTTACTAGGTTACAGTGATGGCCAAGCATAAATTGCACATTTCAGACTAGTGTACCTGCTATGCCTGTTCTTGGAGTATTTAAATCTGACTACAGTGAGGCATGCCTTGATTACATTCCATTTGGATACACTCTATGTAGGATTGCCTTGTAAACTGTTTGGAAACTTCAGTGAGTCCAAAATGCTGAGGCCAGAGTGCTGACTGGGGCTAGTTACAGGAAACATATAGTTATCTTGTTGAAACAGCCACTTCTTTTTTGGGCACAATCCAAAGTGCTGCTTATGACCTATAAAGCCCTATACAGTTTAGTTCCAAGCTCTCTGCAAGAATGACCTGCTTATATGAACCATCCAAAGTCTGAAGATCTTTGAGGAAGGGTTTTCCCTCAATCTCAACACCATCCCAGGCCTGCCAGGTGAGGACGCATGAGATAACTCTCAGAGGCTGCTCCCACACTGTGAAAGTTACCTTACTCTGTTCTCTTTTCTCCATCAAGCAAATATCTATTTATTTAAATAGGCACTTGATGGTTAAGTGGTTGTGGGGAGTATTTTTATGGTGTGTGTGAAGGTATGTGGATGTGCTGTATTTTTATATGTTTGCAAATGATTTTATACCTTCAAAATTAATGCCATTTTAAAATGACAGCTGAGATCCTGCATCAGGAGACATAGCTATGGAGATGCAGCTACTTCTCTGTAGCTGCCTCTCTCAGTGCTACCCTCCTAAAAGACTAGCTCTTAAGTAGTGAAACCCCACCCCTAACATGACAATTTTTGTGTTGCTTGGAGGAAGGGGATGAATAGGAATGTGTCCAGCTATTTTCATGTAGCTGCAAGAATGACATTTGTAGAGACATCCCAATGACCCCTGGAGGTCCCTAAGAGGCCTATCACCCCACATCCAGCTAAGAAGAAAGGGCTGGATGTATCATTGCTCATCCACCCACTCTCTGGTGACATGGACATGATTATGTTGGATGTGCTACACTACTTAAAAGGGGGGACTTTGGTCCCTGCTTTGTTACAAAAGATTTCCAATCTGTGCAGTGACGACAAAAGTGAATTGTGATGGCATGAGAAATTCATAAACAGGATACCAGACACTGTTTAATTTTTATCATCACTTTTTTTAGCTTTACCTTGTTTTAGTCTTGTAGGCCACCTTCAGTTCCATGTTAGGAGAAAGGTGGGATATAAATAAATTAAATGAATAAATAAAATAACTTTTATCATGATATTTATTAGATTATTGATTCAGACCCTATTGGGTTGTTTATTAGGACACTAAAATATTAACAAAAGTGGCACAAGCTTCCAGGCTTTCCATAGCTCTTCATAAGGCATGAGAGGACAAAAATTAGAGAAGAAGGCCATTGCGTATTTTTGCAGCTGCAAGTTGGTTACTTGGAGTTATTTTCGTGTAGCTTCTTGATTCTTGCTTACTTCCTTAAGGTTTCTCACAGGACCTGCTCAAGTGCTGACTGATCACCAGTTCCATCTGCCCTTGAAGACCATACTCATTCTCCATTGCCAGTTCAAAGTCCTGAGAACACTCAAAACTCACTCACATATCTGGATTATCTTGGGGATTCTTGCCATATAAGTGAGCTCGTGTAAGAATAGAGTGGAATCTAGTTGTTTTACTTTGAATTACATTGCTAACTTTACTTTACAGTTGGGTTCCATAATGTTACTTTTCTCTCAGAAGGGGAAGCATCTGTAAGCCTCATGATTTGGCTTGGTGGCCTGAGCTGTCCTAATTTTGTCTGAAAACTGACCCAATCTGGGCTGTGAAATGGTGTGATCATGGTGGCAATGAATATTTTGCAGAGGTGGTTTTCTCCCAGATTTCATTTAACATAAGGAGGAATAAGAAAGGAATTGTAGGAGCAGCTGCATTTCATGACTCTTGCACTTCTCCTCCCTGAGTTATTTACATATGCCACCACCCAGAAGGGATACTGTTGATAGTAAGGTGGAATTCAGTTATGATGTTTTAGTAAAGGTCTTCCTATTGCATCTTTCAAAGTCACAGAAACACAGTTCTCTGGAGAAATATTTATAGTTTCCACCACTCATTTGTCCAGGTCCCTGTGGCAGCTTCTACCAGCCAAGATGGGAATTGGCCCAAAAAGTTCATGGCTGACTTTATCCATCCAAATTACTTGCTCATGTCCTTAGGCTGACCAAGCCAAAATACATTCACCAGATTTGAGTAGGTTCCTCAGTCACTCCCCCACCCACAAAAAAATATTCTTTTATTACAGAGTCCATGTTAAAAGTAATGTGAGTGATTTTCTTAGCAAAGTATTTTGCATATTCATCACAATGGGTTGTTTACAACATGAACATGTGAATTTCTGACCAGAACTTATATGGTATGAGGGGTAAACTCTTAGTGCCAGTTATAGAACCCAAGCAGGTCAGGGTAGCAGCTACTGATCCAAATGGCTCAGTGTTATGAGAAGATCTAGGCCATATGCAAGAATTTGCATATGACTGCAAGACATTCAATCCACTTTCAGATAGGACTGAGAAAAATTTCCTGGAGAACTGCAGCTAATCATTGTAGACAATATTGATCTGGATGGGCCAGTGGTATAATTTGATATAATCTAGCTTTCTGAATGAAACAAGCTTACGGGTTTCTGTAGAAACACGGCTGTAACCTGTCCAGACTTCTAGCAGTTGACAAGAAATGATTTAAGCTGTTGCCTTGTACCTATTAACAGATGCACTCCTTCACGGGGATTGCTTTGCCCATGTCTTGTTAAATTCCTGTTTCAAAGTAACAAACAGCACTTGTCAGATTCGACAGGTCTCTTGCACCTTTAATAGTTTCATAACACATACAGTGTGTATATGTGCAGTTTTATCCCTCATTCAGAGTTGTGGAAAAATGCAGCACTCAGTTGTTAAAATAAAAGGTGCCCTCTTTTGCACCCAGTCTAGAAGACCTGGTCTGGCTTGACCAGTTTGTTCCATAGCCTGATTTACATGTTGTTGTAATCCAAGTTTCATATTGGGGAAGGTCTGGCCAACCAAAGAGAGTGATAATAGAATGCAGATTTTTCCTGAGCTTACATCTGAAGAAATGCATCTCAGAAATAGTCCTACACTAACATAATTAGGCAAGAGCACCATAGCATTTGTTTTTAATCATTGCTAGCACTGCCGTAGCATCTACACTGTGTCTGGCATTTTTCAGCTTCCAAAAGATTTTCATATTTCCCAGACTGATGCTTCCAGCTACGCTACTAAAGCTGGGTTTTCAGTTATTAAGAATAGGAAAAATCCCAGTAATAATAGAATATTTCAGTGAAGTGCTTTACCCCAACCATAGGCTTATAAATAGCAAAGTTGCTGATAGAGGGCCTGTCTTTTGAGCATGTAACTCCAACATTATATCAGCTGTGCTCATTCCCTGTTGGCTGTCTGACATATGGCTGAGCTGAACTGCCTTCCATCCCCCAAATCACCACTTAATTCAACAGCAATAAAAAGGAGAACATGTAATTAATTGTGAAGAAAGTGGGATTTTTCAGCATGTTTTAGGAGACTTATGATTGGCAGCTGCTCCAGTCCTTATGTTTGTTCATTTTTAAAACTTTATTGTTGCCATAGATGACTGCTATTTTCCAGCATTGCTAAATATCCTTAAAATGGTGTCATGACTATGTAATCCAGTGGTTGTTGGTGGCTTCCACATAGGTATAGCAGTGAATCTGCTCTGGGTTAATCTGAACTTTAAGGAGCTATCCAAGATGCTAAACTAATTTAGTAGGCAAGTTTCAGTACCTTGGATACCTCCTTTCCAGTTAAAACGAAAATTGATAGTGAGTCTTCTGGCTCAGAGACATAAAAGCCATCAGCCTCTGGGAGTCATGGCAAACACTTATTCTGGGGGAGTGTTTGTGCAAAACAAAAAACAAAACAGCATCCCAAGTGTCCTTAAAATGATAGGACATCATGGTAGAGGATTATTCCTAGAGTATCTGGGAGTGGTGGTGGCCACAAACAATATTTTCATTCCCAGATCACAAACAGCACAAAGTAAAAGTACAGCCACAGCACTTGAAATAAAAATAGTGTGAAATTAATTCTGTTGCAACCCTCATCCAAACAGATTTTTCAACAGAAATCCACTAGGTGCCTTAATATGGGCATTTCCTTACCCCATGAACATTTCAATGTATTATGGGATATAAAAAGGTTGCACATGCACAAAAGAATCAATGGTTACAGAAGCAAGGGCATTTCATAATACTCGAACACCCAAAACCTCAGGACTCATGTTCACATAAGGTGGAAGACTTGTGTTGAGTGGGCATCAGTCTTCCTTTTGGGCCAAATATGCATAATTTTTGTCTTAGCCATTTCTTGTCTGCTAAAAAAAACCTTGTACATGGCAGGTGGCTGAAATTAAGTGACATTGTTTAAAAATCTTTAGGTGTCAATGCCATAAAATAACTACCTTAAGAAAACATGACTGGGATACAAAAATAGCCCATCTCCATAGATGATGTTTAAGCATGCTACAAAATATGAGATAAAGATTATTGTAAAGATATGTTATGCCACCGCAGTGCTAACATGTTTTCTAGTTGTTTGTTGCCTTCCAGATTCTAGGTTATGGTGAGCACGGTAGCATGTCCTGATCTATGGCCATAGCTTTGTCTGTTGGACAGAGCACCAGGCTTGGTAATGGCCATTTCAGATCTCACCTGAGACTGCATGATTTGGCCATGGTCAAGTGACTGGACAGGAGGGGCTTCTGTTGGCACAGCCTCCTGCTCCTACTTTTTGAGGAGTGCTGTAGGCCTCTATCACACCTCTTTGTCACTCACCTAGGTGGCAATGATCTGGAGTTGCTAAAGGACAAGGCCCTCATTATTCAAGCCATTATTCAGTCCTCCTGGCCTGGAGTGTCCATTCTTTCAACTGCTATTGTGCCCAGACAGTCTTGGCTGGGGGAAGGAGAATGAAAGCACATAAATGTTGTCTGGTGCAGAATTTATAGGGAACTCTGGAATTCCCTGGCCAGAGGACTGAGCTATTTCAGGCCACATCTCCAAATTATATTTCAGTGGCCCAAGTTCCACAGATCAGATGGGGTCCATTTATCTGAAGAAAGGAACCAGATATTCCTTGCTACAGGGCATGAGGGCCCTTTTGACCATCCTGATGGTGAGTAAGGACTAAGCTGACACTTGTCCTTATCCATGGCAAGTAGTGGGAGGAGAAAGTAAGAGTCCAATGAACACTTACAACATCCATTTGGTGAAGGAGAGTCCTCTGGAGCTGCCCTGATATGTTATGTGACCAAGGGCATGGGAAAGGAGACTGTCCTTAAGACTGGAATGAGGGTTTATCCCTCACTCTTAGTCAGGTCACCTAGGGCTTATATTCTCAGGTTGGTCTTTCAGTAGCTGCTGGCCAAGGAGCAACCTAGCCTCTCACTTCTCCTTGGGAGTACGGTGTCTCACCCAGGTGAAGCTGGGGAGGTGGTTTAAGGGGGACCCCTGCCTCTGCTTTTCCTATACTACGGCTTCCGCTGCCTAGCTTTTGGACATCTCAGGGGATAAAGCATAAATAGGTAATAGTTTAAATAAAGTGGCCCATACTTCAAGCTTTGTTGTGTGGTCTTGTTATTTCATGGGTTGGTCAGCAAACAACCATGTGCAAATTTTGCACAGAATAAGTCTTGAACTGTGAATATTCTCATCAGTCTGGAATTCTTCTCATTAGGGCTTCTGGACACTTAAAAACATGTTTTTGTTTTTTATTCTTTTTGAACATTTTCTAATATTCTTTGCATCCTAAACTCAGGACAGATTTGCCCTTGCCTTCCTCTTAACATGAGAGGGTCTAACTTGTATAAGGGTTTCTTCAGCAGGGAGAGGATTTGAACTTTGGTCTCTTGCACACCTACTCCAGCAGTCAAGACACTATATGACACCAGACTAAATTTGGACTTCAATACTAATTTGATTGCACAGTCAGGTCTCCATATTAACTAAGGTTAGGGGTGCAGAACTCCCACAAAAGTGGAAAATCCACGAATATCTAAATGTGTGCGTGGGAAAGGGAAAAAGGTATGGTGGGGAGAGTGGGACCCAGAATCCGAACCAGGTCAGACAAAGGAGAGGGAAAAGGGGCAGGTTGGCATGGTGGTCTTATACTTCCTCTCTCTTGCCCTTGTGTGGGGGCATCATGAGGGGGTTTGTGGTGCTGAAAAATTGGACAGCAATCCATCCTTACTGGCTGGGAAGCAGCTGCTGGTAGTGGTGCAGGAGGAACAGGAACAAGAGGACCAGAGACAGATTTTTAAAGGGCTGTGCAGCCTGATTGGAACCACTCAGAGGGGAAGTTCCACTGGAAAAGAAGCTCTTGAGGTGGTGGGAGAGGGGCTGGAGAAATTCACAAATAATCAATTCCATGAAAGTTAAACTTCAAATGTGGAGGGCCAACTCAATCAAATTAGTTTTCAATCAAATTAGTATGATTTCTGCTTATGTTAGATCAGTGGTTCTCAACCTGTGGGTCCCCAGATGTTTGTGGACTTCAGCTCCCAGAAGCCCTGAGCATTGACCATAGTGGCTGGGGCTTCTGGGAGCTGAAGTCCATGAACATCTGGGGACCCACAGGTTGAGAACCACTGTGTTAGATGATGTCTGTGGTCCTTTCAATTCTTTAAATGTATGGTTTATTTTTGCCAGTTTTAGTATGGAATCAGGAAAACAGTTTGCAGGGGAAAAAACAATAGAGCCTGCATTTTGTGCTTGCCTTTTCTTTTTTAACTATGACTGTTAAATCTCTGTATATATTTGGAGAATACTGATGAAATATAAATATTTCACTTGGACTAAAAGAAAGCATAAAACTCACATGAAATGTCTGTCACCAGATTTCAAGTTAACATGTCAATTGTCTTAGGATATTTTTAATGACAATTTTGATGTGGAAAAACATAGAAATGTGTCCAAACAGCCAATTACAAAGGGTATAGTTTTTAAAAAGTGACATTTTATATATATCACAGATGCAGAATAATCCCAATGCTGGAATTTGCCCTGTTTTTTAAAAGATGAAAAGTTATAATTTCTAAATCAATCTTTAGAGTTTAGATTCACTATAAATTGCCAATGTTAAATATAATTTAGGCATTAATTTATTATAGCTTTTTCAGGAAACAATTGGTTGCCATCCTATTCAGTAGTTATGATACTGTAAGCTGGACTTCAGTTTTATAACTGCTGAGGATTCATGTTTATCTTCATTAATGGCCAGATATAACCCCCAAAACCCATTAGAGAGGAAGGTTTATTTTTGGATTGAAAGGCCTTATAGAACCTTTATTCCAGACACAACAAAGGTGCCCATCTGAGGATAGTGAGTTTCACAGAACCAAGTGGCAGGCTGAAAAATAAATTTAGAATCCTCAGCAGGAGGAACATTTATTAAGTAAATGCATTCTTGGATTGCAATAGTCTGATCTTTTCTAAACTAATCTAAAAGAGAAAAGGATGGTGAGGGAGACATGTTGCAGCATTCCTATCTCACCAAAGAGCAGATGAGAAGAGAGGCAGAGAGTTCAGTCTGGGCTGGTTCAGAGAGCAGTTACTTAATTATTTCTTAGAATCATAGAATCACAGAGTTAGGAGAGGCCATAAGGGCCATCAAGTCCAACCCCCTGCCATGCAGAAATACACAATCAAAACATTCACGACAGATGGCCATCCAACTTCTGTTTAAAAACCTCCAAAGAAGGAGAGTCACCCACACTCCGAGGCAGCATATCCCACTGTCATAACGCTCTTAGCTTCAGGAAATTCTTAAATGTAAATATGGCCATCATGTCACCTCTTAACCTTCTCTTCTCCAGGCTAAACATACCCCACTCTCAAGGCTGCAGCAAAAAGGGCATGGTTTCCATGCCTTCTACATTTTGGTCACTCTCTGCTGGACACATTCTTTCTTGTCAATATCCTTCTTGAAGTGTGGTGCCCAGAACTGGACACAGTATTCCTGGTAGGGTCTGAGCAAAGCAGAATAGAGTGGTCCTATTACTTTCCTTGACTTAGACACTATACTCTTATTGAGGCAGCTTAGAATGGCATTAGCTTTTTTAGCTGCCACATCACACATTGGCTTTTTCAGCTGCCACATGTTCAGCTTGTAGTTTACTGAGACTACTAGATCCCTTTCATACGTACTGTTGTCAAGCCATGTGTCATCCATTCTATTTCCTAAATGAAATGTGTTTCATTTTTTTCTGCCTTAGCATAGTACTGTATATTTCCCTCTGTTGAAATTCATTTTGTTAGCTTTGGCTCAGCTCTTTAGTCTGTTATGGTCATTTTGAATCCTGATTCTGTCCTCTGGGATATTAGCTACTTTCCTAATTTGGTGTCATATGAAAATTTGATGAGAATGCCCTCTATTTCTTCATCTAAGTCATTGATAAAGATGTTGAATAGCACCAGGGCCACAACAGAACCTTGCAGCACCCCGCAGGTCACTTCTCTCCAGGATGAGGAGGAGCCAATTACAGTCAACCAATTACAAATTCACCTAATCAGTAGCATTGTCATATCCACATTTTAACAACTTGTTTGCAAGATATCATGGGGGACCTTGTCAAAGACCTTACTGAAATCAAGATATACTACATCCACAGCATTCCTTTCATCTACCAAGCTAGTAACTATTAAAAATTAGAGGCCATATTAATCTGGCATGACTTGTTTTTGAGAAGCCTATGTTGACATTTAATGATCAGGGCATTCTATTCCAACTGCTCATAGACTTCTTGTTTAATGATCTGCTCTAGAATCTTTCCTGGTATTAATGTCAGGCTGACTGGAAGGCAATTGTTTGGGTCCTCTTTTTTTCACCTCTTTGAAGATGAGGACAATATTTTGCCCTCTTCCAGTCTGCTGAGACTTATCCAGGAATTCTCTCAGATAGCTTTGATATTGCAGTAAAACAAGGGATTGTCCTTAATGAAAACCACATAAAAATCACATCTCCCCAATTGTAACTCTGTGTTAAGAGTAATATGTATGTGTGCATGATTGGCTGAAGACTAAACTTACAGACTGCCAGAATAACAGGATGAATTTTTAAACAGCTCCATTACTAAGCCAGCCCTTTCCATTTTCCTTCCCTCTTCTGTCCACAGTAATAAATATATAATTGCAATGATATATGGGGTTCTGAAGTTACATTAGATATTTCTGATTGCCATGTTGTATCCATCAGTCTTTGATGGACACACTAAAGATAGCCTACTTTCTGAAGGTATTTCCCAATTATTATAAGAAACAAAAGTTGTTTAAAATTAGGGGTTAAAGATTGTTAAGCTGAACAAGAAATTAATGCTTGATCCTTTCTCAAATCACTGTTAATTTCTTAAGCTTCCTAGTGCTTCCTCGCCTATCTTTTAACAAATCTGAACAAGGCAACCTATAAAACAGAACAAGTTCTTGGACTGCAAAAGAAACACCTAACTTTTCCTAATGGTCACAGTTGCATCTTTACTGACTGTAAGATGAGTTTATAGAACTCCTAAATTGAAATGGGCTACCATTCATTCTTCTTTAAATCTGACCACTTCAATCATTGAGCCTAGTCATGCCATTGAGTGTTACAACATAAAATAAGCTGAGCTTAACTTCATGTGTATCTAAACTGGAGGATAAAACCCTAATGGGAGTAGACAGAGTTGGATGGTAACAGTATGGCCCTTAACAATTTGGATTTCCCAGCATTTGGAAAGCCATTCACAGGATATCCTAATCACTAAGGTTGTTTGTTAATCAAAGCTGAAGCTGAAAAATCCAAGTTTCATTGATAAGAGTTATTGCAGAATATTTTAATGACCTCCATTCACAGAAGAGAGGAAGGTTGTAGGATTGACCAAAGAAAGACATTTCTGCTCCCACATTGGTGAACCAGATGCCTATGGAAAGATTGCAAGAAGAACATGGGTATAATAGCATCCTTCTGCTATAAACAAATACTATAAACAAACAAACATTCTCCTGCAATTATACTATATACTTCTATTTCCCTTTCCTTAATTTTGAGTCGTCCTGAGCTACATCTCATGGCATGCAGAAGGCATAATTATGTAACTCTTCTTACTAGTTCTGATGGAGCTTCCTAGTAATCAGAGAGGAAAAGCACAGTTAGTTTTGAGGTTGTCAGAAATTTTTGCTGCTGGCAATTGTTTTATCAGTTTTGTTCAACCAGTTGCCACAATTTTACCACAAATAATTAGTCTGTGGTAAGATCTAGGATCTGTATACTTTTCCACTCGTTTGCTAAAGCAATCCGTAGAGTTAGCAATAGTTTGACGCAGTGCTGGAACAATGGATTTGATCTCAAACCATTTCTTTAACATTGAGAAGGAGGGATTTTTTTTTATGTAACAGCAATTTAAGACAAATTATCTCTCAAGCCACTTCAATTTATCTCCAGGATGTCATATTCCTCTTTATTTCTTTATTAAAGGCTTTAATTCCCCCCCCCCCAAGACTTTTATGTTTCATTTCCAGATACTGGTATGGTCCATAATAAAATTTAAGCTGATAATGATGTTTTTAAAAAATGCAATGCATGCAATAAAAGTCAATGAAAAATCAATGGCAACAACAGCAGCATTTAACAATAGCTGTCTTGATTTCAGAAGGAAAATAGTAAGAGGAAGTAATACTTTTTGTACAGTTTATGGTAAGGATCTTCTTCGATGCTGGTGGAGAGTAAAAACAGGAGGTCCATTCAAGATGGTAGAGATCTGGGACAGTAACAGGCTACTGGGAGGGCAACCAGCTTGGAGGAAGCTTTCCTGTCAGTTCTATTAGCCAATTAGTGGCCATTTGGCCTGGAAGAGGGTAGAGATGCATCTGGCTGCTGTTGTGTAACTAGGAAGAAACCATTCCTTCCCTGCATAATCCCTCATAGCACAAGCATAACTCATTACTAGGACTGGGGCCTTTGACTGCAGATCTCAACAACTATACCTATATGTAGCTTCTGAAAGCAGCTAAATGGGGGCTGGTTCCTGTCTTTGGAAAGCAGATAGAGGGGAACTAGCTGACTAAGTAAGGGAAGTGATGAATGCCTCACTACAACTGTCGTGTGGTCTACATGATGTTTCAAAGAATGACAGTAGTTTGGTCCAGCACTTCATGAGTGAGAGCCAGCGATGTCAGGTAGCCCTCCATATTTTAGTTATGGGACATGTAGTAGGAGTTAATTAGTAGTTTGCTTGTAACAAGGTATGAGAACCAGAGACCGTTAGATAAACAAAGCTAGGAATGTAGTGATAAGCGCTGCCAGGCTAAACCAGAATCCCAAGGTCTGTTGTGGGTGGGATGAGAAACTCTTTGCTTTTATTGTTTTGGATTTTGCTAATTGCCTCCAGTACGCTCACTGACATCGTGTACTATGTATCATGCTCCTAACAAATAGTGTATTTACACTGTTATATTTGTGTGTGTGAATTCCGTTCCTGACAAGCATAGTATAGTGGTGTGAGTTTCGACTAGGATTCTGGTTGGCCATGGCAACCCAGTGAATGCCCATGGGCAAACCACATTCTCTCAGCCTCAGAGGAAGGCAATGGCAAAATCCTCTGAAGAACTCTTCCAATAAATCCCCATGATAGTCACCTTAGCATTAGCCTAAGTTGGAAACAACCTAAAGGCACAAAACAACAACTTCATGAGTGGCTTGTCAATTACAGATGCAAAAGTCATGAACTTACTGAATAGCAGCCAACTTTCTCTAGTAGCTTCTCTTTCTGAGTACCAAGTCTTTAATCAATATGAATGATATCAAACAACCAAAATCTACCCCATTTTGTTCACATCTTCCACATTCTTAAATTCATCTAAGTGGTTGGATAAGCCGCACATAATCCTGCTGGCTTGTCTGTGGTTGCTGTGTAATGAAAACAAAGTAACGATCCCCTACAGTACCATGGCTGCTCAGCACTTAAAGGCGGGGGGGGGGGATCCGTATGAAGAGAAACATTCGTGCACAGAGTATTATGACTCATGCTCAACAAGAGGCCATGCTTGGCATATGGAAAATCTTATCCTGGTCATAGTGAAATACATCTCTTAAGCCTTTCTTCCTAATTCCCCTTCTCCCCTTATATAACTATCCTCCATGAACCATATTTTCTAGGAGACCTGCCCATTTGAAAAGTTATATGGTCAAAGAAGCCATTTCATAATCGTGAATCTATAGTTAACTTTTCTTGAAAAATTAGGCAATGCTGTGAGGAACAGCTGGGGCCTACAACTACCAAAACACTTTTATGGTTTCTCTTAAGAGCCATTAAATCAACCTGATGAGAGCACAGCTGGACCAGGTCCACTAATAATTTATCAGATCCCACTGAATACATAAAGGGACCCCTTGGCGCTTTTCCTTCCCCACTTTAGGCTGCAGGTGGAATCAAAGTTTTACCAGCAACAACAAAACAAAGATTAGATTTTTTCCCCCTTTTTTTAAACAAAGAAGCCTGACCTCTTGCTCCTCCCTGGATTTCTGCACGTGGACATCATTAATTTATGGAACTGTTAAGAGTCTTGTTCGGAACAGGAGGATAGAACACTGGGCTGCAGAAAGAGTTTCGTGGTGGTTGCAGTACCACATAAGACTTTCAACAGGCCATTGATTAATAGGCTGTGCCTGACAAATGGGCCAAGAGTCTCCAGAGATATGCTGAGAGCAAAAATTGTAACATTGACACTGGCCAGAAAAACATAATTCTTGCCTACTTTTGGCTGAAGACAAAACTCAAATCATGTCTGTTAGACTGCTAAGAGTTGCCCTACTGAACGCTAAAAACATCTGCCAGTTAAGGCAGAGGCAAAGATGAGCATCTGAAAATCAGGGAGATGAGAGGGAGGAATGTAGAAGAAAATGCAGGGTGGGGGATCAAACACTGTGTGACACATTAAAAACAAAAGGAGTTTCTTCTCTTTCCCCTCTTCCTCTTCTAATTCTCTGCCTTCTCCTCCTCCTATCCACCTCTACTCTTCCTCCTAGTCCTCTTCCTCCTTCCATATCTATGGCACTTCCAGTTCTGTGAAGAGGTTATCCCAGTTGTCCTCTTAACAATACTGAAATTGATTATCATGTGATTGTTGAAGATAAGAATTGGTAACTCACCCAAGAGCAAGCTCTTACAGTCCAACTAGCAATTGCTAAAGGGAATCTTTAGCCACATTGCGTGATGATGAAAGGGGGAGTAAAGTCTGAATCTTTACCTAGGAATGGAGAAAGTGTGGCTTCCATGTCACACGCAGCCTCCAGCTATGAGGACACATGTAAAGCTCCTGTGCCACAGGACATCCCCAAACTGTCCAAGCCACTGTAAAACCATTAAAAAGCAGCATTTGGGGTTCTTTCCCCCTCTAGGAGTTCCTCAGTTCTCAGGGAAAAAACAGGCATTTGGGGGACTAAAACTGAAACCAGAAGGGACATCATATCACTTCTGGACCACCCAGAATGTATTGATGCATTGTGCCATGTGGGAATGAGGGTAAACATTTGTCTCCAAGGATAGGCCAGCATCCAGCACAGTTCCTAGCCATGGTGTAGACACTGAAAGAAAGCAGGCGATACCAATAGTACTGTATTTGCTGGTGTATAAGACACACCCGTGTATAAGACGCACCCCATTTTTACACTGCGCAAATACTATTTGCCCATGTATAAGACACACCAGTGTATAAGACACAGCCCATTTTCAAACAGTATTTTTCAGGAAAAAAAGTGAGTCTTGGATGCCAGTAAATTGCAAGGCATGATAATGGCTGCTGACTGACTGGGTAGGAGCAATCCACACTGAACACTCTTAGCCAACTGGCAACTGTACTTCTGCATGGTGCTAACTCTGCCCTACCCTCCGCTGGACTTGTAAATAAAAATTAGATGTATACTCCTATCACCCTCAAGATGGGCAAGGTGCTGTAGAAAAATTGCAAAATGTCCCTTCCTGCAGGCTCACCAAAAAGGAGGAGGAGGGCAAGGAGGAGGAGAAAATAGAGAGAAAGAGAGAAAACAGAGGGAGAGAGGGATGTTGGATATAAATGTTGTTCAAGGTATGAAAGAATGGATGAAAAAAAGAATTCCTAAGACAATCATAAGAAACAGGAGCAAATGTAGAAATTAGAAGAACACATAGTATTATACTGAGTAGAAGAAACTAGAGAGAAAAGTTGAGTTTTACTCATTTCTGAATATGGGATAAAGAAAAGCTAGCCAAACATGCCCCAGAATAATAGAGGTTTTATAGGAATACTAGTGTATTTACCTGGCGTTGCCCAGGATTTTATTTTCCACTTATTTTCCTCCTCTTTTCTTAAGAACTCACCAAACTGTCTTCTCCAGTATCTGTAATTTTTCCTCAAATTTCCCAATGCAATCTGTATTCAGAGTTGTTAACACACAGGAATTGGATTTCTGAGGGAATACACTGTCCTCCTCCTTGCTGCTAGGCCTCATCTCCATAGCAGCTGGCCTGTTCCAGTACCTGTATCTTTTCCCCATATTCCCCAATCCAATCTGTATTCAGAGTCATTAACATAACAGAGGTTGGTTTCTGAGAGAATACATGGCCTTCTCTTTGCAGCTAGGCCTCATCTCCATAGCAACTGGCTTGAGGCCCAAGAGCTCTTGGCTGAGAATTCTAAAGGCCCCTCTCTAAATTGCCAGCCCCTGGATTCCATAGAATCTTCACAGCCAGCCAATCATGTGAGGTCTTCTCGCCTCACACAGCCAATCATATGCTGATGCAGACGAACAGACAAACGCACAGACAAACATTGACTTTTATATAGTAGATTAGGAACTTCACAGACATACAAAAAGGATGTACACTTATCAGGTTCTCTGTATTGTACCCCTGTACTTGTACCTCTGGAGTTCAGACTTCAGATGCAATTCCCAACACCAAATCGAGAGCTGAGCTCCATTCATCTGAGCAAGTTCCAAGATGTTCTCAAAATTTGAGAGTGAAAGAATACAGACATCATGTACAGTGAGAAAGCTAAAGCTTGGATATAAGAATAACACAACTCCCAAGCAGATTGGCACTTTGTAAACTTACCATTACCCTATGCATGAAGACTGGCGCGCAGGCAACAAGGGGTAGATGAACACAGTTCTGCATTGTCCTAAGCATTTGCAAGAAGACAGGAGAGAAGTGGGCAAGAAACTGGCTGAAAAACATGGCTTCTCCAAACCTCAGTCATGCAGTTCTTCAACAGCTAGCATTGCTGTTCCATTGGTCAAGTGTGGCACATGGCTTCTTTTATTTGTGTATTAAAAGTATTTCTTATTGTTTTTCAGCCAACCTTAAAGCACTTCTCTTTCCTCAAAAGTAAATAGGGAGGCTGATCCAGGTTGAAACTGCAGTGCTTGATGAGATTTAGGCCCTTTCTGCACGGGGTAAGTAGAACAGCGCGGTGCGACCTCTGACGGAGGTTGTCCGCACCTTGGGAGCGGACTGGGTCGGTCTACTTGTCGAAGCTCCACACCTCAGTCCTCTCCAGAGCGACCCGAAGTGGTCACGCAGCGTGCTTTTTAAAAACCTGTTTTTACAGGTTTTTCAAAAGCACAGAGCGCGCCACTCCATGCCACTCCATTCCTGTGCTCCGGTGCAGATTTGCAGGCGTGCATCAGTGTGAGCCTGCAGATCTGCTGGGGGCGGGCTTTAGGCTGGCGAGTTTCAGCGGTTCGTGGGGAGCCTCCACCAACCGGAAGCCGCCATTTTGGACGCTGGAGCAGTGCAGAGCGACAAGCTCGCACTGCTCCTCATCAGGACGGACCCAAACGGACCCACCAAAAAGCCAATGAGTAGCAGCAGGGAGCGTTTCCCTCGCCGCGTGAGGAAAGGGCCATAGTCTTCCCCAATCCTGTCATGATTCCTCTCCCCAAACAATTTCCACCTTGCACAGCATGTAGAGATCTCTTATTTTTAAAAAATTCATAGACACTAATAAGTGAGGGGGTTCCCTACTGTATTCCTCCCAACCTCATTTCTAACTGCTGTGCAAGAGAGGGACATTGGGAGGAGGGATTTAGTTGGGCTGAAAAGAGTTTTGCCTTGTGCATAGCACACAGTGGCCTCAAGCTGGCCCCTTTCTTTTCATTAAAGGAAAAACATGGAACTAAAGTGTGGTGTGATCCCAAGTCTAAAATTTACAGAAAAAAAAAAAAAACAGGCTATTTCCTCAAGCACATGGAGGAAGGGTACAACGTTTCACAGGCTGTCTAATGTATGAGTTTGATATCTTCTGTACAATCAACCAAGGACCTTTCTCTTGAATCCCTGAGTTAGACTGGAACATTAGAGTGCACTGGGGCTTCCTCATAAAGCAGTAATAAGTTAAAGCTGCTTAGTACAAAGATAGGCTGTCTGAAGGTAACAAATTTTGCTGCCAAGCAGCAGACATTTTTAACTTCTCAAGGCTCAGATAACACTTCACTGTTTATTTCTTTTAAGGGGGCTGGACTGTATGCTCCATGTGCCAGCAGAGACTAACAATATGACACTATGTTTAAGAAAGGGGTATTTTCATAAGAGGAGAACAAGGTAGCAAATTTATCCCTTAGTGAAAAGTGTTTATTTATTGTTAGTGATTTGCATAGTGTGATATATGAATCCTTCAGTGGAAAGAGTTTGAATTGCAACTCATTAAAGGCTTAATTCTTTACTTCAGCTGGAGCTAGACAGGAGACACATGTAAAACAGATGAACTGCTGAGCAACTCAAGCCAAGCAGACATTGTAGCCAGCCTCTCCCATTATTCACTGTGTAGCTCACACCACCGTGTCCTCTAAATCACCATGTGTCTTTCTGGATTAGCCTTTCAGGGAATTTAAGTAAAATTCTCAATCAAACCTTTAAATCATGCAGAAAATATCTTATGAGCCCAGTGGGATTTGTGGTGCAAACTGGTGAAATGTCCCCAAGTCATAATATGGAATGGAACATTACTTGGCCTTCTGACCAGAGGATATTTAATTAGTGAAAAATGTCATGGTTTATAATAGTCTTCTCAAACCTGATGCCCTCTAGATGTTTTTTGCACTACAAATCTCATTAGCTTCAGCCAGATAGCCGAAGGTCAGGGGGTAATGATTGCTATAGTCTCAAAACATTGGGAATCTGCTCAGGCAATCACACCAGTGCCACTAATTGTGAGGATTCCTCTCAGACAATCCCATCACTATGGCCAAAGGTGGGGGTCTTTACACTTAACCCACCAAATATGAAGCCTTCCAGTGTTCGCTGGAAACAATGTGAGGGCTTTCCCCGATCCTCTGTTAGAAGTAATAGAAGACCACAAATAATTTTGATATGGCAAATTCAGATAGCTTGTAAGTCACATTATCCACATCAAGGGAAGCATCCAGAAAGGTGATGAATTTACCCAGGTTTTTGTCCAGACTTTAAAAGAGGTCTCCATGGTGCTGAATTTTCACCCAGAATAGGTTCAGCTCCTTTAAAGTTTAAACTGAAAACTAAAATGGATTCACTGTCCCTGTGACATCAAAGGCACTAGCCGTCACTGGAAGGTATATAAATCACAAAACAGGCAATTAACTGGAACTAAGAGAAAATGGTCCCCCCATGTTCTGATTTCAGGCTATTAGTGCCATTGCTTATCAAGCCTACATGTAATATTTGCACAAGTAAAACATATTTTTAGAAATAAATCTGGGTGGGGAAAGGAAGATATGCCAGTCCTTAAATATGCCCACAAGGTCAGACCATGCTCAGTAGCCACAGATTGCTGACTAACTGCAGGAAGGGAAATCCAGCAAGAGGAGGAAGAATGGAATGGAATGGAATGGAATGGAATGGAATGGAATGGAATGGAATGACCAGAGTGCCTTGAATCTTGAACAGCAGCATTCCGCACTGCAACATTTTGCTGCTGGTCCTTCTTATAGCTTCTGAATTTAAGAGTTTCCCCAGTGAGAAATGATTTATATGCAGGGCAATGTTTAGAGTATCAGACAAGAATCAGAAGTCTGAATTCTCATTCAACTATGAAGCTTATGTGAGGCCTTAGATCCATCCGTGTTGCTATTTCCCAATATAACCTACAAGTAATAATGAGACTAAATAGATGGAACATCCAGATCTCAAAATACATTGGTTATATGGTTACAGAAACAGCTAAACTCATATCCAAACCATAGTCTTATTTAAACCAGATTTAGTCATCACAAAACTTGAAGAGTAAATAATAAACTCAGAAGATGAAATATTTAGCAAAGAAGAAGAAGATTGAACAGAAGATTGAAGCAGCATGTGATAAAAGAATTGGTATGGATAAGGTGAGAAGAAAATTGAAAGTTTCTGGTTGTCACTCAGCATGGCTGAAGAACATCAGATCACAGAGACAGTAAGAATATTAACCTGCTAAAACAAAACCTGATTTAAAAAAAAAAAAGATTAAGGCTGAGAGCCTATATGTAGCTTTTGGTGCATAATACTTCACTACCATAGTTCATCCAGGCCGCGTTTGGTTCTATACACATATTCAGTATATAGTGTATATATTGGTTATTAATTCATTCATGCATTTATTACATTTATATCCCACCTTCTTGCCAAAGTTGGACCCAAGGTGGCTTCCAAAAAAGTTAAAAACATTAATAAAACATTTAAAACAATTAAAAACATTTAAAAAATAAGAAATTATTTAAAAGTCTCCAATTTTTTTAATTTTTTTTTAGATATAGTAAAAGCTCACCTATTTACATATTAAAAGCATGCTTAAATAAGAATGTTTTTGCCTGCTAGCCAAAGGAGAGCAAGGAGGGAGCCAGCCTAGCTTCCTGAGGAAGGGAGATCCAGAGGGTGGGAGCAGCCATGAGAAGGTTCTCTCCCATGTCCTCTCCAGGTGAGCTTGGGACATTAGCAGGACCAAGAGAAAGCTTTCCCTTGTGGATCTTAGACTCTGGCAGGTTCATATAGGGAGATACAGTCTTTCAAACAGTCTACACCTATGCTATATAGGGCTTTATAGGTCATGACCAGCACTTTGAATTGTGTCTGAAAATGAACAGGTAGCCAGTGAAGCTGTTTTAAAAAGACAGTTATGTGCTCCCTGTAACTGGCCATAGTCAGCATTCTGGCTGTCATATTTTGTTGAAGTTTCTGAAGTTTTTATCACTTGGCTGTAAAACCAAAGCTGACACCTGTTTAAGTACTGCCCTTTCCAACACCATGAAGCAGCTACAGGGATGTGCTCTCTCCCTGAGGATGCTGCCTTCCTTATAGAAGTGCACATTTACACAAGAAGGTAGAAAATATCTCCCTTGACCCACTTTGTAAAGTGGCATATATCTGCTTACATCAACATATGTTACCAACAGAATTCCAGTCTAAAAGTTCTTTTCAGGAACAACTCACTGGAGCATGCTAACAGCCAGACCAGATCAGATGGTAACAGAATGATAAAAAGAATTTTTAAAGAACACGGTTGGATCAGACCAAAGACCTAGCTTGTCCAACTTCCTTTGTTCCAGTAGCCAACCAAATGCTTCTCAAGAAGCCTACAAGTAGGATATAAGGGGAAAAGCATCTTCTCCAACTGCCATTCTTGCAAAGAAGCTAGTAAAATGTGGGCTGGACAGGGCTATTGTCAGGTGGATCTGTAACTGGTTGACTGACCGTTCCCAAAGGGTGCTCACCAATGGCTGCTTTTCATCCTGGAGAGAAGTGACTAGCAGGGTGCCACAGGGTTCTGTCGTAGGCCCAGTGCTGTTCAATATCTTCACCAATGACTTGGATGAAGGAATAGAGGGCATGCTCATCAAATTTGCAGATGACACCAAATTGGGAGGGGTTGCTAATACGCCAGAGGACAGGATCAAAATTCAAAATGACCTGGACAGATTGGAGAGCTGGGCCAAGGCTAACAGAATGAAATTCAACAGAGAGAAGTGTAAGGTCCTACACTTAGGTAGAAAAAATGGAATACAGAAATATAGAATGGGGGACACATGGCTGGATAGCAGTACATGTGAAAGGGATCAAGGAGTCTTAATAGACCACAAGCTGAACATGAGTCAGCAGTGTGATGCGGCAGCCAAGAAAGCCAATGCAATTCTCAGTTGCATCAATAGGAGTATGGTGTCTATATTGAGGGAGGTACTGGTACCACTCTACTTTGCTTTGGTTAGACCTCATCTTGAATACTGTGTCCAGTTCTGAGCACCCCAATTCAAGAAGGACATGGTCAAACTGGAGCAAGTCCAGAGGAGGGCGACCAAAATGGTGAGGGGCCTGGAAGCCATGGTCTATGAGGATAGGCTTAGAGAGCTGGGTATGTTTAGTCTGCAGAAGAGAAGGTTAAGAGGGGACAAGATAGCCATGTTCAAATATTTGAAGTGCCATGTAGAGGAGGGAGTGGGTTTGTTTTCTGCTGTTCCAGAGACCAGGACAAGGAGCAATAGATTCAAGCAGCAGGAAAGGAGATTTCACCTGAACCTCAGGAAGAACTTCCTGACAGTCAGGGCTGTCTGGCAGTGGAATATGCTGCCTCAGATTGTAGTGGAGTCTCCTCCTTTGGAGGTTTTTTAAGCAGAGGCTGGATGGCCATCTGTCGGGAGTGCTTTGAGGGTGTTCCTAAATGGCAGGGGGTTGGACTGGATGGCCCCTGTGGTCTCTTCCAACGCTACATTTCTATGATTCTATGTCTTTTCTCATCAACTGGCATTCAGAAACACAGTAGAAGACACATAGGTTTTCTATGTCTGCTGGTACCTTGATAGATCACTGTCTGAAAGCAGCCACAGATTAGATTGTAAGCAGACTTTTTTTTCTTATTATTGTCATCTATCAATGGCACTGTCAAACTGTTTCCCAAGGAAGAAAAGGATTTGTATCTTTTCATCAGCAATGAAGAACCCTGTCTGGACTACTAGAAAATGGTTATGATACAAAGGATAATAAATGAATGGTAAAAATTGACAGTACTGTAATAAATCAAAGAATATAAACTAAAAGCTGCAAACAGAATTTGTCTGGCAAATATCAAGCAGGCAAGCCTGAAGACATCATAATCTATACCTGAAAGCCTAAAGACACAGCAGCAAAATGTAGCATCAGGAGAATTTAAATACATACATGCACACACAACTGTATCTCCAGCATCTACTGAAACAGTCTTGCAGACACCATAGAAAAAAAACAGTTAATCATATCTCTGAAAAGTAGTTTTGATGAATTGAAAATATTAAAAAAGAAAAAAAAGTTGTTTTTTTTAAGTATTCAGAAATCCTGACAAAAAGAATCTTATTCCAATGAAAATTCTCTTAGTTTAGGACTTATTCTGCTCAAAATTCTCATCTACAGTCCTCACTCCACATTTGTGGATCTGACCTTCGTGAGTCTGATGATTTGCGAGACACATGCCTGCCTCCCCCGACCCATTTTCCTCTTCCCATCCCTGGCACTCCCCACCCCAGGCTTGTGCGGCTTCTGTTAAAATGGAAGTTTTTTCCTTTTGGGTGAGCAAAGCCCCCTCCCACTGCTGAAGGCATGGCCTCTCTGCCATGTGGTTGCACATTCTGCTGTGTACTGGCTGCTGATTGGTCAGGTGCTCCTTTCTCAAGATAGCCACCAGAAGTAATTAGAACTCCAGAACTCACCTCTTCTCTGTCTGAGGAGAAAATATCAGCAAGCCTTTTGGATTGTCTTCTTTTTTCCTCCCAACAATGCCAGGGTGAAAGGCAAAGGAATGGGAAGGGGGAAGCTCCAGATGGGAATGGGAGAGGAAGTGGGAGACGGGGATTATTCATGTTTTTTTTTCCATTTTTGCAAGTGTTCTGTTCTCCTAAACCTTGTGAATGTGGAGGGGCTACTGTAGTTGTTTTGTTGAGAAAACAGCATTTTCTGTATAGAAAATAATATTTCAACACAGAAATATTAATTCCTCCACAGAAAATGTAAGTTTTATGCACGGAACATGTTATAATTAGGGATTTATTCTGCCTAAAATTTGTGCATGGTTGATTTACATAGAAAGCAGCATTTTCTACACAGAAAACTGCATTTTCTGCACAAGAATTGCTATTTCTTCCTTGAAATACTATTTCCCATCCATAAAATGTTGTTCTCTGCACAAAATAACCATGTGCAAATTTTGCTCAGAATGTGACCCAGACTGGAAATAGCCTTCACTAACTGTGTGATTTTCAAAGACTTTCTTGCAGTGGGAACAAAATGCTACATTCAAGTGGAAACTTAGGCCCTTTCCTCACGGGGGGGGGGCGAAACGGGGCCGTGCACGCAGGGGCAGAGCTTACCCGCGAGCGGGTTGCTCCGTCCCTGCGGAGAGCGCGGATCCGCCGTTCTAAACACCGCCGAATTTCGGCGGCGCTCGGCAGCGCTCCGCCAGTCAGGACAGCGCGCCAGCCGGAAGCCCGCCCCCAGGCAGATCTGCAGGGACGCGTTACCGCGTCTCTGCAGTTCTTCACCAGGGGCTGCCACGGGGCAGCACGGGTGAGTTTTATAAAAACCACTTGTGAAGGTGGCTTTTATAAAACTCACAGCGCCACCCCCGCGGCTGCGCTAGAGCAGTTTGACGTCTAGAGCCTCACTTTTTTTAACTGCTCTAGCGCACCCCGCGGTGAAGAAGACCTCCAAGAGAGGTCGCACTAGCATGGGCAATATGCCCGTGTGGAAATGGCCTTAGTGAAGAATTACATCCCTAGTGCTTTCACATGGACACTTCTTTCTAGAGAAAAGCCTTTGTGGATTGGATATGAACACACAAGTGGACCTGCATTCAAGTCTACACAATGGCTAGCTGATTGAGGGAAAACAGCCTCAGTAATATCACTATCCATTGCTTCCTGTGGCATCTTCTAGGACATGCATTCCAGATAAAAATTTCAGCTGCAATGCAGAGAAAGTCCAACCCTCTAAATGACATAAATAGGGCAAGTTTGGGTGCATGTTGACTAACAAAAGAATGCAGTAAACATTCCTGTAATATCTGAAAGTCTAGAAAATATACTGTGGCAGATCAGATACATGAAGTGTTATCCTGAATTTCAGACAGATATACTTTTGGCTGGGGGCGGGGGGGTTGGTGGGAGACAGGAAGCAAATACTGAGGTCAAATAGGCATTCTGCTATCCTGTTCCACAGGGAAGGACTGAAACCAATGGATTCAAAGTATAAGAAAAGAGATTCCAACTAAGCATTCAGAAAAATCCCTGTTAGCAAGAGCTGTTCAACAGTGAACTGTACTGCTTGAGGACTCTCCTTTATGGGGGGTTTATAAACAGAGGCTAGATGGCCATCTGTCAGAGATGATTTAGTTGTCGATTATTGCATTGGAGGGAAGTTGAATAGCTCACCTTTGTAGTCCCCTCGAACTCTACAGGGCTATGATTCTATGATTTAAAGGAAAGACAGTGAGAATTCCATTATTAACAGTGTCCACTTGGTTGTTGATGACACTAGCACTAACATAATTCTTTAAGATAATTAATGCAAGTAGCTAGTTTGATTTTTTTTTAAAAGCCCAGCTTTGTCCCAATAGAAGCCAGAGGGGTAGAGCTGAACCCTTTGATGAACTGTAAATTAAGCTTTTTCTCATTACAGTCTGCCTCTGAAGTCTTGCTCAAGAACGTCTTGAGAAGTTCAGATGTGGGAGCATGCATTATGTGCATGTGGCTTTCACATGGCAGTGAATTTAATGCAGACAACACATTTTTTCTCTTTGCTCCAGCCACTTCATCATTGCCAGATTCCTTTTCTCTCCTTTCATTCTCCATCCTGTTACAGAACAAGTAAGGTTGCTTGAAGGAAACTTACTTTTTCTGCTTCCATGCCCATACTGTGCCACTTCCATTTCAGAAACTCATTGTTGAGACACTTGCTTTCCCAACTGGATTCTCTCTTCCTCCTGCACTGCTGCTGTTCTAATGAAATGAGGGTCTTCCATGAACTCTGTGATTCCCACTTCCTGACTTCCCCAGATTTTAGTCAAGTCATGCTTCCCATGACCCAGAGGTAGCCATCTTGTTACAGCAGATGGGACCCAAACACCTCAACATTGGTCCAAATCAGCAGAATCCCTTTTCTCAGAATTACTCTAGCCCTAGGAATTCTTCCACTCACTCTGCCCTTGTTTCTTCACTTGACTTCTTTCTGGATTGAGTTCTTGGATGTTAGGATGACCTCTTATACTTAGACCTGTGGCTGTGGTGTTGCTTGGGTTCTATATGGGTGTGTGTGACCTAACTCCAATACAGGCTTGACAGAGACAGCCAGGTTGTTTTAAAAACTACAAGAATAGGTTTATTAAACACAGTAGAACAATATATTAACTTCTAATATTCTGTTCTTTAGGCTCCCAAAACCACAGTATGGTTTCTCTTCTAACTGGTTATTTGGTTTCTACTCAGTCCAACTATCACTGGCAAATCAACACTTCTCTTCACATCTAAAATCCTGTCTCTATCAAAGAAAACTCTGTCTGTCTCTGTCCAAGCAAAACCCTGTCTGACAATTTCAGAGGCACACTTCTCCTTTTTGTTACATCCTTTCACAGCCTCCCTGAGCTGTGATTGGCTGCTTTTAAGCCAGGTCTGCCCAATGCCTCCTTCACAAACACAAGGGGTACTTATGTTACCCTGTTAGCTGGGGGTGCCAGGAGGGGTGCCCAAATAACCAAAACACCATAACGCAAAGATGGGGAAGTTAGCTGGAGCACTCACTTAAGCTAGCAAGAGGCAGGGTAACTCTGCAGGATCTTGCAACCCAATGTATCGGTCAAGCAATCAGACAGTTTTAAAAGAGCAAAAATGATGTTTTATTAAGGACCGACAAACATTTAAGACAACACAACCACACAGCTAACTAAGAAATAGGAAATAAGGGGAAATGGGTGATACGACACCTTTCTCATAGTCCTGAAAAAGTGGAAGATGGAGACAGAAACTCGCCAGGCAAAACGGCAGCAAGGCGATCTGGAACTCAGGAGCGATCCGAGGAAGCTCTCAGAACTGAGGGTTTTTATAGGGAAAATATGACCATAGGCTAGTCTGTACTTTGGGAAGAACAATGAGGTTTGGGCGCGAGACAATGTCTCCGAAAGGTCAGAATTTAACATGATTGAATTAAGTCCGAATCGGCAATGGAATGGCCAGTATGCAGATGCAGCTTGCTTGACAGTTAAGCGTTTAGCTCGTCAAGTTACCTGCTCGGAGCAGGGAGTTCTTTGTATTAGCATGCATCTTTAATGAGATGTTTGTCTAGGGAGGTCTCCAAAAGTGAAGATCTGGCTGAGTCTGGCCGGCCTAGGTGGAGAAAGGAATGTTCAGCAGCTAATGGCCATGCCTAGCTCTGTGCTTGTTCGGGGGCCTCACAAACACTTGGCCAAGGGTGGCAAAATGAGACCGAATTATGATATCAAACAATATCTATCTTCCAAAGTAAGGCTAATAAATGGTGATAACACTTAGACCCTTCAAAGGTGAAGGCTGGGTAGTTGTATTTGGCATCACCTCTAATGAGCCCTTCATTTTGCATCTGATTGTCCTTACCACCTATCCCATCAACCCCACCATCATCAACTGCCACTGTTGAAGAATTCCCAAAACTATAGTTCCTCACACTCTCATAAAAAGTAAGAAGGCTCAACTCATTGATTTGCCTCTGTTTTGAGCACTTTGTGCTTTTGATACCCAATGGGATGCGAAACAGTGAGTTGCAACAATGAGGCAACAAGCCCATGTTGAGAAGGAAGATAAACCTATCCAAAGCCTACTTACTAATAATGCCAAAATCACATTAATTTCAACGGGACTTAAGCATGAATATTTTTCATACAATCCACTATAGAGGCAGCATAGCATACTCACAACTGATTTTGTGGACAACAACATGTAGAGCACACATCCCAGCCAGAGTGGCCACTGGTTAGGTGACTGCTAGATTTTGGGAGTTGTCCGAAGAGATGTACTTCTAAGTTGCGGGTATAAGATAGACTTCATACAACTAGCCTTGTCATTGTCCTATTTAATTTGACCGAGTCAACATGTTTTCTTGGATGTCTGACTGTTCCAAGGAAGGAAGGAAGGAAGGAAGGAAGGAAGGAAGGAAGGAAACTCAAAAAGACGAATGCTGCTTCATATTTAAAAACAAATAAACAATTCCATACAAGTAGTAGACTACCAAATACTATCTTTGCATAGACTGAGAATTGCTGATGCAAAGGAACACTAAGCCATAACATGCCCTCTTCTGCAATTTGAAACATTATAGTCCTCTCAGGACTCTCAGTACAACCCCTGATTCTTGTTGTTTTCTTGGTGTGTAGGTCAGTCATAGAATATAGGGAAGTGAGTGTTTTCTAAAAACAGAGACCCCATTTGGCTGCCTACTTGTCACTCCTTATTTTCCCAGGCAATTGCTGACAGAACAGCTGCAGTCAATCTTGCGCATTTATTTGGGAGGAAAGAATCTTTGTTTGCTAGTAAAGCCCTGGGTAAATAATTTGTTTAGACGGGGTTAAGAGGTGTTAAACAGGAAAACAGGCAATCATCTAATATTCTAGTGTCAGTTACATGGTGCTGTATATCTGCCATGAAGAAGCATGAAGAAAACTAGACCTGTCCAGCACGCTAGCAGAGCTCCTACTTCTCCTGACATGTGGGACCAATGAGTACTTTTTGCTGAGGACATAAATAAGAAAAAACAGGCT
Source organism: Iguana delicatissima (assembly GCA_948472985.1). NCBI lineage: Eukaryota > Metazoa > Chordata > Lepidosauria > Squamata > Iguanidae > Iguana > Iguana delicatissima. The sequence continues at coordinate 837,610 of CAOKZL010000164.1, read as the reverse complement.
TCAGGCTGTTTGAATAAGAATGTTTATAAGAACTGTCTTGGAAAATATGCTAGCGCCAACCACTAATAATAAGTCTGACAGATGTCCTAAAACCTTCAACAGTTATACAAGAGTTAACTGTAATCTGGATAACCTTTTCTAAAGGTTTGCTCATCTTCAGGAGCCTAGGTCCCACTGTACTCAGCAATATTTCAATCATATATCACCAAAAGAAGAAATCAGAAAATCTAAAGACTGTAATTTAAACATTCTTACAAGGTTGAGTTTTTCTGAAGAGGCTTGCAAAGTAAGATGCACTAAAAGCAACAGATCTGATGCCAACAGTAAGCCAGGATGTAAGTGTGATAATGGGGCTTCCCATTATCTAAGCTTAGCTAAAAGGAGGGTACTTCCCTCTTCAGGTAAACCAAGGGTTAATGAGGTGTTGGGATTAGATTACATTTTAGTGTGGTTCAACATCACAGGTCACAGGGTGAGGACTGACCAATCAAAAAGGAAAGAGGTGAGCATCTTCGGGATGCTTCGAGATGCTTCCAGGGAGAAGTTATAAAACTTCTGGGGAGGCCATGTGGCTGAGAGAGAACAAAGGGACATCCTAGAGATGGGATCTGTGCCAGTAGTAGGCCTGGCCTGGCCTTCTGGCCACATTCCTCTTTAGACCATCTAAGACTGTGAACCTAATTGTAAGTAACTAGGAATAAGATAGTTAGTCGCGTTAGGGCTGTTTATTATTTTGGAGTGGCTGATCTAAAGAATGTATCTGTTTTGTAACTACTTGTAACTTAAGCATGCCTGGGAATGGGGAGCCTCTCATGTGTGTTATCATCTTGTTTATTTGCATGCCTTGAATAAATGCTTTTCTGTAAAACCTCTGTTTCCTCTCCATTCCCATGCCATTCTTCGGTACATGCTAGATAGGACTTCTCTCACTCAGAAGCGGGGAGGTGAGAGGGAAGGAAAGGTCCTTAGCATAGAGATTGGTAATCCACTGAGCAGTGTCCCACTGTACTGCTCAGATATTCAGAATTCAGTGGGTGATGGCAGCAAGAATTAATAACGCTGGAGGAATTACCAGCCTTTTTCAAGGATGAGAGTCAACCTTGGGAGGCTGGCATGAACTCCAGTCCCCATTATCACAATAAGTTAAACCAATTCCCAGTATTTGTACAGCAGCTTAGAGTGACCAAGCTTACTATCTCAGTAACAGATGCAACAGACTGTCAGGTAGATCAATATTAACTGCTATTGATACTTCAAAATTTGATTATCTTATCCAAATTTCTCCTCCAACCTTGGATTCTGGCTTTCCTAGATTTTTCTGTGTTGGAACTTATGTTATCAGAAACTGGTGTTTTGCAGAATCAAATTTTTCCAGATTTGATTTCCAGAATTTGCACAGAATACTCAAGACAAACATGTTGTCTGGACATGTGTCAAATATGAAGTTGTTAAAGAAATCATCTATGCAGAATGTAAAAAAATCAGAGGAAATATCGAATGAAACCACAGAGCAAGAATATACCAGAGGACATCTATTCTCGTTATTCTGAAATTACAGGTGGGTGGATGAGATTAAGAAAAAATGCTTTCCCAAAAGCTACCCACTATCATCATAGAAAAAGAAGGGCTTAAACTAGGGTTTTCACACCTTGCAGCTCATTAACCCTCATAATTGGTTCCTATCAGAGCCTAGGAAAGTTACCTTCTGGACTACAACTGTCCAAATATTCCCCACATAGCATGGCCAAACCAAAGAAGTAACTTTTCCAAGCTGTGCCTCCAATCATAAAGAACTGCTTCACTGCTATAAATTAACATTCCAGTAATTGTTCTTGAGAGGTCTACAAATAGCAGCATAATGTGCAAGCATTCCATTTACTCCAGCTTGCCCCTTCTCTTTCCTGAACAGTAAAAGCACTACAGTGCTTGCAATTTTACAATTTATAGAAAAGAATTCAGTGTTCAATAGAACTACTTCATGTGGCGAACCACTGGAACTGCAGTTTGAAAGAGAGCTACATTTGCGTAAAAGTGTGAGAATTTTCAATGTTTATTTGGCACCACCTAATAATTTTATGGTAGCATGTTTTCTGTGTTACTTTATACACTGCATTTACAAAAATAACCTGTAACATTTATTAAGATAAAAAGAATAAAGTAGCATGTTAGACTTCATATGCAGATCAAGATTGATACATTTCCTCAGTGCCCTTTTTAGACAATATGTAACAGGTACCTCCCTGCTGAGACACAGGGAGATATATATAAGGCACAAGTATCGTATAACAGCCCTTTGGCTAAACTCCCACCAAAAGCTTAACCTGCAGTCTAGGTCTCTGACCACATCCTACTAGGGCTTAATTACTCTTCTGTCTCTCACTAGGCTTCCACTGATAACCAAACCTCCCCAAACAGTCACATTCTCTGACTGACTGAGGGACTCTATTCCCTAGCTCGTCAGGCTCTCACTGAAGGAAAACCAATACCCACAGGTACTTGGCTTTATATGATTTTTTTCTCTCAGCCACAAGTCCCTCCCACACACTACTGGGCTGGGTTTCTCTCCTGAGGTGTTATTCTAGCAACTTGATTCCAGGCTGCACTGACAAAGGGTGTTCACCTGGGATTAAAAGCACAACAGGGAATCTAGTATCTATGATCCAAGATTGATTGGGGAGCTTAATCTCCATGATGATCACCTGTGTACCTCCAGACATGAAAACTAGTTTTAGAGGCTTCTGTATCTTGTCTAGATTTGTTTTGTTATATCCTGCTCTATCCTGAGTAGACTGGTTGGAACAACAGAAGTTGTATCTTTTACCTTACTTGGTGCATCCAATGTAAGTACAACCATTTTTGCCATAATCTCTTATTGTCAGCCTAGTGCAATCTCATACTCCCCAACTGTTCTTATCTGGCGGAGACAGTCCCAATTAATCTCACATAACACTTTTTCAGCTACTTTTTAAAGACCCTGGTTTCCCTGTCCTCTCCCCACATTCACTGTTTGTCCTCAGTTTATTTCACAGGAGGCTTCCATTCAAAATAAACCAAAAGCTTTTTTAAAAAAGTAAGAAAAAGAATTTATGCCATGATTGTTTTTTGCAGCATGAAAAGGAGGGGGAGGAGAAAAGAAGAAGAAAAAAAGAATATATCAGCTTCTTTAAGACTAACAAGTTTTTATTTTAGCATGAGCTTTCATAGATATAAGCCCACTTTTTCAAATGCATTTTTCAAATGCAGTATAGAGTGATAATAGATGCTCAGGTGTATAGCACATTTACACAGTTGTGGGAGTGGGATGGAATGTAATAGGATCTAGAAAAATACAAATCATGACCTTTGCCCCAAATTTTCAAAGGGCTGCATAACGTGACACAGGTCTTTCAGATCTTCACAGTGGTCAGATAGTGTTGATGCATTATCTACTTACCTGAAGTTAGTTTCCCAGGGTTCAAAATTCTCTCTGAGAAGATTCCATTTGTTGTATGTGCATTGAGGACTGTTGTATTAATATATGTAGTTTGCCACGAAGCCACTGTCTGTGTTCATATCACTGCTAATAGATTGGAATTTGTGAATATAATTCAATTCATCCATTTCTAGTCTACCTTATAAGTTCCATGTCTGGGGGACCGCAAACTGTAAATCACTTATTATCTGTCCAAGAAAACTGAAATGTTCTGCAACTAGTTTTTGGCTATTGCAGTTTCAAAAGTCAGATTTGCATCCATTAATCCTCTTGAGCAGAGACTGTCCAATGTAGAGTGTAGAGCAGCAGTTCTCAACCTGTGGGTCGCGACCCCTTTGGGGGTCGAACGACCCTTTCACAGGGGTCACCTAAGACCATCGGAAAATACATATTTCTAATGGTCTTAGGCTCCATTCCCTCCTCGGTGGTGGTGCGCAAGCGTGAGCCACGCGCTCGTGTCCTCCTGCCCCCTTTGGTGGGAGCGCGTGTGGCTGCACGCGCTCCCGCCAAAGGGGGCAGGAGGACACGAGTGCGTGGCTCACGCTTGTGCACCACCACTCCTGGGCCTTTTCCTCATCTTACCTTATCAAGGAGGTGGGGGGTGCCCTCTCTTCGCTGCTCCTTCGTCCCACAGCTGGTTTCCTGGTTGCGTGACTGCCCCGCCCCTTCCTTCTGCAGTGCAGCCTGGGAGCTGTAGGCTGTGCTGGGGGAGAAAGGGGCGGGGCGGTTGCACGACCAGGAAGCCAGCTGCGGGGCAAAGAAGCAGCGAAGAGAGCTCCTCGCGCAAGAACCTGCTTTCACGAATGGCACCCCCCCACCGCCGCGATAAGGTAACATGCAGAAAAGGCCCAGGAGTGGTGGTGTGCAAGCGCGAGCCACGTGCTCGCGTCCTCCTGCCCCCTGTTCAGAAGGGACTGAAATTGCTCCCCTTCTCCGCTACCAGGAGAACCTCCCATCTGACGGACCAGCTTGGGGGGGTGGCGGCAGCACGAGGGGCAGACCCCCTCCTCACCACGGCCCCTGCCCCATTTGCCACAGAGGGGGGCACTGCAGAAGGGCTGGGGGGCCGCAAGGCGGCGCTTTTCCGGGGGGTGAACTGCACCTGGTGCAAAAGACAAAGGCGCTGGGATTCCTCCCCCCCCCCCCGGCCAGGGTCGACACTCTGGAAACTTTTCCCACACTGCCCCCCCAGCAGAAATGAGAGAGAAGCAGAAGCAGAGCCCAGGGGGGTTTTCGGAGTTTTTTCCTGGGGGAGACGCGCGGCTCCTCTTTCCCTCCTGCCCACCCCCCTCGTTCCTGACCGGAGAGTGGGGGGAGGCATTGTAAATAATAAATAAATAATTTTATGGTTGGGGGTCACCACAACATGAGGAACTGTATTAAAGGGTCGCGGCATTAGGAAGGTTGAGAACCACTGGTGTAGAGACATTGCTGGCATACGATGGCATGTATCACATTGGAGGAAAAATAAATAAATGTTATGTAATAAGCGGGGATTAGGGGACTTTCACAGTCCCTATGTATCTACTAAACTATGTACCTCCTAAACTAAAGAATATACAGGGATTCTGCATATGAACTAGTAATGAATGTGTAACTCCAGGTTACACATTCATAACTGCCTTAGTCAATTCCATGTAGTGAATTCCATAAATTCCATTTATTTCACTGTTTTTGATTTTTTTTAATTATTCATGTACCTTCTTTTGGGTCCCATTTGGAAAAAAAGTGAGGTGCAAATCTACTATATAAAAGTCAAAGTTTGTTTGTTTGTGAGTTTGCATGTTTGTCCATGTCAGGCAGGTGAAGAGTTTATATGATTTGCTGGCTGTGAAGATTCTATGGAATCCTGGGGTTGGCAGTTCAGGGAGGGGTCTTTAGAATTCTTAGCCAAAGAGCTCAGGCCGGTATGGAGACGAGGCCTATCAGCAAGAAGGAGGGCAGTGTCTGTATGTAAATAACTCTGAATACAGATTGGATTTTGGGAATATGGGGGAAAGTTACGCATACTGAACAAGACAGATTAGGGAATTAGAGACACAGGATCTTGAATCTGTGTATTTCAACCACATTTAATTCCTAAGATAAGGTAATTCTCAAGATATTTCTAACAAGTATTACCTATGAGAAAATAAAATCCCGAGCAATGCCAGGTATATATGCTAGCAGAATAAATAAATGTCCTGAGATCCTAAACCTAGCCCTGCTGCCCTCTGATGCAATGCAGGAGGCTGTCCTGTCACCATTTTTGAAGTAAATTCAACTCCCAGTCCAGTCAGTTCAGTGTGGAATGGGCCAGTAGGGGCCATCTCATCTGTAACTACAGAGAGCAACCTTGGTCTTTGCATAGCCTACAAATAAAATAAACAATTCAATAATTTGAACAGAAAGTACTAAACTCAAGCTTTAACTTAAAGATAGATAAATCAAAGTTCTTTCTTTGACCAAACACAAACACATTAGATTACCAAAGGGCCCCCAGGGTAGTTAGTTATCCTTTCCAAATAGTTGTTGACTTTCCTGTTTTTCAAAAGTATCTAAAATGTAATGGTTCCATTAGTTGTTAAAAAACAAATCAGAGTGCTACAAAACCACCTCCTTCTTTCCACCTTGTTATCACCCCATCATGAATCAACACTACAATTTTTCTTCCATAATTTCTCTTGCACTGTAAGTGGACTCACACTTCTGCAACAATAAAAGTAAATTTTACCAAACCTACATGGCTCAGGTTCAGGTGATTGGGAAGACTGCATTCTCTCATATAAGCCTTCCAGTGTTTTCAAAATGTCTGAGGAGAACCTTCTCTCTGTCCCACTACCCTCATCAGTACATTTTGTGGGAATAAGGGCCTTCTCGTGGTTGCTCCCAGGCTTGGGAACTCCTTTTCCACAGAGGTTGGATTGATGTCCTCCCCACTATCTGTAGGTTTACTTGCTTGGATAACATTGGTGTTTTTGGATAAGTACATCTTGTCAAAGAAAGACAGCATTGTGTAATGGTTTGTATGTTGGACTAAGACTCTAGTGACCAGAGTTCAAATTCCCATTACCAGGATTCAAATTCCTTGCTCAGCCAACCTCTGGGTGGCCTTGGGCAAGTCATGCTCTCTCAGCCTCAGAGGAAGGGAAGGCAAAGCTCCCTCTGAACAAATCTTGCCAAGAAACCCCCATGATAGTTTTGCCTTAGGGTCATCATAAATTGGAAATGACTTGAAGGCACAAAGCAACAACAGTATTTAACAATCACAGTTTTGGACTTATCCTTCAAAAGCACTCTTTAAAAATGGGTCTTTATATCAGTCTTTTATAAAAGACTTCAATACAGCTTTTTTAAAAAGTACAAACAGACTTCCTTAAAAAGATCTACCAAGAGCAGAAGAATATTTGTGCGATGTCCAGGGCTGATGTAATTTCAGGAAATTTCCCTTCCCAGAATATAGGCTTGTTTTGTCAGCTTTTTCTTTCAATCAAATGTTTAATGTAACATCCCTGTTAATGGCTCCTCAATGGGTCTCAGTTGGCTCACATCCAAGTACTTGAGTTTAACTGATGTGTGGAACACTGCCAACTGGTTTAAACAAAATCTTTGTCTGGATCACCCTCAGCCTTATGTTAAACAATTGTGCCAGTGTTACACAGGATTAGAAAGGCTGTGCAATATCACGGTTTGTAAAGTAGCTCTGGCATAGCCGTTAAGACAAAGCTTTTAACTAGTCATACCTCCACTGCCTTTTAGAATCATGCATTACCTGGTTCATAACTCATCCTCTTAACTGACATAGAACTCTTGGTCTTAGGCTATTTCTGCCTTAACACTGTTATAGTGCTATTGTTCCACTTTCAACATCCTGTGGAATTCTGGGGTTTGTAGTTCACTGAGGCCAAAGAGCTCTCTGGCTGAGAATTCTAAATGCCCCTCCCTAAACTGCAAACCCCATGATTCCATAGGATGTTGAAAGTGGAATGATAGCACTATAACAGTGTAGTGTGGAAATGGCCTTAAACTTGGTTCTTCCAGACTTTTGTGGTGATTTCTGCTTCCACAACCTCTCTTTTCAAGAGATTTGTCTGTTATTATTAACACCTCTACTACGGAATACAGTTTGAATGCTCCTGTATTCAACATAGTACTCTTGCCTCTGCCATGAACTCTGTAAATAGCCTTAAGGAAAACAGTACAGGTCTTACTCTGGCAATTCACATCTTTAGGTAGGGTAGCCGAAACAGAGGACATTAATTAAGATAAAAGAGGAGAAAGGAAGGCACATATTTGCACAATCATGTGGCTGTATTTCTGCACTGGTGCAGGCTTGGAAATAGCTGCACCAATTTAAAAGTTAATACACTATATATCACTATAGTGGGGAAGATTCTGGCCACGTAACCCTGTATGTCTGCTTAATCTACTGCTCAGGTATAAACACTTGCCAGGCAGCTTCAAGTTTCTCTCTTCAGGATTCTTTATCTATAAATAAGACTTTGACAAGGGTCTATTTCACACTACATAATTTTAGTTCTATGGTTCTACTTTAACTGTCATGGCTCCATCCTATGGAATCCTGGGATTTGCAGGTTACAGAGAGGCATTTAGCATTCTCAGCCAGAGAGCTCCTCTTGTGTCTCTGATCAAACTACAAATGCTGGGATTCCATGGAACACAGACCTGAAAGTGGACGCATAAGACTATAATTGTGTGGTGAGAAAGGACCACTTAGGTACTCCCTTAAAGAGGAAAGTTTCAAACAATAGCAGTCTCCTAGAAGCCATTCAAACAGAGGCCTGTACTAAATTAAATAGCCTGGAGGCTTGTGTGGAAATTTTTGAAGGTTATTTGCAATCTAAGACTTATCCTGTGCAAATCTGCACAAAAAAGCAGACCTTTCTGCACAGGAAGCTACATTTTCTGAGGCAAAAAAAATGTTTCCTGTGCAGAAAATGTTATCTTTTGTGCAAAACAACCACTTGCAAATGTATGGAGAATAAAAATTTTGCATAGAAAAATCCCTTCTTCCTTTTTACCAGGCTCATTAAGGTGTCATTAGATGGATGATAACCTAGACATAAGTCAACAGTGTGGTACAGCAACAAACAAACAAATTAAGCCAATGCAATTCTTGGCATTACTCAAAGTAGTACAGTGCTGAGATCCAGAGATATAAAATACCATTCTATTCTGCTGTGGTGAAATCTCACCAAGAGTCTAGTGTCCAATTCTGAACACAGCCAATTTTGTGTTTAAGGAAATTAATAAGCTAGAATATGTCCAGAGGAAGATAAGCATGATAGTAAAGGATCCAGGAAAAATGGCTATGAAAAACGGCTGAGGGAGTTGGGTATGTTTAGCTGGAAAACAGAAGATTATGAGGTGATATGATAGCTATTTTCAGATATTTGAAGTACTACTGTCCTGTGGAAGATGGATGAGCTTGTCTTGCTGCTCCAGAAGATAGGATCCAAACTGTGGACTCAAGAAAAAATGTTTGATTACGCAATGCAAGAATAAGTTGAAGGTAAATGCTGTTCAACAGTGGAACAAACAACCTTTGAAAGTAGTGGCCTCAGCTTCACTGGAGGTTAGATCACTACCTATCAGGGATGCTTTTAGGAGAGGAATTTCTGCATGGCCAGAAAACTGGCTTATGTAACCCTAGAGTCTCCTCCAGCTCTACAGTTCTGTGATTCTAAGTTCCACTGATTTCAGCAATTCTTCCATTGAAATGAAAGATACTTCTAAATGTATACATTCTGCAGGACACAAAGGATGTCTTCTAAAAATACTGGATGGAATCCATGTGGGCACTTACAAATGCATAACCACTGACTCCTGGCTCAACCCCTCCAATCCCCATTTAATGGGTAGCAGCTACTGCAATCAATGGGAGCCCGTTCCCCATCACTTGTGAAACTGATGACTGACATTTCCATCCCCTCCCATGAACAATCTCTGTTGCAACAGCCAGAAGTGCAATCCTTATAGCATTTCCTCCTTGCACATGAGATTGCTTGCACAGAGCAAGGTGGAAATATCAGTCAGCTGGTTCCCAATCAACAAGGAAACAGAATTTCATAGACTGGAGTGGTTGCAGCCCAGTAAGTGAGGATTGGGGACTTCCCTGATCCTGGCATATCCCCTGAACTAGGGAATACATAGGGATCATAAATACCAAAAAGTTACAAATGTGTAACTTTAAGTTATGCATTCATAACTGCACAAGTATATTGTTATTATGTTTCTTGGAGTTCATTAATTACATGGATGACCTTAAGAGGGGCGGCTTAGCTGCTTTGCATTTCTACACAAATGTGCATGCTGTGTAAAGGCTAAAAGTACTGCAGGAAGAATACTGATGTTTTAGAATAAGTACAATAAAATCTGTGTGTGTGTATGTACATATATGCATGTGCACCTCAAGTTTGCAAAACCTCTAGCTGTGAAGATCAGTTTTGCTAATTGGTGATACCTTGATCTGACCTCCAGCTAGAATCCCTTTGAGGACTTGTGGCAAACATGCCACTCAGAATGCATAGCCCAGATGTGCATTCTGTTAAGTAATAGAAGCTTCCCTTTGTCATTAAAATGTAGAATCTTGACAAGAAAGCCTGCTTTGGATTTGATTTATGGAGCAGGAGAGAATGGACTTTTTTGCCATCTCAGTAATCAATCCTGTTTCCTCAGGTTATATGTTGATTCATTACTGTAGGGAAATTGTATTCCATCCTGTTTATTGAAGGTACACCCATGGAATCATCCAGGGAGCCAGATGTGTTCCCCATTCATCATGACTGTTTTATTATAAACTGTCAGCCTTCTGAGATTCATCATATATTTGTTAAATACTACTAATGGCTGAGTTCACTACAGAAAAAAAAAATGTACTGCCTATAAATCAATATCATTTATTTTACAGATGGACAATCTACAGCAGCAAGCAATTATTTCAACTGGGAGAGGTTCCCTTCACTCCATATGTCTAATCTGACCCACAGAAGCTTAGAATCTGGCCAGTGGAAGCTCCCAGATGACCTCTCCACACCCTACACCAAACACACTCTTTGTGGAAATTGGGGTAGGAGAGAAAAATCATCTCAGTTATCTGGAATATTAGCATGGACTGCTCTTTGGGCTGCTCATCTCCTCACCAGGATGGAAAGCAGTGTGCAAAGTTAGCTGTACTCAAGTAGTGTTTATGGGTGCTGGCTAAGACTACTTCACTCCCTCTTCACTTTCCCCAGCAGAGAAAAGGAAAGAAGCTGCTCCCGGCTTGTAGGTACCAGCTGAGTCTTAAATTTGGAACTCAGCAACTCCTGCAACTGCTGGTTGAGACCACTTTGCTTCTCTCCCCTTGTCCCATAGTGGGAAAGAAGAGGGAAGAGAGGTCCCTGTCTCCAGCACCCATTAAAAAAATTTACACACATCTCATCAAGCAACCTGATAAGGCTAGGAACTCACTCATGCTGTGGGTCAATCTACCCACAGAGGACTGCTGGGAAGGGAGAATCTGGCAGTCCCTTCCAAATATCGCTCCTTAGCCCTGAGTGAGTGTTCAGAAGTATGGGGTCTGAACAACTTAAATATTGTTGAGTCTAGCGTGTACCAAGATGAGACTTTTTCATTATGCGGTTCCCTTCTCTCATTGTTATCTTCTGTTTGGTAGTTTTCTTTTGGGAAATGTGAGAGATAGTACTGGATCAGTGTGGCAGATTAATCAAACTGGCAGGGCAGAAGATGAGCAACAACCAGCCCGACACGCGTCTTCCTTGCAAGGTCTAGTAGAGAAAAAAAATAAGGTTAGTATTCTTTGAAAAACATGTAAAATAGGTTTTCTTACAAAATATTTGTTCATAGTCAAATACATGGTCTAATAGAGGTGAGAAGAAGAGGAGGAGGAGGAGGAGGAGGAAGAAATGGCTGCAGATTGGAATTATGCAGAAAGAGAGAAGGTGTGGAAATAATAAGTCACCGTAAATATATACTATGCCTAAACTCCTAGAAAGTAACATGTAGTGTAACAGTTAGCGAGTATAAACATGCAAAGGTTGCCAGCTCTAGCATTGTCCAGCTTTCCAAACTTTTTCTTACATTTTTCCCTCTGACTAGACAGAACTCATTAAGGAGAAAAACATGTAATTGCTGCACCATGTCTTTTGATTGGTAGTGCTAATGGCCACCTATCTGAAAGCACCTCTAATTAACCCCGTTAGATGTACACTCTATATTCAAATAGGCTAATGCCACAGGAAGTGCATTTAAGGCTCAATAGGTAATCAAATGATAGCTATTTCTTTTCTTTTATATCATATTTTCAAGTTCTGTCCTGTGAAACAGTGCCATGATATATTGTTTGTTGGTTTGCTTGCTTGCTTGTTTTTTGCCCATTGAACAATGTTGCTTATTCATGCATTCTTCATCCAAAATTTCTGCTGGAATGCACCAGTGAATGTTAGATCATGAGCAAGGAACATATGGCAGGGGAATAATAATGCACTGGGGAAACAACATTAGTAGAAAGACAAACATCTGCTTTTGCACTTGGAAAAGCAGATAGGATAAATGTTCTCTTTCTACAATTAAGAAAGTGCCTACTGAAATTGTCATAGTACCAGAGATGGGTATGTCTGGTCATGTCACAATTTTGGTTTGTATTATTGTATTATAAGCCTGCCAAATGTATTAACCAGTAAGAAATTAACTCTTAGATGGAGGCCCCAGGTTGTAAGTTTCTTTATGAGCCTAGTCTGCACATGTCTCTAAACAAAGTAGTAGAATCTGGGTGTGGGAAAGCAGGCTGATATTCTAAAGATCAATAACTAGATCATGATCATAGTTTATGCTGTTGAACAGGCTACAACATTTAACACAGGAAGATATAAAATGGCAAAGATGGCAAAGGGCAACTTGATGGTATTGGAGTCAAATGTCCATATTAAAAATAGTTTATTTGACAGTGAAGATAACGCTCGCCAAACTTAACTAAAAATCTCTTCACTTTCTTTGGCCATTTTATGCAAGCATACTTTGGAGGTTATGCTTCATAAAATGCTGTAGGCCAAATTAAATGTTTTGCTATAAATGAGACCTGGATCTGATGCTGTTCTTTGCAAAAATACAGCAATTTTGGTTGCATTTCTAGTGCATTAATCAAAATCTTATACATGATATACAGGCTGCCCTGGTTCCTCTCATGAGCCTGTAAGTTATAAATATTTATGCGGTATAATCAAATCTCACAATACACTAATTATGCCCAGTAGCACTACTCTAGTTTATGACAGAGTGTCAGCAATACTGATCTGGGTGTAAAAATTATGCATATGAAGGAACATTGTGAAGTTAGTCTTTATGTATGTCAGTGCTCCAACTTTCTTCTTTCCCTCATTTAATATTCAATCTAAGTTTGCAAATTTTCAGTATGGGACTTTTTGGTTTTGTTTTTTCTTGGCTTTCATGTTTCTTATATCTTACTTGAATTAGGAACAAGGCACAAATGATTTAGAAGAGAACTGTGGAGAAAATAAGGGTCTAAAGAATCAAACATAAAAAGAAAAACCAAGGAAACAGCTTAGTTTGCCTAAAGAAAAGAATATATTAAGGAAGGGGAAGTATACTGATAGCTTTTATGGATATAACATCACATCAAATGGAAGAAGAAAAGCAGTTATGTATGCCATTCACTAAAGAAAGTATGGAAACAATGAGATGCCATCCTATTCAGTAATTATGATGTTGTAAGTCTGCCTGATGCCATTGCAATTCACTTTTATGGTTGATGCATCCTTAGTGACCAAAGGTCCCCCCACAAGCTGCCTTTTTGGGAACACCCCTCTCCCCAACGTGGCCATTTAATGACTAAAGGTCCCCCCACAAGCTGCCTTTTCAGGAACACCCCTCTCCCCAATATGGCCATTTCTGTGTTGCCAGAGATCAGGAAAATGGCTGGAGATATGTCCAGCTCTCTTCCTGTAACTGGATAAACTGCGGCAGGCATCTGTAGGGCATCTAGGTGGACATATCTCTACTCATTATCATGCTCTCCAGCAACACAGAAATATCTGGGGGAGGGCTACACTGCTGAAAAGGCAGGTTTGGGGGAAAAGATGTAACTATGGGGATGTAGTTGCTGTACTTCTCCATAGCTTCCAATGCAGGATCCTGGCCCATGGTTTTACATTATGGAATAATAGATTTACAGAAAAAAAAATATTTCATGCTTCATTTATTCTAGTTAATTCTGACTGGTTCAACCCAATATATCCTTTTTTTAAAAAAAAAGAGGACATAATTGCTTATGACAATTTATCCATGAATAATGAAAATGTTTCTGAGCATTCCATGTATCAAAGAAGTTTATAAAAGAGGTCTGCATTCAGTGTGGAATTAAGAGACCTTTATGCACAAAGAAACCTTTCTTGCTTTCTCCTTTTCTCCACAGCCCCCTGCACACCTCCCAAAATAATGTTCTGGAGAGTCCCTGAACACTTAAAAAAAGATTTGGGAATGAAGGAGGCGGGGGCTGCAGCACTACTGGGAATTTAGTGCGCTGGAGGTGGATACCATTCATCAGCATGGATACTACTGGATTTCACACAAAAGGCTTCTGTGATGATCCATTAGCCACTAGAATGTTCAGAATTATTACATTATTACATACCAGTCTTGGAACTACATTGATAATATCTAGTACTCAGTATGTGTTTAACACAAGGTAGACAGGAGGCCTAGAGAGAATTATTCTTGTTTTAACAGACAAGGGCAAACAAATTCAAGACAGAATGGAAAGCCAGAAAAGGAGGATTTTCAGCAAACTTTGGAAAATGAGTCTTGGAAAAGGACTCTCTTTTGGTAAATCTGTGCTCCTGCAAGACATGCAAGCCTTAGTGTTGGTCTCTTGGAGCTGTGCACTTGCGCTTGCCGTGTCAGGACTATCTCAGGCTCCAGGGTTTCGGGAACAAAACCTGAGACCTAGGGAGGACCCCTTGTGATGTCACAGGATATGGATCCTGGTAATGTCACAAGGGGCAGCCCTGGCTGATGTCATTAAACATGATATATTAAGAACCAACCACAGCTGCAGGAACATTATTCAAATAAAAAATACCATCAAGTCTAATAAATGTGTATGTCAAGTATATGCCTCTGAGAGTATATTTCACCTCTGAGGATTGGAGAAGAGGGTCCAGGCCCTGAGATCTGGTAACCCTATGATACAGTATAATTTCAAAGATATGTATAAATCAGCAGTATCCTTGTGCCTCATGTCATGGGTGATTAGAATGGGTGAGATACATTGAGTCCAAGTCAGAGGGTTCAGGGAACCTAGGGTTATAGTCTTCTGTTATCTTATTATGAAACTGCAAGAACTGGAGTTACATATGAAAAGATATTGTAAATTCATTCCACTGTATCTTTGGAGTGGCCAGATCCCTTGAGATTTACTGGAATGAAACAGAAGCAAGGTTAGGGCAGCGCTATCGAACAGCATTCTAACACATCTGCTACCCAGTCCCTCCACCAAAATAGGAACTGGGAAGCAGATTTTTGATGTGGACAGCTACGACTCTTCCCTTATTAGAGGTAGTTTCAGAGAGATTTCTTAGTGCTCTGATGACCGAGAAACCTGAGCAAAAATAGCCCTACCCCCTACATTCTCTCCCTCCCCCCTCCTTCCCCCACAATCTCTTTCTCTGTCCTCCCTCTCCCTCCCCCCATGGACACACACATGCAACTGCATACACATGCATGCACACTCACATACACACCAACATTGACGACAAGGACTTGAAGTTCCTAAGACAAGCTTCCTTGCATTTCTCGTATTACAGACTTCTCTTTTTAAAAATTAAACACCACCGCCCAACGTTCTCACAAGTTGTGCACATTTGAGAACACTTCTTTTACCCAGAAGCAAAACAAATGGTATAATGGTCTGAGTGCTGGATTACAGTTCTGGAGACCAGGGTTCGATTCCCCACTCAGCCATAAATACTCACTGGTAGACATTGGGCACATCACACTGCTTCCAGAAAAGCATGTGATAGGTCCACCTTAGGACTGCCATAAATTGGAAATGACTTGAAGGCACAGGCCAACATCATCTCTGAATTCTACACTGAAATAAAACAAAGCACATATGTATTTCCCCCTCTGTTGCAGTGAATAAAGTCTTCCAATTGTCAGTGAAAATTGAAGATAAAACAGTAGCAGCCTAAGCCACAGTGCACTCCTCCACCCCAGGCAGATATTGTCCATTGGCCCCAGGTCTCTGGTGCTCTTTTGTGTCCCTGATAGGTCAACTGAATCCATGGAAATCAAATGACTTGGGCTTAATCTTTCATTGGCATTCATCCACACACGCAGCATTCCCTCCATTTCACCATTTCTTTCTGTACAAAAAGACCTCTGTCCATGAAGAGTCCTCTCTACTCTTTGGCCCTTTCTGCATGTGGAGGGAAAATGGGGAAAACGTGCTGAAACAGAGCTTACCGGCAGACGGGTAAGTCCATCCCCATGCGGAGCAGCGCAAGCTCACTGTTCCGCAGTCCTCCGGCATCCAAAATGGCGGCTTCAGCGTCCAAAATGGTGGCTTCTGGCTGGCGGAGGCTCTCCACCAACTGGAGAAGCTCGCCAGCCGGAAACCCGCCCCTGGCAGATCTGCAGGCACACACTGGTGAGCGCCTGCAAATCTGCACCAGAGCGCGGGAATGGAGTGGCATGGAGTGCCGCGCTCCGTGCTTTTGAAAAACCTGTAAAAACAGGTTTTTAAAAGCACGCTGCGCAACCACTTCAAGTCGCTCCGGAGTGGACTGAGGTGTGGAACTGCGACAAGTAGTCTGACCCAGTCTGCTCCCAAGGTGCGGACAACCTCCGTCAGAGGTCGCACCACGCTGTACTACTTACCCTGTGCGGAAAGGGCCTATAATATAAAAAACACTGTAAGTCTTGGTGCAAGGAGCTTTGCCTGCTGAAACCAGGTCAGGAAAAGGAGAGGGATAGTGGGTGACTCACCCATCTCTCATCCATCTCTTTCTTTGGGTATGGGGGAGCATTAGGAGAGGGTTTGTGGTGCTAAAAAATTGGGCTGCAAGTTGTCTTTAGCTGGCCAGCCAGCAGCAGGTGGTGGAGAAGGAGGAGGAGGATCAGAGGTAGGTTTTTTTAAAAAAAAAAGAAAAAAAGAGTTGCACAGCCAGATCAGAGCTACCAAGAAGGAGGTTCCCCCTGAAAAGAGGCACTTGAGGTAAGGGAGCAGGGGTGGAGAAACTCACAAATAAACAAATCCATGAAAATTAAACCTGCAAATACAGATGGATGACTGTATTTACATTGGGTTTCTGTAACAAACCCAGTGATCTGCTAACCTTCCAGGCAGATGTATATGTGAGCCATTTTTTTGATTTCACAAACCATCCAAAACTATTCCATTAATTCTTATCTTATTAGGATGTGGTGAATAGTTTCACAACAGCATCTGAGGTTACTTTGGCACATTTTAACACTTCTTACTTTTGGCATGGTATAGCAGTTTGAGTGTTGAAGTACAATCCTAGAGAGCAGGATTCAGTTCCCCACTTAAGCATAGAAACCCACTGGATGACTTTGGGTGCATCACATACACTCAGCCCCCAGATAATAGGGTCATCTTAGGGCTGCCATAAGTCATAAGTGTCATGAAGACACACAACAACAACTTCCAGCGACATGAGGTACCCGGCCTGTCATTCTTTTTCTGGGGAATATGAAGTATATTACAAGTATATTACTACCACTCATATTTATGAAAGTGCAGACCTGCTCTTCCTTTCTTCCTTCCTTCCTTTCCACTTTGAGACTCAGTGCCATTTACAACAATTAAACACAGCTTTAAAAAATCACAAGATACATATACACATTAGTTTTAACCACTGGCTTTTTGTGTGTGTATCCACCTTCACGTCATCTGTCAACTTATTAGAACCCCATGAATTTCATAGGGTTTTCTTAGGCACGAATTCAGAAGAATTCCTTCCTCTGAAATATAGCCTACAGCATATATTTGTTGGCTGTCTCCCATCCAAATACTAGCCCTAGCTGACCCTGATTAGCTTCCAAGATCAGACAAGATTTGTTCAGTCATATAAGGGGAAACTAAGCATTCACTGGAGGATAAACCTATCATGTGCCAAGTTTGAGCAACCAAATTAAATACCTACTAAAGTTGCTATGTGGGATGAACTGAATGTATTGTAATAATAAGCTTAAAGTTTTGCCATATCCCAATAATGAACAATATATTTATCCAGATGGATCTATAAATAGGAGAGTGGGAACAAATCCAGTGTCTGTTTATATCATGAACATTTCCATGTAAATTTTTACAATGGTGTTGGCAAGTGGGAAAAATGCTCACTTTTTTTTTTCTTTAACCCAACAGCAGTCCTTTGCTTATAAATCTATCATCAAGTGCAATATAATGAAATCCAAGGCAGTCGCAACATTTAAACAATAGAGTGAGTGTTACAGAAAAGCAGATTGAAGCACTGGGCTCCAATGGGTGACCTGATACAGTCTTGATAAGAAACAGATTCAAATTCTATAGGTACCTAGTTGATGTTCACAGTAACCTAAATTGCTGGGATCACCTGCAGCCTAGATCAGATGAAGCCAGTATTGGATACCCGCACACAGCAATGTCTGGAAAGTCACACCATTTCCACCCCAGCTTTAGGATAAGAGGTGGAAGCCCGACATTGTACTGGCTGTTATCAGTAGCTGGTATAGGCAACTGCAGATCTAAAGGCAGCGTACTGTCTACAGCAATCCACACGACATATCCTATTTCAGTTCTTTCTTGCATCACTGACCAATTCATCCTTGAACATTTTAATATGGATAGTTTAGCACTTCATGCAACTGGAATGCTGAGTCAGGAATCAACCATACAGTGAATCGTTTCCTGAATACAAGAGAAGATGTGAGTCCTCCTGCAGCTGGAAATTGTTGTGTTCATTTTTCCATTTCAAAACTCTTCAGCTTGATTCCCACATCATTCCTCCATGTATCCCTACAGCTGTAGGAGGAATTATCTCCTCATAGAAACGAGGTTAAATTTAATTATATGTTGCTTATAGCAGTGCTTCTCAAAGTGGTGGTCATGGACAAGTGCCAGTCAGCGAGCTATGGGCTGCCAGTCTGCGGCAAATTTCCAGGAAAGAAGGAAACAGTTATAGTCAATAGCACAAATAGGGTGCCAGTCCCTGGCACACTGGAAAAAAAATATCCTGCCACTCTCAAACAGCAGATAGATTGAGAAACACATGCTTAAAGCTAACTATGAGTTCATGTTAAAATGGAACAGCCAAAGAAATGTTATCCAAATATAATAAGCACTTCAGTACAGACACCAGATCCAGAGAGAATCACAACACAATATAACGTTATAAAGGAGCCCAGTAGAGAGCATTATATATTGGTTTATGAGCTCAAGTGACTTTCCCTGGAAATGGACAGAACAAAAAGATATCAGCTGAGAACCTGCATGGAAATATAAAGTTCTGCCTGGCTGGAATTCCACTCTGTCTCTCTCTTCCCACAGACTAACCTGTTTTTTGGAAGCCCTCCAGCATGTCTATTAGGTGGAAAGTGGGTGACAGTGGGGAAGGATCCAACAATGTACTAGTAGCCAGTGCACAATGACAAAAAGCATCTTCCAGGAGCTTATGAGGATCCTCCAGAAATTCCACAGGATGATGTCATCATTGTTTACCAGCCCATAGGAACATAGCTGAATGCTTCTCCACTTCCTTCTCTCTACCCAGCCACTAAATGGCTATGTCAACACCTGCCCATGAACCAGGTGAATTTCAAAGGGGTTGCCGTCCAGACAGGAAGGGAGATAGTGAATTCCTCCCTCCACAATGAAAAAAAAGGACATATGCCAGGATTAATGCCATTTTATGTCACTAATAGAATGCCAGCCCTTGTGTTGCATCTGCCAAAAGCCTCCACAGATGGATGGACTCCTTCCACAAGTGGAAGGCTTCTAATCTGATGGAGTTCCATTGACATTGACTGAATGGAAGAGGAGATGATTTTTATGTCCCCTCCCCTCTTTACAGTGCTCTAAATCCCCTGAAAACCTGCTCTGAAGGGCTGGGTGGGCTCTAAATCTGTCAAGATGTAGTCCTAACAGCTAAAGAGAGAGGGGAAACACCCTCTTTTTCTTCCAGCAAATGTAATTCCAGTGGGTGACCTTGGGTATGTCACATGCTCTCAACTCCAGAAAATGCCATGATAGGTTCTCCTTAGGGTCACCATAAGTCAGAGGTGACTTAAAAGAACACAAGAATAAAACTAGAGAATACCTAAGGATCATGAATATGAAACAGACATGAATGCATAAGCTAGGTTATGCACTCATAAATGACTTAGACCATTTCCGTGCGGGGCGAGGGAATCACCCCATGACGCTACTCACCAGACTTTTGGGCTCCCCAGTCTGGTCCACACTTCTCCGGAGCAGTCCGTGGCCGCCACTCCGCACTGCTCCGGGGACAAAAATGGCAGCTTCTAGTTGGTCGCGGGTCTCGACCAACTGCTGAAGCTTGCCAACCTAAAGCCCGCCCCTGGCAGATTGCAGACTTGCACCAATGCGAGCCTGCGAATCTGCATACAGCAGCAGGCTCGCAGTGGTGCGCTCCATGCTTTTGAAAGACCTGTTCTTAGCGGTCTTTCAAAAACATACTGGTGACCACTTGGGGTCGTTCGAGAGCGGGCTGGACTGTGGATCTACGTTCAGTAGGTCCGACCTAGTCTGGTCCCAGGTGCAGACGTCCTCCCTGGAGGACGCTCTGCCCCGTTTAAAAAACCCTGTGTGGAAATGGCCTTAGTGGATTCCTGCCATTATTTCACCAAGAAATCCAATAGTCCTCCATCAACCATTAAGGCAGTGGTTCTCAACCTGTGCGTCCCCAGATGTTTGTGGACTTCAGCTCCCAGAAGCCCCAGCCACTATGGTCAATGCTCAGGGCTTCTGGGAGCTGAAGTCCAAAAACATCTGGGGACCCACAAGTTGAGAACCACTGCATTAAGGGGAGATGGTGCTGTAAGATCCTAGTTGCTGGACACCCAAGACACCCATTACATGGATAGCGAAGTATCTAATATGCTAAATTGGGGAAATACCAACAGGAAGGTACCAGCCCTGTACCAAATCAGATCATAGATCCATTTAGTTCAGTACAATCAGCATTGACTGGCAAATGTTCCCTTGGATTTCAGATTGGGGTCTTTCATAGTCCTACCTGGAGGTGCCAGGATTGAACCTAGGACCCCTGCAAGGAAAATAGGTGCTCTACTGAGTGGTAGTCTCTCAATGCAAAAGATATTGGGGAAGAACCTTGGTATGATCTATAGTACACTAACTGGCAGTGGTAATCCAGGGTTTCATACAGGTGTCTTTCCTAACCTTCGCTGGGATCAAGGATAACATCAGGGACATTCAATATACAAAACATGTACTCTAGCATTGAAATACAGTTTTTCCATTGCAAAGCTGTGCTGATTATTCCCATATTCGACAGACTTTTCCAAAAAAATATTTATGTGGAAGACTTGAACAATAATTGAGGAAATAATGACAAGATGTCTCATGTATTCTTCTGATTATCCTGTTGTGTTGCATATAACAAAGACAATCCAATAGTAAATAGATGACTGGTATGGTAATTACAAAAAGAACAAAACCTATTTCTAAGTGGAAAACAGAAAAATCTGTCTTGGATCCAGACTTTTGTCTTCCACAAACAGAAAAGCTCCATTAATGGAAGATGCTTGATCTAGAGAACGATATCTGCCAAAACTAGCAAAATGAATTTCAACAGGGAAACATGTTAGATATCATAGTTAGGTAGAAAAAAGGAAATGCACAGATGTAGGATGGGTGACACCAGGCTTGACAACAGTGCATGTGAAAGGGATCTAGGCATTTTAGTAGACCTCAGGCTGAACATGATCAACAGTATGACACAGCAGCTAAAAAAGCCAATGTGATTCTAGGCTGCATCGATAGGAGTATAGCGTCTAGATCGAGAGAAGTAATAGTAGTACTCTATTCTGCTTTGGTCAGACCTCACATGGAATACTGTGGCTGCTTCTGGGCACCACAATTCAAGAAGCATCTTGACAAGCTGGAAGACATCCAGAAGAGGATGGAAAAATTGGTAAAAGGCTTGGAAACCATACCCAATAATGAGCAGTTTAGGAGCAGTCTAGGGAGGCGGGTATGTCTGGCCTAGAGAAGAGAAAGTTAAGAGGTGACATGATAACCTTGTTTAAATATCTGAAGGGATGTCATATGGAAGATGGGGTAAGCTTGTTTTCTGCTGGTCCAGCAACTAGGACACAGAGCAATGGATTCAAGCAGGAAAAGAGATTTCAGAACTTTCAGACAGAAATAACAGTTCAACAGTGGAATATACTGCCACAGAGTATGGTGGAATCTCCTCCTTTGGAAGTTTTTAAACAGAGACTGGATGGCCATCTGTCAGGAATGCTTTAATTATGTATTCCTGCACGGCAGAGGATTGGACTGGATAGCCCTTGTTGTCTCTTCCACTTCTATGATTCTGTGATTCTATGAGTTAGTAACAATGACTCAGAGGAGGCATTTAAACTTTTTAGAATGGGAACGAGAATCCAAAACCTGAGAAACCAGCAACAGAGGTGTCATGAGGAAGCTCAGAGGGCCAGATTAGGATTCCTAGAGGACTGGTTTTAGTCAAAGAGCCTGAGTTTTTCCAACTCAGGAACATGAAGTTAGTATTTGTTTGATAGCTAATGATATCTAAAAAGGTGTAATAAAATACATCAGGAAGGTTATTGTATGACTTTTTAAGCCCAGAGAGCCATTTTGTTGTCAATTTGCTTGCTGGGGAACTTGTGTAAATCAGCCACAAAACCTCTAAACTCAGCAAAGGAGTCTGGGAAGTAATCTTAGGTATACCTGTAATAATCCAGAAAAGGCAGGTTCAGAAAACCAAGCCTTTACTGTTGAAAACCTTTTCAGATTCAGTAGAGCACTGAACCTAGTAAGCAGGGGGCTAAACAAACGCCTGTCTGTCAAAACAAATGTGGTGCAATTTCCATTTCCCTTTCTTGTTTCCAGATGCTAAATTAAGAGATGTTATCAACACCATGAGAGGCAATGTAGAGCAATGGTTTGACTGTTGGACTAGGATACTGGAAGATCAGAGTTCGAATGTAAGCTTGGTCATGAAAACCAACTGGGTGACCTGAGGCAAGTTGTACCCTCTCAGCCTCAGAAGAAAGCAAAGGCAAACTCCTTTGAACAAGTTCTGCCAAGAAATCCCTATGTTAGGATCACCTTGGGATTGCCATAAGTCCAAAAGGCACACAACAACAGCAGCAGCAGCTGCAGCTGCAGCAACCAACAAACAATGCAGAGCAATGCTAATGGCTGTGTTTTAAAAGTTTCATTGGGTTTAATGGAGCTTACTTCCAGATAAGTGCATGTGGAATTAACATCCTACACATCTATAATGGAATTGGGCAAAGATAGTCCCAATTAATCCTCTGACATCCCACGTTTTCAGCTGCTTTTAAATGTCCCAGTTTCTGTCTCCTCCTCCCACATCTTCCCTTTGCCCTCAGCTTACTTCAAGTTCCTCAAAAGTAGTTTGCATTCAATTAATTAAGTGGGGGAATGAATGCAGAGGAGGGGGGAATCTTGGCCTACTCAGTAGGCTCAGGCAAAAACAAACTGCTGCAATCTCTCCTAGTTTGTGTGTTCTTTCTTCATTCCTAACTTTAATCATCTTGACAACACACCTATGTTGCTTGGCCCCACATGTCCCAGTTATCATCTGTGAGATGTCAGAGGGTCTGGGAATTACAACCCAATTTAACTAACTACGTCGCACCTACACTCACTTTATGCTGGGATCACATTTGTGGTCAGGTCTATTGGGTCTCAGTGCTGTTCTATTTCAGATGAGAGTGTGATTCAAACCACTTGCATACATTTTTAAACAGAAGACTCCCAGCAGTTATCTTCAGCTCATTTTGACATCTATTTAAAAAATAAATAAAGTACAGGGAGAAAAGTTCTGTCAGGTATTCTGTACCCAGATACAATGTGAAATCTTGCAGTAACAGGGACACATATCTGTATCTGCAGCTGGTTGTTTCTAGGTTCTCCCCACATCACGTTTACTGACTACATATAGACAGACTGCTGGCCTTGATTTTTCCAGACAACAAAGGTTCATTAACTCAGAGACAAGTTCAAAACCCAGAATCTCACTGAACTTCACAGTTGTGTGACACTCTTTCTTCATGCCTGTACTGCAGCCCAATACTGATAGCACAGCTGCTTGATTAAGCCTAGACTGCTTCAATGCCAAGGCAGAGGAATAGAAAGAAAGCTGACTGGAGGAGGCAAATTCTCCATCCCTGCACATGTGTTGGGTCCAGCAATAGCTCTGCCTGTGAACCAGTGCAAGCTGTAGCCTTGTATGATAAGCACTGGCATATTATCTCTCCTCTTCTTCCTCCCTCTTCTCCCAAACATGTGGCATCTTTTGTATCTCTTCAGTTCCCTTAGAAAGGCTTAGCCAGCTTCAGCTTCCCACACCTCCCCAATTAACCTTTTATGTTAATTGCATAACAATCCTTCACACATCTGTTGTTGCGCAAAAAGACTTGCAGGAGCTCCTGGATCATGCCTCAAGTAGTGATTTCAGAGAACAACTGAACGAGAGATAGATGTATTGATTTATTTGATTCATTTGATTTCTACCTCATCTTTATTTCAGTATAGAACAAAGCAGCCCACAGTATAAGTAAAAAACTACAGCTAAAATAATACGTGGTACAAGCATTTAAAAAGCATGAAACAATCAATCCAATAAAAACACTAATTTAAGACAATTAAAAACACATTAAGCACACATTACATATTTTTAGAAAGCACACCCGTTGAGCATACTTCTACACCAACTAAAGGCTGATGTCTTGTTTGAATAAGGAAGGCTTTGCCTGCCAGCAAAAAGACAACAGAGAGAGGGCCAATGGAGCTTCCCATGGGAGGGAATTTCAGGAATTCATATCTTAAGAAGGGCTGCTGACTTAAATGACGCCGAGAGAAAAACATCACTTCACTTAATGTATTTGCATGTTTCTATGGCTAACTAAGGGACTTGAGTGTCACATTTGAAGATGTCCCTGGAGTAATATATGTAACACACAGTAGAAATGAGGGCTGGAATCCTGTTAAGGCAGTTATAAATGCACAGCAGAGCATTATGGACTTGTGACCATTTTTTATTCATGGTCTCTATGTAGCCCCCCAGTTTAGAGGACACACAGGGACTGTGGGAGTCCCCAAAGCCCTGTTTACTGGGCAGCAGCTGCTTATATCAATAGGGTTCTGTTCTCTGTCAGCCAGGAAACAGCTCTCCCACCTACCCCCGTGCGAGTGGCCATTTCTGGGGTGGGGGGAATTGTGACAGGGGTCCTGCTTCTGCCTGTCCCCATGGAGACTGCACACAAAAGGGAGCAGGGATAACATCAGTTGCCTGTTTCCAATGGACGGGGGAACAAACTCCTGTCAATTGCAATGGCTGCTAACCACTAAGTTGGGAATAGGGGGGAGGATTAGGACAGGAATCACAACATAGCACCATAATTATGTTGCTTATGCATTCATAACTCCCCAGCAGGATTCCTCCCATTGAAGTCCACACCCACTTGGAGAAAGCCACACTGAACTGGCTGGGCTTACTTCTATGTAGACATGAAGAGTGTTGCTCCGTGCTAAAGAAAAGGGAAGATGGATAACATTTTGCTCATCTGTAGTCTGCAAGAATGAGGACACAGAAAAACAGCATGGCAAAATCACCGCAGCCGACACCTCTCCAGGGAAAAAAAAAAGTGGCACATTGCAAAACAAATGTTGGTATCTAAACAGTTTATACAGTGACTATATTGTCTGGTGTTAAATTTAGGAAGGTGATTGTCCATCTAACCTCAGGTTCCAGGTCCTATTTATGGTACTCGTGTCAGGACTAACAGTATTTTAGCCAAAGCTGCTGTGAAAGCTTTTTGCTTTATGCTTTCAGATAGGTCCTGTTTGTAACCTCTTTTTACTTTGTCAGAAAACTTCTGCCCAAATTCCTGATGATAAAACATATATAAACTGTTCTAATTTGAGGTAATTTCAGTTCTAACATAAGTCCAATGACCACTAATCCTGAAGGTTCTGCAGAGTGCCACTTATCTTTCTTCAATGTTACTTTTTATGTAATTCAAGGAACAATACACGGAGTACATATTTCCATATTGTACATATTATAGACATTACTAGGTATATCTCTGTGGAAATCATATTTAATTAATTCTCCAGATGACAAAGGTCATGAAACTCGTGTATGCCAATTTTATTTGTCAGTTTTTAATTTAGACACAAAAAGAAAAACATGCAGGTATTTTTAACCATACAAAACAAAAACTTTTTTTTAATGCCTTAATCTTTCCAGTTAAAAACTTGGACACAGCCACATTGCTGAACATAAAAATCCCTATAGTTTAAAGCAATAATAAAGGCAAATTCCAAAAACTGAAAACAAAACAAACCATCTAATGCAAAACAGTCTAGCAATGTTTTCTGATAGTGTTTTCTGACCTTCCCCTAAGCAATTTTTCATGAGTTTGGAAACATTTTTCACTGCTGCGTTTGCCCGTATATTGTCTCCAATCCAATAGTAATCTGTACAATCAGGCGTGCTCCTTTGGAAGGAAAAAAAAAGCTGCCTTGCTTTTCATGAGAAATTACTTCTGAATACTAGAGAGTATTATTTCTAATGCAGCACAAGCACAAGCTATGAAAAGTATAGTCCAGATGCACACATAACTGAATTCA
The DNA here is from genome assembly GCA_948472985.1 of Iguana delicatissima. Taxonomy (NCBI): domain Eukaryota; kingdom Metazoa; phylum Chordata; class Lepidosauria; order Squamata; family Iguanidae; genus Iguana; species Iguana delicatissima. Next base: position 811,226 of record CAOKZL010000164.1, on the reverse strand, counting down.
GAGTGTCTTCTTGTTTTTTTTAAGAAAGAAAGAAATTTCTATGTTTCTCATAAAGGCTTCTGCTTAGAACCAATATGACCAGACTCAAATTACTGGGATGCAAATACCAAAAGCAAATTCCATTTAAACATCTTCCCTGTTACAATGGAACCAATTTCCAAAGCTCTTATTTAAAACTAATGTACCAAGATGTCAGTTTCTCTTTAAATCCATTGCACGTGCTGAGCTTCTCCACCAAAGGGAAGAATAGCAAAAGAATGTTGAATGGGAATGAGGGGAGCTTCATTGCGCAGAGCTCCAGATACGCATCACAATGTGTACGGGATTCTGGATCATTCTTGGACAGTACATCATTTGATCTTTAGGGTTTGCCACCTTTTAGCAGACAGGTATCACTTGGCCCACTTCCAAAATGGGAAGAGCTTTGAAAATGCAGCCATGTAGAGTCTCACTAGTAACTATTAATGACAGCTATAAAGTCATTCAGAATGCACATGTGGAAGTAATCCTGTGGGGATACAAGATTTTCCAGAATGGTCTTTGAAATGCAGCTGAAACATTCATGTTACCACTGTGCATAAATTTCAGTTCTGATCGTGTATTTTAAAAATAATTCAGGGTGCAAAATGTGAAAGATTCTTCATTCCTTCCATTAGTTCTAAAGATAAAAATGCATCATCACAACTCTACTCCATGTAATATAGTATTTGGTATTATACATCATCCAGAGCGTATTTTCTTTGTGGATTTTCAGACTTCTGTTTTCATCATCTGTGTCAAAAGTATCTCTCCTAGATTTTGTTTATTTAATGGCGGTTTTTGATACACAAGGTATGTGAACCATAATGATAGTCTTCATACAAACTGGTCCACACTGCTTTTTAAGCATAAAATAATATAAAATTGGCATATAATCCAGTCAAAGTTTTTAGAAGATTCTTTCTACTGGAAAGAATAGTTAATCTTCAATGAAAAATCAGTGGGCTGTCAAATCCATGCAGTTTGATCTAGATTTCATTTGGAATAGACTCATCGAAATCTATAGAACAGGCATTTTCCGTGATAATACAAAGTTCATCAATTTCAGTGGGTCTGCTTCTCTAAAACATGATGAGACTTGAATCCAACTTGTATTGGGAGTTTCATGGAGAATATTGATAAAGTTGTGAGAGGAAGGAAGCTGGACTCAGTACCTATATCCATACGTCTCTGCTTCCTTCTGCATTACAGCCAGTTAATTCAAATTTAAGGTAATTTGCTTCTAACTGCATTACTTCAGTGTGAATTTTCATGGAGGAAGGATTTTGTCTTCAAAATGAAGAATAACAGTATATTGCTTTTCAGCTGATTTCTCTGTTCCCAAACAGCCCAGAGGGCCATTTGGCGTGAAATCTTATAACTTGATGAATCCAGTTTGAGAATCTTCCTCACTATTTCATGTTAAGAAAAAGTACAGATGACATGCCTTCAAGATTAAGTCATTCTTCCTCCCCACATATACATGCATACTTCCCCTGCCTGCTTTTTGGAATATATTGAGATTGAGAGGTCTCTAAAGCTTACAGATTTCTATGCCTTTTTAGTTGGTCTAATAAAAGTATAACCACAGTATAACCACTCTGTCCATGGAGGTGCTCCATATTATTTGGAACACCAGTTTTATTCTCTCCTTGCAGTCATCATTCTACACAGGATAGAAACAGTGAAAGTGGAGAGCAGCTCATACGTTTATTATACTCTTATCAATAATTCTTGTAGAAAAACTCAAAGTGATATGTGTGTTGGTCCTGCTGCTTGAGGCATGAAACTTAATTACTTCCCAGAATGCTTTTCTCACTGTGCTCAGACTAAAATAATCAGCAAGAGACATAATTTACCACACAATCTCAGCTGTAGGAAAGAGATGCTAGACAAAGTCAGCAGAAATATCCCAATGTTATTCACAAAGGAAGGGCTGTGATCATCATGGAAGTGAACTGAATACAGTAGGTTTGGAGACAATTGTTCACCACAACATTCTATGGAATCCTACCTACAGTGGCACTTCTGTTTCTTTATGGCATCGCAACTGGCCTCTTAGTGGAGTGCTCCAGCTAAGTCGTTGTTGCAAACGGACCAGCCAGGAGAATTGTTCTTTTTTTTCAACTTTGCCCAACTGGCCTACTTTACTTCTTCAGAAGAAGGAGTCTAGAGGGGGCTCGGAGGGGACCCTAATTTAGTTCACCTAACCTCCCCCATACGGGACAAGGCGAAGGGGATGGACACAGGGTTGAAGAGCCACCACGGTCATTTGCAGGCCACTGTCTTTTTTGCAGCAGTCGCGACACCTTGGATTTTTTTTTTAACAAGACTTTATAATAAGTTACTTTATATTTAATAAGAACTTACCTTGACTAGGAATCCTACCTACAGTACCTATAGATATACATCAGAAGGAATTACATAAATTTAATCAGATAACTCTCCATAGATGTACAGAATCATATCTGAATGGACACATCCTAGGAGCCTAGACCAGAGATCTTCTATCTACTGTCTACCCCTTAAATCAGTGGTTCTCAACCTGTGGGTCCCCAGATGTTTTTGGACTTCAGCTCCCAGAAGCCCTGAGCATTGACCATAGTGGCTGAGGCTTCTGGGAGCTGAAGTCCACAAACATCTGGGGACCCACAGGTTGAGAACCACTGCCTTAAATACTGCAGCCCTGGATATCCCATAGTCTCAAGCATTAGAACTTTTACTGTTGAGGCCTCTGGACACATTGACAATATTCTCAGACCATATGCCACCAATATGCTGAGCCATGTGAAGAACATAACTGACTTTCTGAAGAAATTAGAGACCATTCACCGTCTCCCAGAAAGCACCATCTTCAACTCTATGGATGTCAAATCTATATACCAACATCTTGCATAAGGATATATCACAATTTCAGACAGGGACACAGGACACCTGGCCACCAAACTCTGACACTTTTTAATCACATACAACTACTTCACTTTTAGGGATAACAGGTACCTTTCAGTAAATGGTACTGCCATGGGTACATGCATGGAACCACAATATGCAAATATTGTCACAGCTCACCTGGAACAAGGCTTCCTTGTCTCCTATACCCAGAAACCTCTCCTCTACCTGAAGTACATTAGTGCCATCTCTTTTTGACTCATGGAGAGGAGTCATTTGAGAAGTTCCACCAAAATTTAAACAACTTTCATCCCACTATCAATCTAATGGGAAATTCCATCAAAAACGTTCACCTCTGTGCACCACTATCCAGCTATACAACAGTAGTATTCAGGTACCACATTATATCACAAGCACACAGGCTATCATATATGCTTACCTGCTTCACTCTCACCAAAAACACTACCAAAACTGTCACTTACAGCCAAGCTTTCTGGTACAACCACATCCGCTCAGACCCACATGATGGAGATGCTAACCTCACATAATCAAAACAGCCATTTCTCAAACTACAATATCCACCCAATGAAACAAATCAAGAAGCAAAGACGAGCTCCTAAGAGTTATCTACTACAAGAAAGACCAAAAAGAGACAATGACTGAGCTCCATTCATGGTCACATACAGTTCCCAGCTGAGAACACTCAAACATAAGCTGGACATGCAAATTCATAACTTTTAGGATTCAAGTTTATGGTCATTAATAACTGAACAAGAACCTAAAAACCCAATTTTCATACAGGCAATGTCTCATCCCAAAAGCTTCCAAGGCACTCCAGATTGGGACACTGAGAAAAGATGTCTGCTATGTTTTCCCATTCATAGAGCACATTGAGAGAAGCAGTTGTGGCAGGCTCCTGAGGGCTCTGTCCAGTTGCCTGAACTAAATGTGACCCATAACCTGAAGACCACTGCAGATGTCACTTCCTAGTGCCCTGAAGTTCAATACCTTGGAAACTATTCAGTTGGGGCATTGCTTGACTATGTAAGCTTTTAGGGGGTGGCATTGTCAAATGTAGTATAGCTGTGTCAGATAATACAGGATCTTGGCCTCATTTTCAGCATAGTCACACGCGAAAGGATTCTTTTTATCCCTGCTTTATCTTGCAAATGGATTCTCCTCTGACCTGCACTCATAGCGATTCAGTAGAGAACATCTTCCCTCTACTATATTTCTGTTTACCTACTTATCTGAGCTTGTATGAAAAAATCTGTCTCTCGTCTTTATCCTTTTCTTTTCTCCACATGACTGTTGTTAAACTGATATTTATCACTATTCCATGCATCTGATAAAGTGAACCATGTTCACAAAAGCTTACACTAGAAATTTCCTTTTCCCAGTAAATCTCAAAGATGAGACAGGATTGCTTCGCATCTCTTAATGCTTGAAGAGTTCAAGACATAAGATACCCCCTATCCCTGGTCACTGAAGATCTTGCACAGAGTAAAAATCTGGTATCAGCCCTAACTGTGTAAAGTTTTGTACTGAAATTAAACAATAACGGTTTGCTAAGAACAGTTTCTTTAAAAAGGAGCATAGATTTCTTTTTAATGGCAATAATTAAGCCCCCCCCCAGTGTAATCTGTTTATACAGCAAAAGCCAATTAGTACTAAAATATTTGTTTTGGTTTACTTGATTCAGAGAATATGCACCTCCCACTAAAAGATTTGTGACAGAGGCTTCCTTCTACAATGTTAAGCAACAGAAAAGTTGATTTCTTCTATACTTTGTGGGCATTTTATCAAAACAGGTCATATCTTCATTTTCCAACTGCATAAAAAAGTTCTTAAAAGTATGCAAAACAGTTTTTCTTTCACAGGTCCTGCTCACAAAGTTTGGTTATAACAGTTTGACCCACTGAATGATCTGAGAACAACAAACACTGTGACATTACTGAAGCAAAGAAAGTGTGGTCTGGTTGGGACACTGGACAACACTGCAAGCCCTATGCATGTGTTCTAATGTTTTTATATAAATTTAAACCATATAGACAGGCCTGAATCCAGATGTTAGTTCCAACAAATCAACTGAAAATTGGTAAGTGATAGATTAGATCCATTGTAGTTTACTGTAACTCATAAAAATGAACTTACGATGTTATCACCGCGATCTGGCCTGGCTTTGGTGAACTAAAGATATCATTTTTGATATCATAATTCGGCCTTACTCTGCCATCAGCCAAGTGTTTGTGAGGCCCCGCTGAACAAGCGCGTAGCTAGGCATGGGTGATACTTGTTGCTCCCACCAAACAAGCCAAATGCCAGATATTGCCAGTTCCGTTTCAGGGGGAACCTCCTGACACAAACACCTTAATTACAAATGCACAGTAAAACAAAAGGACTTTCTGCCTGAGAAAACAGCCTGGCGAGCTAGGCACTTAACGGTCGAGCTAGCCGCATCTACATACCGACCATACTATTGTCAATTCGGCATATAATTTAACAATGCAAATTCTGACCTTTCAGAGGCTTTGTCTCTGGCCCAAAACTTATTGTTCTCACCAGAAATCAGACTAGCCTGCAGTCGTTCTCCTCCCTATAAAAATCCCCCGCTCTGAGAGCTCTTTGGAACTCTCGCTGGACTTTGCTGAAATCACTTAAATCACTGGAACTCTCGTCGGACCTTGCTGAAAATCACTTGCTGAAATCACTTGAAGCTCCCACCAGACCTTCTTCCTCGCCTCGCTGCTGCTTGGTTCAGCAGATTCCCCTCAGTCTCCACGCCAAGTTTCCTCCTCTTCAATTGGTGTCTCCAACACTTCGGACAGGTGGCGTATTGCCCATTCCCCAAATTCTCTTTCTTTCCTTTTCTAGTAAGGAGTGTGCTTGTGTTTTTATTTTTTTATTTTGTTTAATAAATACTGTTAGTATTTTGAAACTGCTTGACTCCTCACTGACCTGAACCGGGATACATAGGATAAAAGATCCCGCTGCGTTGCCCTGCCTCTCGTTAGCCAAGAGAGTGCTCCAGCTAATTTTCCCCATTTTTGCTAGATTTGTTTTGGTATTTGGGCACCCCTTCCAAGACCCCCAATTTACAGGGTAACAACGAGTTGCATGCTTAGCTAAGGGTTGCCAGCAAGAAGCAAACCAAGGCTTGAAAATGTAGAGCCAAAACCTGAGATATGGGGATGTCTCTGGCTCTGCTTTGAAGATAAAAAAAAATCAAACTTTTCCCAGCTGCAGGAAATTTTAATGCAGGACAGTGATGGTCCAGACAAACAAACTTTTCCTAGCGAAAAGGTTTTCCAGACTCTGCTTTTAATGGGTTTCTCCCATTAGTGCCCTTCACTGATGATGTACTCTTGATTGCCTGCCTCCTTAACTGTCTTCCTTTTTACAATCAGGTCCTGGAATCTTGCTTCCTTCTCCTCATCATCACCATTATAATAATGCTACTAACAGTCACCAAATATTTGGGGAGAGGAATGATGATAATGGTGACACCAATGATGATTGATGATGACAGTGATGATCTTACAGCTTTAAAATGCTGAGAATCTAGCATATCCCAGTCATGGATCCAAGGTCCCATATCGGGAGAAAGATGGAATGATGAAGAAGTTGGAAAAGATGGAGAAGAGGAAAGCAAAAGACAGAAGATGAGGTGAAATCGAGGCAAAAAAAAGGAGGAAAGTGAGAGAGAGAAAGAAAGAAAGGGATGGGGAGGGATGGCAAGGACACCTGCAGCCCAGAAAAATGGGAAAGTGTGAAGAAAGAGAGAGAAGATGAGAGGGAGGGGGGACTAGTGAAGGGGGAAAGATGAGGACAACTAGGCAACATGGAGAAGGAAGAAGGACAAAGAGAAAAAGGAGAGAAGATGTTTAGCCATAAGTTCTATGTGGGCAAAGGAGCAGGAGTAGAAAGAAGACAAACGAGAGAAAAAGTAAAGTAGAGATAATCTCTTTTAGCTAGAAACTTTGGGGCTTCAGTGGGGAGAGAAGGAGAAAGGCATAAGGGAAGAGGAGGAGAACTGAAAGGAAATTAAGATAAGATATATCTAGATCAATGCACAGGTGTATCACCTAGTTAGATTTTAATTCAGTTTGATTGTTGAGCATTTTGAATGTTTTTGAAGCATCAAATATGCTCAAGCAAACGAATTCTCTTCAGAGATCAAAACCTAAGAGATCTCTGGCTACATGTAACTCACATGAATGTGTTCCTCAAGAAATGAAGTGCTACTTTTGTGTTACCATTGTTCATTTCTTGTTTCCAAAGAGCACAATCTTGTTACCAGAGAGCACAAAACTTGCCTACATTTTTCCCACATCTCACTTAGCTCCTAAGCTGAGATCCTGTTCTGTTGTTGTTGTTGTTGTTGCTGTTTTTAACTCTCCATTTTTCCCTGTTTGGGATACAAAGAGGATTGTTGTTGTTGTTGTTGTGTGCATTCTAGTTGTTTCCAACTTATGGCAACCCTAAGGCAAACCCATCATGGGGTTTTCTGGAGCTGAGAGCATGTGATGCACCCAAGGTCACATCGTGGGTTTTCATGGCCAAACAGGTAACTGATCCCTGGTCTCCAAAGTTGTAGTCTAATAATCAAACCACTTCCCCATGCTGGTTCTCTCAAAGCAGCTTACAAACATTTTAAAAAAAAAGTTAACAAATTCACAAAATACCAAAGTTTGAAAGAGATTAAATGTTTTAAAAAATTTAAACCAGATTAAAACATACACTGTTAAACAGACACACAAACCAGCCACAACAATTAGGGAAATCCAGCAGGTTGTTTAGCAGGGATGGGCCTTACGTTACCTTATGCCAGCTGAGTATAAAACGCTGCTGGAGTACTTACATGGGTTTCTTTAGATAGCTGTTTTTATGGGAGGGGTTACATCACTCAGTACAAATGCCAGTTTGTAACCCTGAGTATAGACACAAATTAATTTTTAACTGAAACTGAATTCACAACTGAATTACTTAGGTAGAAAAAATGCAGTATCTCTTCCTCCAGACTAGTTTCTGAGATTATGGTACAGTACAAATAGTTCATGCATTTCTTCTTCTGTCTTTGTCTATCTTCTCTTCCTCTGATTCATCTCTCTTTCCTCCCTGATTGAGGCTGCATGTTTGGAACATTGAATGATGGGAAGATTTAGTCTGGTGTGCCAATTGTATGTGATTGATTTGCATAAAAACCATTTTATATTGGAAATCCTGTTTCTTTGTAGCAATATTATTCTCAGTACAGAAAATCCTGCTTCCTGTACAGCAAATGCTGCTTTCTGTGCAAAACAGCCATGGGAAAATTTTGCACAGACTAATTCCTAAACTGCAAATAGTGGGAGGAAAATTACTAAAATTATTCATTGCTTCACTCTAAGAGAATAATTATATCCCTAGTTGCGAATCAGATTGTTCTCAAAAATTAAACAAAGTTATCCCTCCTGTACAGGAGCATCTTATAGTAAATTCTTCTCCTTCTGTTTCTCTTGACTGGGTTCTCCAAAGAAAGCCTGCAATCTTTATTCACCAATTAGTCAGTCAATTACTTTATTTACACCCCATCTTTCTCTCAAGATCTCAAAGTGGCTTACAGTTAAAAAGAAGTATAAATAAAAACACAGGTAGCTAAAAACATACAAAAAAAATCAAGATTCAAATAGGATTAAACTATCTGTAGAGTTAACCCATTTAAAACATTAAAAGCAAAGAACAACATCGTACACCACACTAAACCAAAAAGTCTTCTTACACATAATGTAGTCAAGTCCCCAAAACACCTGCCGGACTAGAAAGTTCTTCACTCGCCAATGAAAGAACAGCAAGAGAGGAGTCAGCCTATCCTCCCTGGGAAGGGAGTTCCCAAGTCTGGGAGCAGCCATAAAGAAGGCCTTGTCCCATGAAACATGCCTGTGATGGTGGGTAGGAGTGAGACAAGCGCCTCTTGCATAGATCTTAGAGCTTGGGCTGCCTGATACAGAAAGATGCAGTCTTTCAGATAACCCAGGCTCTGGTCATACAAGGCTTCATAGGTGGGAAACACACTGACAGCCATTGGAGCTGTTGTAACAAGAGAGACATTTGCTCCTTATAACCAGCCTCTGTTAATAATCTGATCTCTGGATATGCTGAGGCTTCAAGGACAGCCCCAGACAGAACATATTACAGCAATCTAGGCAAGATGCAACTAATTTCATTTTCTTATCTATTAGAATGCCATGCTAGTTATGCCAATCCACAATGCTGTCTATTTAAGTGTAAAATAATTCTTTGCTACCTAGTTTGGGCTGTACCATATTGTCTTGTGCACAGTATAGTATCTATGACAATTCCCTTATAGAACAAAGTCCACAGTCTCTATAGCTATTATTTTGTAAAACAACATATTTCAGTCTTGTTGTTATGTATAGCCCCAAATGGGATTCTATCATTTATTACCCTAACTCAATAAAACAAAATTGAAAACCATCATCCTTGTTTCATATAATGAACAAGCAACACCTCTTGCAAAATAATAAAATGAATAACCCAAGTGTCTAGAATAATGGCAAGCCTAGATTATGAAGGAAAAGCAGAATCTATAACACAGCAAATTGGCACCCTGATCCTAAACATTTGGTTTCAGAGGAACCCCCATTGTTTTCCACAGAAATTGCTTCCAAGTTACTTATTGCTTCCAGTACGCTTAGAACTACAGCCAAAACTAGAGATTTATTAAAGAGGGAAATGTTGATTCATGTCATCCCCATTGCACTCACAAAGAAAATGGATGCTTTTATTCATCACAGAAATAATAGAGAATAATTTAATCAAATAGTGCCAGGTATTGAAGCTATTGGGATTTAGTGAGTAGTTTAGCAGAGCCAGCATCAAAATGCTTCTGAAATACAGAGAGGCTCATAATCTAATATGTTCAGACCTGTTTTCAAATTCAATCCAGAACTGAGAAAACAAAGCAGCTCATGGTGGTGAAAGGAATATAACCAGCTGTAGGCCAGCTTTGCTGCCAGAGCACAAAAGATCTGTGTGTCATTTTGGATGACTCATTTGAGGCACATGCTCAGTGAAATAGTTCAGTCAACAATATTTTAGTAAATGTAAAAAGCAGAATGCAAATAGTGAGGCTTGAATCTGATTGTTAATCCCTATTAAAGTTCCATTCAATCAATGGGAACTTGGTAAGTCAACACTAATTTAAGTTCCTTGGATTCAAAGGGTCTGTTCAATAAGACCTATATGAGTATGTCTCAATGGCTTCTGAACAATCAGTTTCCAAACTTAGTTTGAAACATATAACTGTTTTTTATCAAAACTGAAGTAGAAACAGCTATTCACAAACATTATCATTTTTAGAGTCGTTGTAATATCCAACTACAACCTAAATGCCCTAAAGGTACCAGATGCAGTCTGAGCTTGGAAGGTAAGCAGGGTCAGTCATGATTAGAAATTGGATGGGAGGCTACCAATGAATCCTAGGTGCTGGAGGCTATATTTCAGAGGAAGGAACTGGCAAAACCACCTTTAAGTACTCTTTGCCTACATCACCATAAATCAACAGGCAACTTGAAGACACTTACAAACACATATCCAACTGGCTTGGTTTTAGTGAGAGTCTAGGCATGGTATCATGTCCTTTTGCACAGATCCAGATGTCAACTCTCATTTAAAAACAAAAGAAAGTCTCTAGATCTTGTAGGAGCCTAGATATTCTGTCCAGTTGTTTGACAAGAAACAAGCCTGCCTTTGACTTTCTGTGTGTTTAGCTAATTGGTGACATTTCACATCTATAATTAATAATTTTAGATTTGACACAACTTCCCCCAATTCCAATTCCCACCTCCCTGCATTAATGTTAGAGTTTTGGGAGAAAAGTCTAACTGAAGTGTGTTTTACAGAGCTCCTTGCAGGAACTGCACAGATGGCAATTAAGTGATTGGAATGAACTGGGCGGGGGTGAGACAACAAAGCAAGGTGAAAGAGTTAACATCATAATACAATTTAAGGTTCCGTGGAATTTGTTGTTTTTGCTGATTTGCATAACTTGATGTAGCTACATTAAGGGAAGGGAAAGGATGAGAGGTGCAGTGACAAGGAGCAAGGACCAAAAGTGAAAAGCATGAAATGAATCCAGTCACAATTGAGAGAGGACAAAGAGAGGGAGGGAGGGTGTAGGTGTTGCCGTGGAGTACAAGGAGCAATTATCACAAAATCATTTTCTGACATGCCTTCTATGAGCCTTTATGCATCTTTGGATACTTCACCTTATGCATACTTCACCTTGGGAAAGTATGTTTTAAACCAGAGTGTTGTGGTAATATTTAGAAACATAAACCAGCAACTTGACGATACATTCAACTAGCCCAATCTTCCACAGATAGGAATTGTACTTCAAAGGAGGGCATCCAGATGCTAAAAGCTCTGGAAACCAAGTTCTATGAAAAATGGTTAAGGGAGCTTTGAGAAGAGAAGAGTGATAGATGATACGTTAGCCATCTAACTGTCCAATTTGACAGGGATAATTGCAATTACACTGATGCATGATGTGAAACATATGACTGATGCTCACTATGTGCCTTAAAGTTGATGGCGCTGCATGTTTATGCACCCAGTGTAATTTGTAATTTATATCCTTTTCCCCCAAACACTGGGAGTGTTTGATGTGCCCAAGTGGGTTGCCATGGCCAAGCAGGGAACTGATCCATGGTCTCCATGGTTGTAATCCAACACTCAAACCACTGCTACACACTGGCTCTCTATTAAAGTACTAGTGAACTGAAAACAATTTAAAGGCATAATACAATGTATAGTGCCTTCCACTGAAAACCACTTCCTTAGTAATTCCACTTGAATGAAAAGGCGTGACAGGCCTTTACTTCTCCCAGACTGATGTGGCATTTCCCAGTCTAATACGTCTTTACTACACAGCCCTGCCTCTCCCACTTGTAACACCATCTTTGTGTAAAAGGGTAAGGGTTTTCAATGTTTATTTAGAATCACTTAATAATTTTGTGGTAGATGTTTTCTGTGTTGTTTTATATACTGCATACAACTCAAGATGAGTCAGTGTTTCCAAAAATAAATTGCAACATTTATTAAGGTAACAATAAGAATAAAGTAGTGTGTTAAGATTTTATATACAGGTTAAGATTGATACATTTCCTCAGTGCACTTTTTAGACAATATAATAGCTAACTCCCTGCTCAGACACAGTTAGTTATATCTTTAGCCTTTCATATAAGGCACAAGTATCATATAACAGCCCTTTGGCTAAACTCCCACCAAAGGCTTAAATCCCAGTCTAGGTCACACTCTCTGACCATATCCTAGGGTATAATTACTGTTCTGCCTCTCACTAGGCTCCACGGAGAACTTACCCTCCCCAAACAGTCACACTCTCTGACTAACTAAGGGACCTGACTCCCTAGCCCTTTCTAGGCTCTCACTGAAGGAAAACCAATAGCCGCAGGTACTTGGCTTTATATAACTTTTTCTCTCTGCCACAAGCCCCTCCCACACATACTACTGGACCGGGTTTCTCTCCTGAGATGCTACTCTGGTTGGCTAGCAACCTGCACTGACACTGTTGATAGCCACACCCCCAAGAACTTTGTCACAAAAGGTGTTCACCTGGGATTGAAAGCACAACAGGGAACCTACTATCTCTGATCCAAAGTTGATTGGAGAGATTAATCTCCCTGATGGTCACCTGCATACCTCCACCCATAAAAGCTAGCTTTAGAGGCGTCTGTATCCAGTCTAGATTTGTTTTGTAATATCCTGCCCTATTCTGAATAGACTGGCTGGAACAATCAAAGTTGCATCTTCTACCTTACTTTGAGCATCCAATGTGAGTACAACCATTTTTGCCATAACCTCTTATTGTCAGCCTGGAGGAATCTCATACTTCCCAACTGTTCCTATCTGGCAGGCACAGTCCCAATTAATCCTCTGACATAACACTTTTTCAGCTGCTTTTTAAAGACTCTGGTCCTTCCCCCACTTTCCCCTTTTGTCTTCAGCTTGTTTCAATTGCTGCAAACTGAGTTTAAAGTGGAAAAGTAGTTTGCACTGTTCATTCAGCAAGGGAAATAGAATAGGAGGGGCAGAATCTTGCCCTACCCAGTAGGCTCAGGCAAAAGCAAACTGCTGCAGCCTCTCCTTCCTTGAGTGTTCTTCCTCAACCATAACTTTTGCCATCTTAGCTACACTCTGATGTTGCTGTGCCACACGTGGCTTGGTTTTTGTCTGTGAAATGTTAGAGAGTATGCACTTTGGTAGTATAAATATCATGTTCTCTAATAAGAGCTAAGTTATCTAAGCAGAATTTAGTGTTGGTGAAAGTGCCCCAGTACAAGTCATGTGAAAGCATGGAACACTCTTGTGTTCTTGGATGGCACATTCTTGTGCTAGATTTGCCTGTTACCTTTTGGCAAACACCATCTCTATGGTTTGCTTTATATAACCCTTTCTTCATACTTGTTGTGTTTACATACTTTGGAGGACTTTTATGCTGTAGGCCATGAGGCTGCTTATCCCCAAGGACAGTATTTCTTCCATTTGTTTAAAGATTGTTGAGTGCCTTCTTGCATTTATGAGGGAGCCTATCCACAGTTCAACCAGAACACTAAAGTTTATTGCATGTTCTGTTTATTGCACGTACTCTGGAGAATTTTATTGAGCAGGTTGAGACTATTCCTATGCTGCTTTCTCCCCCCGCCCCCCAAGCTCACAGCAAGAGTTACAAGGCCATAAACTCATGCACCAAAGTCAATCCTTCAAAGACTAAACTTATCTGTTTCTCTGGGGCTACCTCACAGACTGAAAGAGACTCAGCTGAAAAACTTATCAGCCATGAGGTCATTCCTAAAGCTGGTCAGTCTCAGTAGTCACTTTACATGATAGCATTCTCTGATACAGCCAACTTATAAGAAGATAATTTTGTTTTTTATGAGTGGAAAGCTTATGCTTTTGAGCTAAAATGATTTGTCAATGGTTTCTTTGAATGTTCTCCTCCATTTTCAACTGAAAACCAATTCTGCTTTTGCCAGCAGAAGCCAGCCTGGAAAAAATATGGGCCACAAATCAGAGAAGGTAGAAGTATTTGGGAGAACAGGAGAAACTTGCATGGTTTTTTTTTAAAAAAAAAAATTCTTACAGTTAATGTCAGCGGGGCTCCACACAAATGCATACGCATACAAACAGGTTTAAGATTATAATACCATGCTGGCTATGTTTACTTTGAAACAAGATTCCATTGTGTCCACTGGATCTTGTTATCCAATAAGCATCCTTAGGTTCATAACAAAACCAACACAACTAGCTATCACCACCATAATCTTCTTTTGTTTCTCTTACCTCATCATGTGGCTTTTGGGTGGAATTGGGGGCGGGAAAGAGGAGGTCCTTCATGTCCTTGCCATTAACAACAATAACCATTGTTCTTTAGGCCATGTATCACCAAGGCTTCTTCGTCATTTGATAAGGGAGTGAAAGTGAAGTCCTATGAGAACGAAAGAAGTCAAGCATGTTCACAATCTTTCACTGTCACAGTTGTTCTTGGAGCACACGTTGCCCTTGATTGCAATCATAGTCATGTAAGGAGAGTATCGGCTTCCTGGTACATAGTTTGGTTAGCATTCTCTGTATACTACTGCCTATGCTAAAGAATGCTTTGAACCATTACACCTGAGCCATTCATATTCAACCAAGTTTTGATAGAAAATACAATAAAATTAAAGTTAACCAATACAACAGAAAACAATACAGCAGGGTTCTTTAGTATGCCTAATACATCCATTTAATAGTCCTACCTCAAGGATCCTATGCAATCATACATTTAACATCAAATTGTTTTTCAGAATTTCCAACTTTATTTGTTAAGCATATTGCAGCTTAATTGACTACGCCTGTCCTTTCCTCTTTAGAAAGAAAGAAAGAGAGAGAGAGTGGGGGAGGGAGAGAGAGATGGATGGATGGATGGATGGATGGATGCTCTCCTTCATTCAGTGCAGAAGCAGAGCGCAGGAGGAGAGGAAAGGAGAACACGCCCCAGTATTAGATCTCACAACAGAATTGTACCTCAGAGGCAATGTATCTCTACCCTTTGAATTTTTTTTCCACCACTCAGGAAACGTGTAACAGTCCTATTTAAGTTGCGTAAGTGTGCAGTCTTTGTTCTGATACAGGCAACTTTGTTATAATCAAGAACTCATTATCTTCCCCCCTCCCTGCTCTTTTTTTCACATGAGTAAACAGCTAAGAAGATTAGCATTAGATTAAAGGCTCCAATTCCTGCACATGGCTTGTACTCACTGTATTCACAAAAGCAGCCTGTCTTCTGGATTGTAGCCAAAGTAATTTCAGTTCCCTGTCTGCTTCCACACATCTGTGCTGATGCAGTCTATGTTACAATCTTGCAAGCAGGTAATAAACTGTAAGCATTTCCCAAGCCAGCACACTCGTGCCTGCTGTGCCTTCAAAGTTAAACTATTCCAAGCAAAAAGAACAGCTCAAAATATCCTATTAATGTCATTTGGACTAAAAGTCTTTGAACAAACTACACAAAGAATTTGCATAGATTTTGCAAAGACTGGACACAGCCAAGATTTCCCATAGGCAGAATGTATGGTCAGAGCACCAGTTGTGGCTTTTATTGCTAACCCAAATATCAAAAACTAAGATATTTAATCAAGACTGTATCTACCAGGAGGGCATAAGAGCTTTACCCCCCCCCCCATAAGAAGTCTGACCATCAGTGCTATTCCCAAATTCCTGGCATTGCAAAGAATGAGACACTGAAAATCATAGAGTTTGAAGAGACCACAAGGGCTATTGAGTCCAAACCCCTGCCATGCAGGAACACACTCTAAAAACACCCCCAGCAAATAGCCATCCAGCTTCTGTTTAAAAACCTCCACAGAAGGTGATTCTGCCACACTCCAAGGCAGCATATTCTACTGTTGAATGGTTCTGACTGTCAGGAAGTTCTTCCTGATGTTTAGGTGAAATCTCTTTTCCTGTAGTTTGAATCTATTGCTCCCATGTCCTAGTCTCTGGAGCAGCAGAAAACAAGCTTGCTCCAACATGACATCCCTCCAAAAATTTAAACATGGCTGTCATGTTGTTACCACGGCATTCTGGTCTGGTTTTGGTGAATTAAGATATAATTTTGATATCATAATTTGGCCCTCTTTCCCCATCAGCCGAGTGTTTGTTGGGCGCTGCCGAACAAGTGTGACGCTAGGCACGGGCGATAGTTGTAAAGTACCAGATATAGCCAGTTCCGCTTCAGGGGGCAGCCACCCGAAACAAACACCTTGACTGGTAAACAAAGAGAACTTTTTGCCTGTGAAAGCACCCTGGCAAGCCAGGCACTTAATGGCCAAGCTAGCCACATCTGCATCCCAGCTAATTCGGTTCATAGCTCAATCATGCAAATTCCGACCTTTCGGAGCCTTTGTCCTCAGACCAAAACTCATTGTTCTCTTGCAAAAACCAGACTAGCCTGCGGTTGTTCTGTCCCTATAAAACTTGCCCCGTTTTGAGAGCTCATTAGAACTCTCACTGGACTGAGCTGAAATCACTCAAACTCTTGCTGAAATCACTGAAACCGTCCGGAACTCTCGCCGGATCGCCTTGCTGCCGCTCGGCTCCACAGATTCCCCTTGGTCTCCACACCGGGTTTCCTCCCTTCTCCCCAATTGGTGTCTACAGGACTTCGGACAGGTGGCGTATAGCTTATTTCTCTAAATTCTCTTCCTCTCTGGTTAGGTATGTTTGAGTTTCATTATTTTCTTCGCTTAATAAAAACTGTTAATATTTTAAACTGCTTGACTCCTCACTGACCTGAACCGGTATACATAGGACAAAAGGTCTCGCTGCATTGCCCTGCCTCTCGTTAGCCAAGAGAGTGCTCCAGCTATTTCCTCCATTTTTGCTTGCTTGGTTTGGTTATTTGGGTGCCCCTCCCGGGACGCCCAGTTTACAGGGTAACAATGTCACTTCTTAACCTTCTTTTTGTCTGGCTAAACATACCTAGCTCCCTAAGCCACTCCTCATAGGGCATGGCTTCCATATCCTTCACCATTTTGGTTACCCTCTTCTGCACATATTCAAGTTTGTCAATATCTTTCTTGGACTCAGTGGACTCTTCCTCCTCCATAGGTACCTTCAGGTACCTCTTGGACTCAGAACTGGACACAGTGTTCCAGGTGAAATCTAACCAAAGCAGAATAGAGTGGTATTATTACTTCTCTTGATCTTGACACTGCACTCCTATTACTGCAGCCTAGAATTGCATTGACTTTTTTTAGCTGTTGCATCACACTGTTGACTCATGTTCAGTTTGTAGTCCACTAAAACCCTTAGATCCCTTTCACATATACTGTTTTCAAGCCAGGTATCACCCACCCTATACCTGTGCCTTTCATTCTTTCTTCCTAATGGTAATACCCTATACTTCTCCCTGTTAAAATTTATTTAGTTAGTTTTGACCCAGCTCTCTAATCTGTCAGGGTCATTTTGAATTCTGATCCTGTCCTCTGGGTTATTAGCTATTCCTCCTAATGTGGTGTCGTCTAGAAATTTGATGAGCATGCCCTCTATTCCATCATTCAAGTCATCGATAAAGATGTTGAATCAGTCACACCTAGAACTTTTATATTTGTTATGTTCACATTCCCTCGATAAGCTTGCCTGACCCTTTTCTTTGAATGTCTAAACTGTATTTACAGATGTTCAACTGAAATTTATGTTGCTGCAATGCCATAGATTTGGAGAATGAAAGAAAATGTCATTTTGGGGATAGAATTCCTATGGAAGGCTATACCCTCAGTGTGGCTTCCTGCAGCTCTACTCCTGAGCAGTGAAGGGAGAGAAGGAAGAGCATGCCATGGATATGTGGTGGTTCCTGGGAAAGAATGTCCATGAAATATGTGGGAGGAGAAGGGGTATCTCCTGGAGACTCAGAGGTCCATGAGGTGTCTAGCCAACTTCTATAGCCTTTGTTTCCACATTGTCTTTCTGTTAAAAGGAGCTTAGATAGAAGAATAAGAGTCTAGGGAAAAGAAAGAAAGACAGTAATTAGACATGTGTGATTAGCATGGTAGCCTGAGAAATTAAGCCTCTAGTCCTAGGAATCTTCTCTTCTGAAGGTACCTATGGAGGAAGAGAAAAGCCATTCCCCACAGAGTGCTGCTGGAATCTACTCCCTGCTAGTTTAGCTTGATTGGTTTTTTGGATACCTACTGTGGGGGATCAGTTCTTTGACCTTCCTTTCTATAGAAGGACATTGTCTTACCGTGAAGAAAGGAAGATTAAGAATTTACAGGGCTGCTTCCATCAATGGCTTCTGACAGAAGTACTTGGGAAGTTAATTTTTCATGGTTTAAATTGCCTCTGGTCAAGATCCTTATCCAAATGGCTTAGTTTAATGTAAGTACTAACACTTTTTAAAAAATATCCCTATAAAATGTCTCTGAAAGTTCTCTTCGAGCAGTAAATTCTTGAGCAGCTTTCCTTTTAAACAATCTATACATCCAGGTTCGGCTTTTACTCATCTGAGCAGATCACTTCAGTTAATA
This sequence comes from Iguana delicatissima, assembly GCA_948472985.1. Classification (NCBI taxonomy): domain Eukaryota; kingdom Metazoa; phylum Chordata; class Lepidosauria; order Squamata; family Iguanidae; genus Iguana; species Iguana delicatissima. Next base: position 792,729 of record CAOKZL010000164.1, on the reverse strand, counting down.
AGTTTATAATTATTTTGGGAGGTAAAAAGCTATATTACAGTTGAAGCAGTCCAAACAAACTCCCACTGGTTATTCATGGGTTTGTACATTTACTGTTTAACTAGTGACCTTGTTTAATGATTGTAACTTCAAATTATGTGTTTTCATGGTTCTATAAGATTTTGATATAAAAATAATAAATGGCATTTATTTTCTGCAAGCTTTAACTGATGTTTGTGAGATCTACTTTCTCGGTAATGTTCTCATTATAATAATTTGCTGTTGCTGTTGTGTACCTTCAAATTATTTCTGACACATGGCAACCATCAGGCATGCATGGAGGTTTTCCAACAAGGTTTGTTCAGAGGGAGTTTGCCATTGCCTTCCTTTGAGGATGACAGAGAGTGACTTGCCCCAATTCACCTTGGTGATTTCTGTGCTAAGCAAGACTTTAAACCCTGGTCTCTCAGAGTCCTAGTCCAACATTTAAACCACCGTATCATGATGGCTAACAATGATTTTCTTTAATCTGACTATTCAGCAGTATTATATTGTCACAGTCTATCAAACATTCCTGTGCTAAAACAGCATTTTATAAATTCAACCCTATGGTCACCACATTTCCTGCCTGAGAAAGAGCAGCAAATGGTTTCCCACAGCAACCCAATATGTGGGGGTCTAGTACCCAGGCCTGGCCATTTTGGTTCCTGAGGTGCAAAATTTCACAAATTGCCTCTTCTGCTTCCTAACAGGAAAACTACAGTAATAATAAATCAAATAACTATCCATTTGCTGCCCTTTTGTGAACCCCCAAATCATATGCCTCTGCTGGATATCTCACTCTGCCTCATGATAGGTCGGACACTCTGAATGACTCACAAAATACATATGGGAGATGGTGTGTATTCGAGAGGCGGGCAGTCAGATCCCAGATTTGGGGACATGCAACCCAGATAACTGTCTGGGGATTTGGACCTGGTGACATCTATCACAAGCTCTGTATTCAGCTTCTGCTGGCGTCTTCTTAATATTATTCCACAATTTTACTCTGAAAGATCCTTAGAATTTTATTTTTATTTTTATCTTTTTTGTGTACATAAAGGCAGGAATATCACTCAAATAAATGGTAAATGGTTAACAAATCAAAAGTTAAATAGTAGAACCAGTTCACCTTAATTTGTAATGCCAATCTATGTGGCAAGTATTGTATTCTAATTCTTATCCATGTCACAATGATTGTGATCATATTTATAATGAAAATATAACATTCATTACTTTATATTACAGGGATGAATTATGTGCACAAATCAGGCACTGAAGTCATAAAATGGGCTACAGATGCAATAAAAAATAAATTATTCAGAAGTGGAATTAATTGGGTGGCAAAGAAACCATTTGCCTGCCACTTGTTTAGCACTTGCCTTGTCACCATACACAAGCATGTGCTATGTTTTCCAACAATATATGTTCCAAAGCATATAAGGCCCTACCATACCATTTTAGGCTCCTCCACAGCTCTAGATGGCTTCAGTGCTCTGTCGCAACTGACATTTTGGGTGGCCATGTGTGTGTGTGTGTGTGTGTGTTTGTGTGTGTATGTAGGGGGCTTTAAGAAGTTGTGTGGGTCCCAAAGGCTGCACTGTCCCTTCCAAAGGTCAGCACATGGCAAACAGACCATAAGACGACCACCCCTGCAATAGCATGTTGTTTAGATGAGCGTAATAAGTCCCATGCATATGACCTCTAGGACTGTGGTATTTGCAGTCTCCTTCATTCACACACACATTTGCCATATGAAATAAAACCAAGAAACTGCTACACTCCTATGGCTTAGTGAGTCTGTAGAACAATGGTTCTCAGGCTTTGGACCTCGAGATATTTTAAAGTTAGAGGATCATCTTTGCTGCAACATCTAATTTTATATCAAATTATTAATATTAGGTTTTGGTTTTGTTCTGTTTTACTTTGCCCAAAAACACTTTTCTAATTTCTTTGTGCAGCAGTTTGCAATAGTTTTCATTCTATTTTGCTAAAATGGTTTTTTGTTTTTTTTAAATGAAAGCCTCAAAATCTGGCAGTGAATTTACAGGAAAGGGTCACAAATTGTTTGGAAGTAGTTTTTGTTGAAGATAACATAGTTTCCAGAACATTCTTTGCCTTCTTTAAGAGGTTTCACTCTGAGTGCATGATGGGAATTCCAGTATGCAATAAGTAATTAAACCGCATTGCCATTCAAAGAATGACAAATATGGTGCCAATTCAGCTTTACTGAACCCCTGGGATGTCAGAAAAACATTCTGTATTCTGAAGAAAACATTTCATTCCTCAAAATATTGCATCTTTCTTATGAGACAGTCATGCAGTTAGGTAATTTTAGACTCTTAATTTAATGGTCTGAAAGGAGACAGGGGACTATTTAGATGGCAATATGTATTACTCTTCAAAATGCAGAGGGCCAGCCTGCTGTGTTCTGCTCAGGCTGCCGACAAGAGCCCTCAGCTCGTGCTCCAAGAACAGTCCTGAAGGCATCACTGTTTGGATATATTAACATAGCATGCTGAACAGATTCCAAAAGATTTTTTTAAGGTATGTATAATAGAAAGTGTAATGTGGAACACTGGTTGTTAAGTAGATTCATCTTATTGTTTCATTAATTCTTGACAGTACAGCCCTTCCCACACCTTTCCTTCTCATGTCATCTTCTGGTCGCAATCCTGGCAGCACCTCTGTGTTACTCCGATAGAGAAACCCTAGCCCGGTGTCTACAATTTTGATATTAAAATATGATTCCATGTGCTTGAGAGGTCACCCCAACGAGCACGGAGGCAGGCACGGTCGAACAACCGAAAACCAGGTCAGGCCAATAAAATCCTTAGTCACGTAGCCCCAGGAGACTCAAGGTATGTAAACCCCCAATAAACAAAGGGTCCTCAGCCCCGAGATACCAACTTGAGGGGATTAGAGGGTCTGCCCCAAGTTGAGCAAATATCCCATCAAGTGAGGACCATTTACATGAAGTCATACCACAAACTAACACAGCTGAAGATCCTGAGACTTTGGCGAACCCTTGCAATCCCATCACACAAAGGAAATTACTATTGTGGAGCTTCGTTATCGCTCCAATATCCATTGTTCTCCCCAGGAAAGGATTAGTCCTCCAGGTACTTTTTCCCCTACAAATAGTCCCAGTTTTTGAGCGGTTCTTTGGATCGCTCCTGGTCTTCCCAGCAGACCGTTGCTCCATCCCTCAGCCCTCCTCGTGCTGAATCTCATCTCTCCGCTGTCTTCCCGGACTACGGACTTCAGGACAAGCTGCAGTATTCCTCCAACTACACCCCTTCAATACTCCCTTGTCCAATTTCCTCTCTTTTTTTCTTAATAGCTCTTGGGTGCATGTGTGCATGAGTGCATTGGTGCATAAGGCTTGTATTCAATAAAATCATTTATTGGACATCCTTGTTTGGTTTTTGGCTTGGCCTGACCCCATAGACATTGGGTAAAAAGACCCTGCTAGGTTACCCTGCCTCTTGCATTGCTATTGCTTGTGCTCTGGCTAGTTTCCATTCCCCATCACGTGGAGCACATTGAGGTGTCCCCCAAGGGACCCCCGAAATTAGGGTAACATTTGCCCGGAAGGGAGTGGGACGAGAACACTCCCCTCCACACCGGACTGGCTCCCTGTGGAAGGGAGCATAATGGACACACCTCTTTCTTCCGCAGCATAGTTGGGCTCTTTCCTATGCTGCACTGGGGCAGGAAACACCTCCATCATACTTCTGAGCCTTCTCCAGGGCAGGTAAGTGAAGGACCATTGTGTGATCGGGGGTCATTGACAGGGAAAACCCATCAATGATTTATCCCCCATCACACCAGTTGGTGACAGGAGAAGGATGGGACTGCAATGACATCTAGCAGTTCATATTATTTCTCATTACTTCTCAGAACAGTTCCCTTATCTGGCGTCTAGTTCACAGGCTGTCTTAAAATGAAAATGGTTAGGATTTGGGGAGGTGAGTAAATCTACCTGGAGAAGTGGCAGTGGCCTTCTCCAGCTAGAAGGGAGATAATGGAAGGGAGAAGGAAGAAAAGCTGAAGAGATGCTGATTTTTCAATTACTCCTACCCCTTTGACACTTTATGCAGTACAGACATATGCATGTCTACTCAGAAGTAAGCCCCACTGGCTTGAATAGAACTTGCTTCCTCCTATACTCTGAAGCTGTCCCTTCTGGATCTGGGAGAGTGAGCGAGCAAGGGGTTACAGTGGGAAATGGCTGCTTATGTATGATGACTCCTGTGAGATGGGCATAAAATGTGGCCTTTTGTGACCAAAAATTGTGGCCAGTGGTGGTAATGCTGGACTTTGCCGCTGATAAGAGTGGGAACAGGAGGAATGAGATGTAATTACTCACCACAAAAGAAGCAGCTTCAGTTAAAAAATATATAAGTTGCCTTTTAAAGTGAGAATGATCAAGTGCTAATGATGACTGTGTATCACTAAAATGATAACTGATGGATATGGACTAGTTCTTGTATCATGTGAACTGCAAATTTAAAAGCAAAGAGAGGGGGCACTATCAGGTGCTGATACTGTGGCATAAACTCTGTGTGGATTATCTCAACCATACCTTTCCCTTCATATTCACCTACATCTTTTGGGGAAATTCATTTCAATTAGTAAAGGACTCAAAAGTTGTACCTTGAACAGAGAGGCACCAGTGGTTAAACCTCATTAACTACAATCCCTTATGAATATTTGTTACTGCTGTGTGCCTGCAAGTCATTTCTAACTTAGAGCAACCCTAGGTGAACAATCACGCAGTTTTCCTGGCAAGATTTGTTCAGAGGGGTGTTGCCATTGCCATTGCCTTTGTCTGAGGATCAGAGAGTGTGACTTGCCCAAGGTCACCTAATGAGTTTCCATTACTGAGTGGGGTCTGGTCTCCCAGAGTTCTAATCCATCGTTGAAATCACTACACCATGCTGTCTGATGTATGAGTATGTTGCCACTTTATAGTTTCATAGTTCAACCTGTGTCTTATTTTTCTACCATGGAAATTAAATATATATATATATATATCTTTAAGCACATTCTTGCCAAAATGTTCAATAGACAGGAGTACTGTGTTGGAAACCAGTAGGTCTTTCAAATTTCTACCATTTTGTGAAGTTGAAAGATCAGAAATCAGAATGTGCAATTTGCCTGGTCAGCATTACAGATCAGTAGCTAATCTGCTGGTGTTCTGTCACTTGGTAATTAAAATCACTTGAGGTTTCTTACTTGATGGATTTGTGTTAAGGTTTTGCACGCATGTGGAATCCATTTGTTTCTGCCCTGAAAACAAAGTTGATGATTTGATATCAAGCATTACTAGAAAAAGTAGCTATGATGCTCCTCGTTTTGTAGCATAGTGACTAAAGCAAACACAGTCCAAAAGCAGTTGTACCCTATGCCAAATTAATTAGCAGCACACAAATGATTGACAGGCAGCACTGTTTCTCTCCCATGCTGGCGTTAAAACACAGGGGAAGAAGATTCCATAGGAAGTCACTGACCAATCCAATTGTTCTAGCATTCTGGCAGTCCCAAAGCTTGCACAACATATTTTCTTGTCCGTGAAGCCTAGTAAAACCATGCCCTCCACCGACTAGGGTTAATGCTTTAAGTCGTTACTGTAGTTTAGCTGACATTTTAAATGGCTACTTCATCTTTCAGGGAAGATTGGAAAAGGAGACAGATGAATTGGCATACATTTACAAATCCCAAACTATTAGCAGAGGTTTAAACAGTGGCAATGATTTCTTACTCACTGCATATATTGTGGAGTCAGGCCTTCAAGAAGAAGACTAGGACTTGGAAGGTCATCTACAAAGGGACTAGACAAGATCCTCAACTTCAAAGATATATTGTTGAATATCAAAGTCAGGATCATTCATGCCATAGTAGTTCTGGTTACTGTTACCACAGTTTCCTAACCCGAGCTTGTGGGATATTGGATATCATTTGATATCAATAATTTGGCCTTCTTTACCCATTCCTCTCCACGTGCTTGCGAGGCCCCCGGACAAGCACACATACAGGCTCGGCTGCAAACCGCTGAAATATTCCAAATTAATACAGGCAGGCCAGAAATAGCCAGACTGCCGCTTCAAGAGACCTCAAGGCAAGTACCATATTATGTATGCACGCTATTTACAAAGAACTCCCTGCCCCGAGCAGGCAGCTTTATGAGCCGAATACTCAACTGTCAAGCACTCTGCGTCTGCATACTGGCTACTCTATTGACAATTCGGTCTTAACTCAATCATGTAAATCACTGACCCTTCGGAGGCTTTGTGTCCAGCCCAAAACTCATTGTTGTCCCCGAGAATGGACTAGCCTGCAGACACATTTTCCCCTATAAGAACCGCTGACTTTGAGCGCTTCCTCAGATCGCTCTTGGCTTCCATCCCCCCTTGCTGTCACTTTGTTCAACGAGCCTTCCCCTCAGTTCCCCGTGCTGAGAACTCCACTTCAACGGACCTTTTTCCTCTGACTTCCTGGGCTTCAGGACAGGTGCAGTATTTCTCATACAAAACCTCCTCTTAAAACCCTCTATCCCATTCCAACCTTTATTTCTATAGTTCTCTGTGTGAGTGTGTTGCATACACGTGTTTGACTGTATATCAATAAAAACAACAATTATTATTTATTTCTGTTTGCTCCTTGACTCAGCCTGGCCCCGTAGACGCTGGGTAAAAGATCTCGCTCCGTTGCCCTGCCTCTCGCATTGCTAGCTTGTGCTCTTTTGACTAATTCCCAAATTGATAATTTGGAGTGCACTTAGGTGTCCCTCACGGGACCCCCAGAAATCAGGGTAACATTACTATGTGTGTTTGGGAAAGCTGGCTAAGGAAGAAAGCTGACAGGAAGAGAATGGTCTCATTTGAAATGTGGTACTGGAGCTGTAGATACTGTGTCAGAAGCAAAAATAAACAAGACCAAATCAGGCCTGAACTCTCCCTTGAAGACAAGATGACTAAGTTGAGACTGTTAGACCTATCACAAGAAGATTTGACTCACTAGAAAAGACAATGATCTACCAATATACTCTGAGTCTAACAGTAGCATTCTAACTACTCAGTACTAACTTTCTGGATGCAGAATGCACATTGTTTTATAAATAAATAATTAAATTGCATACATCTATAACCGAATTTTCTTCAGTGCAAGGGACTTGCATCCTTGTCTTTGCCATTTTTCCATATAAGATTTCACTTTGATTAAAAAAAATTGGCTTACTGTCAAAAAAGATGGAACTACCTTGTCTGTGAATCTTTTAGTTTAGAAGAAAATCAATGTTTCACATCATTTTTCCTGATGAAAAAGAGCAGTGGCTGAATTGGAAAGCAAACCATGGAGTCTGGGGTAGTATCCAAATCAAAAGCTTCATATGTAACATGTTGGAGATTATATGTCATATGAGGAAATGTTATGAAAGATTAACTGGACAAATAGAACTTCTTCTCTATAAACATATATCTAGAATCTGAGTTTAGAAATGGCTTCAAATATTATTTACCCTTTATTCTCAAAAAGGAGAAAAAGAGGAGGGAGCCAGCTGGAATACGTGTGATAAACTGATCCTATGTGAGAAAACTAATCCACCTGAGTCTTTGTCACAAGGAACCCATAAACGGAAAGATTTGAAGTTTACAAGAGACTGGAATTCTACCAATAAGCACTTTCTATAGGCCTATGGTGAACTTTGACACCCTTACACAACTCATCTTGGAACAATATTGGGTTGGAATGGCTAAATAAATTAGACACTGCATTATAGGCCATGATAATGATCCAGATTTTACATTTGATATTTGTTTTCTCTGCTAATGGACAAAAAAAAATCTCTACCATTGACAGACTTCATTATCTGTGTTAAGTAAGCATGTTTCAGTGGCCTAGTCTGTTACAACTAATCAGCTGCTGAGGTGTTTATTTGCTAGTATGGCTACGATAGTAGATAGATGTGCCAGCTGATGCTGGAAACAATAGGATCACCCAGTTATTCAAGTATAGATCCACCAATGTGTAGATGTTCCAGCCTTCTATAAGATGGAAGCTACAGAATACTTCAGATCCTGGATGAGGAGAAGGAAGAAAATTATAATCAACCAGTGTATTGCCACAATAACAGTAAAAGAACTCTAAAGGGGTGAATATTGAGGAAGGATCTGATGAGAGAAAGGTGACATCATGCATGTTTTTGAAGAAGTAGTTATGTTGTTTTCTTTTGGGAGAAAAAAGATGTATTAATATTCTGAAAAGCCCTGAAATGTTTTGATCTGAAAAAAGGACTGAAACAAAGTGATAAAATGGAAACCGTACATCGAAAAGGTGTTTCCTAGCCTGTTCTTTCACTAGATCATTTTTAAGCTGTGCTCCAATTTATTTACAAGAAACAGAAGATTATCCACGTAGATCTAGTTTGTCTGTGGGGATCTCTGCCAGGGTGGGAATCATGCAGCTTGCATATTATGTAAGACCCCAAATGTTAACAGTGAGCTTTAGAAACTTATGAACTTGCCTTAGTAACAAAACAATAGCAAGCAACTCAATAGAAAGTAAAGTCTAAGTAGCTCAGCTGGGCTGTGAAAACTGTACATAAGGGACAATCTAGACCAAAATTTCTACATCTATTTTAGAATTATGAGTCCCTCCAGATGTTGTTGTACTCCAGGTGTCATTGGTCTGCCTGTCTCTGAAGCATTAGCCAGGGGAACTAATGGTGAAGAGTGCTGGAATTTGCAGGTAAACAACATCTGGAGGGGCCCATGATTCCCACTCCTATCCTCAGGGCTATTCTTCAGTGTCACTTAAATTGTTTCCTTCTATGTATTAGTGTATAGACTGCTAAATGTTATCAGTCTTCATTGCATACAAAAACAGAAATCAAAGACTATAAACCAGGGAAGTACCATATTATAGTAAACAAATTTATTGCAATAATAAAAACAAAAGTAGTTAAAAACAATAAAATTAATTACCCTTTACGACTGTGTAAGAAAATTGTGTTTTGTGTGTTTATGGTACACCAAAGTTTTCCAGAGTGCAACTACTTAAATTATGCCCTTTTCCAATTTTTAATTATAAACATTCAATATTAATATTCTATGGGCTTTTTCTCATTTGGCAAAGAAAACGCCCTGTTCTGTTACTTACCGGACTGGCATGCTCCCTAGGAGGATCCAGGCTGATCCAGAGCAGTGCGTGGCCGCGCTACACACTGCTCCGGGGATGAAAATGGCAGCTTCCGGTTGGTGGAGGCTCTCCACCAACCGGTGAAGCTCGTCAGCCTAAAGCCCGCCCCGGAAGATCTGCAGGCTCGCGCTGGTGCGAGCCTGCAAATCTACACCAGAGCGCAGCCACGGAGTGGAGTGCACCGCACTGTTGAAAGACCTGTTTTAAGCAGTCTTTCAATAGCACGGCGAGTGACCGCTTCTGGTCGTTCCGGAGTGGGCTGAAGTCCGGAACTACAGAAAGTAGTCCGGACCCAGTCCGCCCCCAAGTGCAAACGTCCTTGCTGGAGAACACTCTGCCCCGTTGCAAAAACAAAGTGCGGAAAAGGCCTATATGTAAGAGAATTTATTGTATGACCAATACAAATCTAGTACATTATCTAGTACACTATCTAGTTTCTAATATCAGTTATAAAATTCCTGCTCATTTACCTGATATTTTGCAAAACTGTTGAATATTGGACCCAGCAATGTATGGCAAGTGATTAATCCACATCTTCTTAATTCTAGGAGTCTTTAAGCATGTCATGTATTTAAAATAATTGCATATGTTTCACCTGCACACATTAGGCATATTAATTAAAATCTGTAGCCACTGTTTTCATTATGGATCCCTACTTCTGTATTTTTAGCTTTCAGAAGAACCCAGATGTATATGTTTCTGTTCATGTAGTAAATTCTAAAAGAAACGTATTCAGATATAGCTGAATTAGAAGAAAGCAAGTACATTTGGTATCCTCTAGCTTTGTTCAGGAAGCAGAATTCTTTTTTAAATGTATCAACATTTTAAAAATAGTTTTGAGGTCATCAGTAATGTGCAGCACCTACACACATGACCACATGAAACACCTGGAGAATAGAACTGAATGAGACACATCAGGCTCACTTCATGATGCTGAAAGGAAAATAAAACATGAACAGCTCTATGTTCATGGTAGAATTCACCACAAAAAGCTTTCACATAAGTCAGAAAATTATATAGGTGCTGAAATGACTTTCAAAATCATCAGGTGATACCTTCCCAATGAACTTTATTATAATGCATTATTATGTATTAGTAGTGTATAAACTGCCAACAATATATATGCCACTGAACTATTAAAGGACACTCATAATGGCAAGTACCATGGCTTAAGTAATCATTCTCAGTTCATAGACCCAAGATATATTTTACAGGATTTATCAAAGGCCTATTGGCTGATGACCAACTGAAATGCTATTTAGCTGAAATCTCTTTATGTTTTGTGACTTGTTTTTATATGGCAATTGGATAGAGTTGGGCCATATGATCGTACAGGGAATTTTCCAGATCTGAAGTTCTCCAAACCTCTCTAATAAGGCTAATAAGTTTGGATACCCCATGATAATGCTTCTTAAGACCAAATGAAAGAAAGTTAATAATAGATAACATTCTGGCTGCATGTCCCACTATGAGCAAAGATGACTGAAGAAAGAGCAGGTGAGGGTGAGATGGCTCATCTCCTTCCTACCATTAGACAAGGAGAAAAGACAAGTCTTGTACAGGGTTGCATGAGTGTGTGTGTATGTGTATGTATACACACCAGGAACTTAGTCTTTGCTGGAACGGGGTCTGAAACTGAGACAAAAAGCTAACACTGATTTGTACAGGAAATCTTATTGTATTAGAAGCTTTCCTAAAAGTTTGGTTACAATCTGGAATCTGTTGGGATATCCATGCTGTGCACCCTCATTTTATATTCTGCTTGTGTACATGCTTAAATAAAACTTCTGTCACAGTAACACCAGAAGCCTCCTGTGACTCATTTTAAAGGATGCTGAACCAACGGTAAGTATTGAAATCCCTGAAACTTCTCACCGCTTAAAAATGGGGGGGGCACATAACAATATTTATATTCCTTTCCTATTTTTGTTTAATTTGTATCCCAACATGGGATCCACAGCAGAGTACAACATTTTAAATGCACGATCCAATTTAAAAAATCTGTTAGTAGAAAAGTTAAAACACAAACTAAATTTCTGTTTGAAAAATGCAAGTTAACTGTTAAAAGCAACATTCAAAACAAGTTTAAAACTGCATTAAAAGACACTTTCATAGAATCATAGAATCATAGAAATGTAGAGTTGGAAGAGACCACACGGGCCATCCAGTCCAACCCCCTGCCATGCAGGAAAACCCTCAAAGCACTCCCGACAAGTGGCCATCCAGCCTCCGCTTAAAAACCTCCAAAGAAGGAGACTCCACCACACTCCGTGACAGCACATTCCACTGTCAGACAGCCCTGACTGTCAGGAAATTCCTCCTGAGGTTCAGGTGGAATCTCCCCTTTTACAGCTTGTATCCATTGCTCCTTGTCCTGGTCTCAAGAGCAGGAGAAAACAAGCCCACTCCCTCCTCGACATGACATCCCTTCAAATATTCAAACATGGCTATCATGTCCCCTCTCAACCTTCTCTTCTGCAGACTAAACATACCCAGCTCTCTAAGTCTGTCCTCATAGGGCATGGCTTCCAGGCCCCTCACCATTTTGGTTGCCCTCCTCTGGACCTGCTCCAGCTTGACCATGTCCTTCTTGAGTTGGGGTGCCCAGAACTGGACACAGTATTCAAGATGAGGTCTAACCAAAGCAGAATAAAGGGGTACCAATACCTCCCTCGATCTAGATACCAGACTCCTATTGATGCAACCAAGAATTGCATTGGCTTTCTTGGCTGCCACATCACACTGCTGACTCATGTTCAGCTTGTGGTCTATTAAGACTCCTAGATCCCTTTCACACGTACTGCTATCCAGCCATGAGTCCCCCATCCTATATTTCTGCATACCATTTTTTCTGCCTAAGTGTAGGACCTTATTTCTCTCTGTTGAAATTCATTTTGTTAGCCTTGGCCCAGCTCTCCAATCTGTCCAGGTCCTTTTGAATTTTGATCCTGTCCTCTGGCATATTAGCAACCCCTCCCAATTTGGTGTCATCTGCAAATTTGATCAGTGTGCCCTCTATTCCTTCATCTAAGTCATTAATGAAGATATTGAACAGCACCGGGCCCAGGACAGAACCCTGTGGCACCCCGCTAGTCACTTCTCTCCAGGATGAGAATCTGCCATTGGTGACCACCCTTTGGGTACGGTCAGTCAACCAGTTACTAATCCACCTGACAGTAGCCCTGTCCAGCCCACATCTTACTAGCTTCTTTGCAAGAATGTCATGGGGAACTTTGTCAAAGGCCTTACTGAAATCGAGATATACTACGTCCACAGCATTCCCTTCATCTATCAAGCAAGTAACTCTACCATAAAAAGAGATAAGATTAGTCTGGCATGACTTATTTTTGAGAAATCCATGTTGACTTTTCGTAATTACGGCATTGTTTTCTAAGTGATTAGAAACTGACTGTTTGATGATCTGCTCCAGGATCTTTCCAGGTACTGCTGTCAGGCTGACTGGGCGATAATTATTTGGGTCCTCTTTTTTTCCTTTCTTGAAGATGGGGACAACATTTGCCCTCCTCCAGTCTGCCGGAACTTCTCCTGTCCGCCAAGAGTTTTCAAAGATTATAGCAAGAAGTTTCGCAATGACCTCTGCTAGTTCTTTTAAAATCCTAGGATGCAATTCATCTGGCCCTGGAGACTTGAATTCATCCAGAGTAGCCAGGTATTCCTGTACTACCTCTCTACCTATTCTGTGCTGCATTTCCCCCACTTCCTCACCTGCTCCCTAACCGCCAGGTTGAGTGTTTTTATCCTTTTGGGAAAAAACTGAGGCAAAGAAGGTGTTGAGGAGTTCTGCCTTTTCTCTTTGTCCTGTTAATAATTCACCATCTTCCCTGCGCAGTGACCCTATCATCTCCTTCTTTTTCCTTTTGCTGCGGACATATTTAAAAAAGCCCTTTTTATTGTTTTTAATGTCTCTGGCCAGCCTAAGTTCGTTCTGTGCTTTAGCTTTTCTGACCTTCTCCCTACATCTCCTGGCTACTTGCTTATAATCTTCTTTGGTGATTTCCCCCTTCTTCCATTTCCTGTACATGTTTTTCTTAACACTTAGCTCAGCTGAGAGTTCTTTAGTCAATCATTCCAGTTTCTTCAGATGCCTTCCATTTTTCCTCCTTAATGGCACAGTTTTAGCCTGTGCCTTCAGTATCTCCCTTTTAAAGAACTCCCATGCATCCTGAACTCCTTTCTCATTCACTATTCTTGACCACAGGATTTCAGCCAGCAGCTCCTTCAGTTTACAGAAGTCTGCTTTTTTAAAATCTAAGACGAGTGCCTGGCTACACTTGTCTTCTCCTCCCCACTGAATGCCAAATTCTAATAGGGCATGGTCACTCTCTCCTAAAGATCCAACCAGTTCTACGTCATTAACAAGGTCTTCCCTGTTGGTCAGGATCAGATCCAGAATATTTGATCCCCTTGTCGCCTTTTCCACATTCTGGACCATGAAATTGTCTGCAAGACAAGCAAGAAACTTGCTGGACCTTGCCGCCTTTGCAAAGTTTGACTGCCAACATATATCTGGGTAGTTGAAATCGCCCATTATTACTGTATCTCTCGTTTTTGAATGTGCAATCATTTGGTCTATGAAAGCGCCATCGAGTTCCTCAGTCTGGCTTGGAGGTCTGTAGTAAACCCCCACTATAATATCCCTATTGTTTCTCGCTCCCTTAATTCTTACCCAGATGCTCTTGACCTGGCTTCTGGTGTTCAAGTCATGGATCTCTTCACAGGTGAAAACATCCTTGACATATAAGGCTACTCCTCCTCCTTTCTTATTTGGTCTATTTCTACAAAATAGGCTATACCCCTCTATTCCTACATTCCAGTTGTGAGACTCATCCCACCAGGTCTCAGTGATGCCTATCAAATCGTATTTATTTTGTTGTACTAGGAGTTCAAATTCATCTTGTTTGTTTCCCATGCTCCGTGCATTAGTGTATAGACACTTAAGTCCCCATGCCCTTCCTGCAAGTCCCATAGCATTGTTTCCACCCCTCCCACAATTGGATGCTATTCCTACTTAGCCAATATCATTTGGACCTTTTTTCTCTGCACTTGCCGAGTCCTTGTCCTGGATAATCTTGTCTCCCTCCCCAGCTGTACTTAGTTTAAAGACCTCCTAATCCCCCTTGTGAGACTGTTTGCAAAAACGTTCCTGCCAAGTTTCGTGAGGTGCAGCCCATCCCTTGCCAGAAGCCCATGTTCCTGGAATTTCAAACCATGATCCAAAAAGCCAAACTGTTGCCGGTGGCAAAATGTGCGGAGCCAGTTGTTGACCTCTACTATTGTCCTTTCCCTTCGTGTACCATATCCTTGAACAGGGAGGATTGATGAAATGACCACCTGCGCACCAAGGTCCTTAAACTTTCTCCCCATAAGCTCGTAGTCCTTTGTGATGTGGTGAAAGCTGCGCTTCACCGTGTCATTGGTTCCAACGTGAACCAAAACGAGGGGCTTACGGTCAGTGGGCTTGACCAGCCTGGCTAGCCTCTCTGTTACGTGGTTTATCTTGGCCCCAGGAAGACAGCAGACCTCTCGGTTGAGCTTGTCCTGTTTGCAAACTGCCGGTTCGGTTCCTCTGAGCAAGGAGTCCCCAACCACCAGAACTCACCTCCTCTGAGGCCTGTCCGGGGTTCTTCGACAAGCAGATTCTTCCAGGATTGCCTGGGCATCGTGTTGAGGCTGGGAGTGCTGGTCTTCCCGATGTTGAATGCTAATGCTAAAACCTAATAAAATAAAAACACTACACTCATTGAAAGTTTTATCTGCTGCATAGACTAAAAACCAAAAGCTTCCTTAAATATAAAAGTTTTTACCCATCAATGGAAAGAAAGTAGGGAGAGGGACAGTCATACTCCCCCCAGGGAAAGGAGTTCCATAACATGGGAGCAACCACCAAGGAGGCTTTCTCTCACATCCTCACCAGACATGTCTGAGATGGTGGTGTGACTCAGAGAAAGCCTTCTCCTGCAGATCTTAGAACATAGCAGGCTCATATAGGAATATACTGGTTTTAAGCAGTCTAGACCCAAGCCATGTAGGGCTCTGTAGGGTTTCAAGGTCAAAGCCAGCACTTTAAATTCTGCCCAGAAATGGATCAGCAGCCAGTGGAATTGTTTATACTATTTCCTTGTTATAAAAAATGTTGGACCTATTTTAGCAGTATTTGTAGGTTTGTGGTTCATAATTTCTTGTGGATTAATTTTATGTTTTAGGCATCTTGGGAGCCACCTTGGGAGAGTTAGCTCATGATAAATGGTTAAAAGATATTGAAATGAATTAATATAAATTTAAGCAATCTCAAGTGTAAAATGGCCTTCTGAAAGACGGACTGAGCTATACAGAAGCTGAACAGATACTCCTTCTTAAGAGACAAGAATTCCAAATGTTCTGCACAGGTGGAGAATAGGAATCTGCCACAACATCCTTCTGTAAGTGGATGGAACCCTGTTGGGCAGTTATGAATGTGTAATGTAATCTATAATAGTTACGAATATGAATTATGAATATGAATTATGAATATGAATAGTTATGAATTCCAGCCCAACTCCTTCAGTCTCCGCTTACTAGGAAGCAGCTGCTGTCTTATCTCAGCCCCAGCAGCACAGCTGAAAATCCAAATAAAACAAACTGAATAGCTCCCAGCTTGTAATTTATTTCCAGGTAGTGAGCACAGGCTCATAAGTAAAGTCCAACAGAGTTAGAAGGCAAGAGAGAGAACAAGGTCAGTCAGTATTCTAGAGTTCAGCAAGGTATTCAGCAGGATAGAAGATCAGATAAGCTCTGACAACTCCTAGAGGGGAAGGGCAACCACTATATAGGTCTGAAGCCTAGTGCAGCTGTTGCTTGATTAATTGTTGCCGGTTATAAATTCTGACAGACCAATGCTGGTTTTCTTTTTGCTGTTTGTGCTCTGCAAAGGGGGGTACAGGAAAGTGCTTTTCTATATCTGAAGGGGCAGGATTCTCTGCTGGAACTGGCACTGCCCCCTGTTCTGTTTGTGGCACTGTATATATTCCTGTACAACAGGTCCTGGCATCCTCCATATTTCAGCCTCTGGCGTGTCCTCTGTTTCAGACTTCAAGTCAGAGTCCATGTTCTGGAAGCAGGGCATGACAGCTGCTGTGATTAACTGGAGTCTACTCCCCTGTTTCTTGGGGAGCAGCTGACTGATCTCCAACAGGATTCTGGCCAACTTTTAAAATAGGGATTAAGGACTATAAGGCCCTCAGAAACTCTTTAACTGCATTTCCCATCAGCTTCACATGACATGACCAACAGTCAAGTATAATAGGAATTCTAGTCCAACAATAGCTGAAAGGCTACAGGTCCCTGCCATGTCTAGTTAGCAGGTGTTGCACAGAGTATGCCAGACTGCTGTATATTGACTATCAGTCTCATCCAATACGTCTTGTGACAGTCAACAAGGCCAAGGATGGTGATGGCATCCAGTAATCACAAACCATAATGCTATAGTAGCACACAGAGATATATTGTTGGCATCAACAGACATTTGTTCAGGTTCCTGTGTTGATTGAAACTGTTTTCCTGAGACATCTCTCTAAAATACTAGTAGTATTAGGAAATGATTTGAAGGTACACAAGAACAAGAACAATTAAAGCTGAAAAAAAATCTTAGAAGTATCTAGTCTTCAGTGAATGCCACAGAGCAATGGTTTCCAGTGAATGCCTTTGAGTAAGGGATCCTCAAATATTTTTCAAGCTCAGCACCCAGTAACCCCAACCAGTATGGACCATGGTTAGGGATTCTGGGACTTGTAATCCAGTTACACCTGAAAACCACTGTCATAGAAGATGATAGTTTACTTTCTGATTTTGGATAAAGCACAAAAGTGGCTCACATGGCATGTATGACCCTCAGGCAGGGAATTTCAATAGAGAGAAGGAAGTATATGAGACAGACTTATTTCTTTCAACCAGTTTCATTTTAAAATATAGTGTTCAGAAGCCTTGAACTGTTGTTAGATGTGCAATCAAAGCACAGCCAGCTCTGTTGCAGTGGGGCCATTGTACTGAAAAATATGAACTACATATGTTTTACTAGGCCAGGGTAAATAGTAAAGTGTGGATTCTTCTTTGCATTGATATGAATTCTGATAGCATTTTGATTAAGGAAGGGAAGCTAGATTTAGGGTTGCACTCTTCTCTTCAGTCATAACGTAGTAATGTAGTAAAGCATTTAGAAAAGCTCAGTATCTAAACCAAAATTACAAGATCCTAAATTATCTTAGGCATTTGTCTTTCTTTTAGGATATTTAGACTTATCCAAAGTAGTTATAAGAAGATAATCACCCTTAAGTTTTTAAGCAGACAAAGATGGCTCTGTTTTATTTAATGCAGCATTCTCTAAGTGTGGCTCTGTTAGAAAGACTCCACCATAGAACTGTAGACATTCATCTGGGATTATTTGTGTTTATTGGATGGGAAGAATGTCCTTGTGATTTACAAATAAAGCAAACAAACTAGCAGTCCATAGACATATAATACACTGTGATACAGCCATTTGATATTTGCCCTGCATGCTCTAACACATCTATTACCTGCTATAGTCCTCCTAGCCTTAAATTTATGCCAGGGCAAATAATTTCCCACATCACCCTGGAGTGTGGAGAAAAAAAAATCTCACGTTGAATTCTCCCATACTATCTGATAAAATTAAGGATCTTGTACCTCCCCTTGTGACATCAACATCTCTGTCAGCTACGTTCAATTCTACTGAGTACACAATATGGTGAAATTGCAATGTCAGGTAACTGATCCTGCCAATAAAGGGAAAATGGACCAATCCAGCCTGTCAATTTCTACAACGTCCTCATGTAACATGTACAAATACAATCGTGAGCCCCAGCTCCTATTTTTAATTTGGCATTCTCTAATGTCTAAAGGTATGTATGAAAATAACATTTCCGTGGTTTTGATACAGACTCAGTCATGCTTAGGACACACTCATCAAAATCAGTGGAACTTGCTTTTGTCATGACTCACTCAATTTTAATGGGTCTAATCTAAGTATGTCTATGCCTGCATCCAGTCCAGTTTTTTATTAAGCTCATATTTGTGTGTGAGTCTCTGTATTTAAAACAAAGTCCCATCAAAACTGTTTAGGGTAAAATATGACCATGAGTTTTAAAATTACATTTTAGAAATGGAATTACTGGCTGGGAAGGTATTGAAACCAGGAGGACTATGATGCAACATTCTACAACCTTTGAGCTAGTTCTCAGCAGCTCACACTGAACAGCTCTGTTAAATTAAAGGGATTTCTGGTTTGTTTCAACTTGAAAGTGATTTAATATGAGGCCCACAGAGAAAATCTGTTTTAGTAATCAAATTATAACAAGTAAGGATTAAAAGTATTAAGACGTTTAAGCAATCTTTTAACTGTGCTGCGTTCCTGAGGTCATTTGATGTTGGCAATGTGGACTGCTGTTGCAAATAACAGGGCAAGTATTGCAGAAGAAAATGAAAGAATAATCTCTATGATTAAACAATTATGTAAGCAAAAGACACGGGACATCTGTGCATACTGTGAAGTTTTCCCTGATACATTTTACCCTTTCCTTTCTCTCAGGACCACAGTACAGCCCATATGATCTCCTTTGTCAAATTAGTGCCACAGGCATCATACTAGACAGGTGAGGATGAAACTCTCTCCAGGGTACTCATTATTGGTGGTATGAGTTCATGAACTGGTAACGTATCAATTGGGATTTTGTGTTGAATCAGCATGTAGTACTATGATAATTGATTTACACATTACAGTTGTGTGTTTAGAATCTGTCATGCTTCCAAGATTTCCTAGAGAAAGATGACCTCTGTGAAAGTGACAGACTTATTTCTATATGTAGTATGTACAGGAATCCCATACTGACTTCCATCTAAAACATCTTTAAGTAAACTATCCATGCACCACCTATTTTCCCATTGCCCTTATAAAGAATGGGGCATTGTTATGTCTGTGTGTGAAAGAAAGAGAGGGAAATTTTTTTTGGTGAGGATGGTGAGAATTTTGTTTGTATCCAAAACTTGCAAATTGCTCCATAAACATGACAGAAAAAAATTGAGATTAGAAAATAAACAGTGTAATCCAGGAGAAATGTAAATTAAAAAAAAACAATTTGCCTATCCAGACTTTGAGTGATGATCTCTAAAACTATGAATTCAGTTCTGTGTTTTCTTTTAAGTTTTGTGGTTGTGTGATTTTGGCCTCTTTTTTTCTGATAGGCTTCTAATCTTTAATAGTATATCACAAACAGGTATAGTACAACTTTCTCGTCACTTGGAATACCTGTACCTATTGTGCTAGGTCATTGCAGAGAGTTAGAATTTGGTTTGGTTTGGTTTTGATAAGAACTTATCAAAATTCATAGATTTCTTCATAAGCGGGATAAGAAGAACTTGAAACCATTCATGTATGGGGTGAAACAAAAAGACAGATTTCTCCATCCCTTAGAATTCAAAGACATAGCTGTGTTAGTCTGGATCAGTATACAAAGGGATCTTGTAGCATCTTTGAGGCTAAGACCATTTCCGCACTGGACTGTTATAGCACTATTATTCCACTTTCAACATCCTATGGAATCCTGGGATTTGCAGTTTAAATCCTGGGATTTGCTCCCTAAACTGCAAACCCCAGGCTTCCATAGGATGTTGAAAGTGGAATAATAGTGCTATAATAGTCTAGTGTGGAAATGGCCTAAAAGTGTTAGTTTCAAAGATGCCGCTAGAACCTTTTGCATACTACTTCATTCCTAGTGTTTCAAGTGTGATTGAGAAGTAAAATGAATGTCTTCTGTTCACTTCAGTCAACACTGTCTCCTGTTGAATCATTTCGTAAACTTCAGGCAGGCAAATTAATTTAAAATGTCTTTAAAATTTGTAATAATAAGGAAAACTGGGAAGCAATGAAAACTTTTTCATACCACAAATGTATCTTTAATATCTTGGTATTGAATGACCATTAATGGTTAGAAGACACATCAGACTTTGTGATTCATGCATTACCTCATGTTTCGTTTAAGAGCTAAACTGCACATTGAATAGATCTGATCTCTGAATGTGGTTTCCTTTAATGAAATGCATCCATGGGAGGAAGACTGCTCACAGCAGAGTGCTGAGGGAACAAATGGTTACTCCTCTCACCATGCCATTTTCCCATTCAAAAGCATCTCCTGGCCTGGTTACTATTTGTTTGGAAAGAGGGACAGTCCAAGGGGAAAGTAGAGATACATCTATTTCCTGTGGCCATGTTGACTGAGAGATTCTGGAAGCTGAGTCCAAAAAATTAAGTTTTTTTCAGACTCTGGTTGGACTACAGCAACTAGGATCCCCAGCTAGAATGACCAATGACAGGTTGGCTAGGAATGAGGGAGGTTGCAGTTCATCATATTTCATAGAATCATAGAAATGTAGAGTTGGAAGAGACCACAAGGGCCATCCAGTCCAATCCCCTGCCATGCAGGAAAACCCTCAAAGCACTCCCGACAAGTGGCCATCCAGCCTCCGCTTAAAAACCTCCAAAGAAGGAGACTCCATCACACTCTGTGGCAGCACATTCCACTGTCAGACAGCCCTGACTGTCAGGAAGTTCCTCCTGAGGTTCAGGCGGAATCTCCCCTCCTGCAGCTTGCATCCATTGCTCCTTGTCCTGGTCTCAGGAGCAGGAGAAAACAAGCCCACTCCCTCCTCGACATGACATCCCTTCAAATATTTAAACATGGCTATCATGTCCCCTCTCAACCTTCTCTTCTGCAGACTAAACATACCCAGCTCTCTAAGTCTGTCCTCATAGGGCATGGCTTCCAGGCCCCTCACCATTTTGGTTGCCCTCCTCTGGACCTGCTCCAGCTTATCCATATCCTTCTTGAATTGGGGTGCCCAGAACTGGACACAGTATTCAAGATGAGGTCTAACCAATGCAGAATAAAGTGGTACCAATACCTCCTTCGATCTAGATACCATACTCCTATTGATGCAACCAAGAATTGCATTGGCCTTCTTGGCTGCCGCATCACACTGCTGACTCATGTTCAGCTTGTGGTCTATGAAGACTCCTAGATCCCTTTCACACGTACTGTTAGCCAGCCATGTGTCCCTCATCCTATTTGAAGAAAACCTTCTTGGGGAAGCCTGAAAAGACAAACACAAAAGCATTTTGCTACTTTTACTTTACTTGTTGTTGTTGCTGTGTGCCTTCAAGTCATTTCCAATTTATGGTGACCTTAAGGTGAATCTATCATGGGGTTTTCTGAGGCTCAAAGTGTGAGAGGTACCCACAGTCAGCCAATGGGTTTCCATGGCCAAGCAGGGAATTAAACTCTGGTCTCCAAGGTTGTAGTCCAATGCTCAAGCTTTGCACTTTACTATTTGTTTTAAAAAAAAAATTTGACTACTTTACATGAGAAGTAGAAAAGACTGAAGTGGCCCGAGTTTTTTTAAAAAAAGAAGAAGACATGTAAGTAAGGCATTTTTAAGTAAACGTTCTGTGTCCAAATGGCTCCCCCAGTCTTGACTTTTAGACACTTGATGGAAACTAACAGACGCATACAATTGTTTGTACTGGGGAAACTTCCACTCATGAATTTTTAAATGGGAAAATAGACATCCAGGAACAATTTGTTTCCAAATGCAAGATCTCTTTAGACATTATTCTGTACATATACAGTAAACATAAGGAGCGGGATCACATTTATAGCCCTACCAACTGATGTGGCAGCTGGTAATACCTTGTCAGTAGCCATGTTCTTGGTATAGATAGGAAAAGGTCTCATAATTATTCTGGTTCAAATATATCACATTTATACTCTTAAATCTTAGATGACACAACCACAGACTAATGAAACTATACTAGTGGCCCTTTTAAATGCTTAAAAGACTTTGACTAGCATCCTATTAGTGTTTTAAATACATGTATGTTCCCTTAGGCATACAAATTGTACTTTGACCATGTTGTAACATCTGTATTCAGTGCACAGTTTTGTAAGCAGAATTCTGCATGTATGACTATTTTTGGCCATTCTTGGATGGTTTGTAGTTACTCATCAGTGGCTTTACTATATTCAATGATTCACTGGGACTGCAGAAAAAGCAAGCACATTTGCAGATATGTAACTTGTTGCACAATGTCAATATTCAGCAGAAGGGTAGGATAGTCTAACAACTACTTAACTGAATGAGTATAGATTTAAACTACACAAGTATAATACAGGACCTCAGATTTTGTCATAATAAAACTTATTCAGTTGTGTAATGGAAAAGTAAAGTAGAAGAGGAGGAGATATGCAAGAGAAATTATTCAGCCAAATGAGGAAGAATCCCTTTGCCAAGTTTGCACCCCGAATTTTGATGATCTGTTTGGAATCCTCAGGTCTTCTATTACCTTTCTCTCTGTGTGCCTATGAGTATGTTTTGATACAACTTTGGCGGCCTAAAGTGGCTTCAAAATACCCTTTAAGTCTGTGGTGCCAAGATACTTAAAATGTGTTATACAGTTACATAAATGTAAATCATATTTGTCTTTTCTCCTCATCTTTATTTTTAGTTATTGTGATGTTATGCTCCCTGATGGGAAATGAAGCTCGCCACAGGCTCCCACTAATTATTATTAAGTAAATACACACATGAGATCCAGATGTAAAAGTGTGATTACGTTTTCTGTTGGCAAAAGATGTGTTTCCACGTTGCCTAGGTTTTGTCTATACATGACTATGTCAGGTTTCTTATATGTAATTTCATTTTCTTGGAATGAAGCTGGCCTTCCTGTTTTCAGATATGTATACACTGGCCTGCTATAATTCAGGGCGTGTGTGTATATTCCCATTTAACCCAAAATTCTCTGCAAAACTACAAAATGTAGGGCAAAACCAGTGAATATAGCAATAGCAGTTAGATTCCTATACCGCTTATCAGGGCAAAGCACTCCCTAAGCAGTTTATAATGTGTTTAGCTAATTGCCCCCAACAAGGTGGGTACTCATTTTACCAACCTATGGAAGGATGGAAGGCTGAGTCAACCTGGACCCCTGCAGAACGAGTCAGGTGGAGTCAACCTGAAGCCCTGAGCCACCCTGCAGCCCTACAGGAATACTTCTGAATAGTGACAGAAATAGAAGTTTCATGGATTTGTTCAAAATATTTTAAAAAATAGCTACCAGAAGGGACATTCCAGATCAAAAACTTAATCCCTTCCCCTTCATAATGACCCTTTCCACATGTGGAAGGAGAAATGGGGTAAAATGCGCAGAAACGGAGCTTACCAGAAGCCGGGTAAGTCCGTCGCCACGAGGAGCAGCGCGAGTTCACTGCTCCACACTCCTGTGGTGTCCAGCGGCATCCGGCAGCATCCAAAATGGCAGTTTACAACTGGCAGAGGCTCTCCACCAACCGGAGAAGCTCGCCAGCCAGAAGCCCGGCCCCTGGCAGATCTGCAGGCCCGCACTTGCGCGTGCCTGCAAATCTACACCAGGGCACTGTGATGGGGTAGAACAGGGCTGCACGCTCATGTTTTATAAAAACCACTTGAAAAGTGTCCAGCTAAGTGTATAATACCAGGTGAGTCTCTTTCAGGTGGGCATTCCATAGGGCTTAGTTCTAGATATTTAAGGCTACATTCCTAAACATAATTTATAACCTTCTAAAATTTCACAGATCAAAGCATCAGAGTGTGGTCAAGAGGGTAAATGTTGTTAAGGAGGAATAATGCTAACAGAGAGTGGATTAGTTTGCTTTTTTTTCTGAATCTACAGGGAAGGGCAAGATTCTGCCCCCTCCTTTCTTTTCCTTCCACTGAGTTAATTGTGTGGAAACTACTTTTATACCTGAACTCAGTTTACAACAACTGAAGTAAACTGAGGACAAAGCGGGAAAGTGGGAAGAGGCATTTTAAAAGCAGCCAAAAAAGTGGAAGGCAGAGGGTTAATTAGGATTGTACCTGGGAAATCAGGTTAGTTGGAGGATATGCATTTATTTTATTGTAATCCCAATTGAAATCAGTAGAACTTCTGGCTGATTCCCCTGAACGAGGTGTGTTACCAAAAGAGTAGGAAGAAGCAAGTGAACAGAAGCAAATTTGAAAGTCCTGGCATTCATAATGTCAACCCCCATAACCATGCTCAAAGGACAGCCCCAAAATGCAAGCAGTTATGTTGATCTGCAGTGTAGATTCTATGATCAAGTCTTTTGTTAAGCTAAGAGCTCTAAATAGCACATTCAAACACCAAATTGCACAAAAGACAGACAAAAAACACATCTCAAGATGCTCAAAGGATGGTCTGTTTATTTTTTTAGAAGCCTGACGCAAATTGGCCAATAGATGCTCTTATAGTATTCTTCAGGAGGCTATATAAAATCATAAAAGGGCAACATATAAATATACCAACACATTGCATTCCCTACAGACTATACCTAATCAAAGTTCAGAAACTCCAAAACTATTTACTAGGAGAATGAAAATGTATCAAGAATGGCTGAAAGTGTATGCGTGTGTGTGTGTGCATGTGTTATGAGTAGATCATAGAAAAAAATATAGATTACATTCAAGAGAACATGGATATATCTGGGCCCATCTAAAAACAAAGGCAAGTTTTTTTAACAGGGGGAGGAGGTTAATTTCCTCATTTATCTCTGTAGGGACCAAATACCTTAACTTTAAAATCCTCTCCACCTTCCTTTTCAACAGAGGCCTAGAGTGATCACCTTCTCTATTCTCCAAAATATTAAGGTCCACTCAATAATGTTGCTCCAAGAAGCAGATCAGCAAAGGAGCACCTGTTTGTTGATCCTTATATTACAGAAGTGTGGCCCTGTATGTTTCTTAAGTCTTGTGGTTTTTGACATTTCTAGTGTTTGCCATAAATAACAAAACTGCTCTTGTAAGTTGTAAAATGGTAAAAATATGGACAGAATTCAGTATCACACTTGTGGATGTGTAACCTAGAGTTAGACATCTGTAACTAATCCATATTCTCAATCCCTACATAATCAGAATTAGGGCACTATTGCCACAATTGTAACTGCCTCCTGACCTACTTTACCAGGTGTCAGTTACACCAAAAGAAGGTGGTCCATTCTATTGGTGGTCAGTGTGTGAGATGATGATGATGATGATGATGATGATGATGATGATGATGATGATGATGATTACTAGGTATACCCCATTTTTTCCCCAGGTTGGGATTCAAAGCAGCTTACAACAAATAAAAAGACATAGTTAAAACCCATAGAATACAAAAGTTAAAACATAATTAAATGATCAAAAGAATTAGGACAATGTTTAAATATATAATAAAATGTTCAAACATTCATCAGCAATACAGTATCCAGCACATTTGATCCAACAGGCCATATATAATCACACGTTGAACACCCCTCTGAATAAAAACATCATTACCTGATTGTGGAAAGATAGAAGGGAGGATGTCAGTCTGAATTCTTTGGGAAGGGAGTTCCAGAGCCTGGAGGCAGCCACTGAAAAGGCCCTGTCCTGTGTTCTGAGCAGATATACCTATGAGGGTGGTAAGACAGAAGGGCCTCTCCAACAGATCTCAAAGTCTGGGCAGGTTCATAAGGAAGAATACAGTCCTTCAAATAACCTGGACCTGAGCAATGCAGGGCTTTAAAGGTCATTACCAGTACCTTGGATTGTGCCCAGAAATGAACCAGCAGCCAGTGAAGCTGTTGCAACAGGTGAGTTATGTGATCCCTGTAGCCAGGGATAAAGGACAGAACCAGAATTCAAAATGACCTTGACAGATTAGAGAGCTGGGCCAAAACTAACAAAATAAACAACGGGGAGAAATGTAAGATATTATGCTTATGCTGAAAAAATGAAATGCACAGATATAAAATGGGGAACACCTGGCTTGACTGCAGTACACATGAAAGAGATCTAGGACTCTTAGTAGACCTCGAGATAAACGTGAGTCAGCAATGTGATGCAGCAGTTAAAAACTCCAATGCAATTCTGGGCTGCATAAGTAGGAGTATAGTTGTCAGTTAAGAGAAGTAATAGTGCCACTCTATTATGCATTGGTCAGACCTCACCTGGAATACTGTGTCCAGATCTGGGCACAACAAATCAAGAAGGAACTTGACTAGCTTGAACGTGTTCAGAGGAGGGCAACCAAAATGATAGAAGGCCTGGAGACCATGCTTTATGAGAAGTGGCTTAAAGAGATGGGTATGTTTAGTTTGAAGGAGAGAAATATCATATGGAGGATGAAGCAAGATTGTTTTCTGCTGTTCCAGAGACTAAGACATGAAGCAATGGCTTTGAACTACAGGAAAAGAGATTTCATCTAAACATTGGGAAGAACTTCTTAATGGTAAAAGCAGTTTGACAATGGATTATCCTGCCTCGGAGTGTGGTGGAGTCTCCTTCTTCAAAGGTTTCTAAACAGAGGCTGGATGACCATCTGTCAGGAGTGTTTTGACTGTGTATTTCTGGGTTGGACTCGATGGCTCTTGTGGTCTCTTCCAACTCTTTGATTCTATGACACTATGAAGTTTCCACTACCTCCCACCACCAAGTGAGGCTGTGACAATCAAAAACAAAATCTTTTGCAATTCCATGTTGCAGGAGGGAAGTGGAAACATCATCTACTTGTGTCCCAATCATCAACAGAATGGACCTTCTTCTCTTGGTGTGGCTGATGCTTAGTAAAGTAAGTTGGGGAGGGGTCAGGTAGATGATATTACTTAGTTACTCAAACTAAGTAAGTAGCCCCTGTAGAATTCTGGTCAAATCTTTTTTTGGTTCATGTGGTCTGTGAATTCAATCATCTTGGAAGTGTAATAGACACAGTGGCCACAGGAATGATGTCCTGGGATGTGGTTTTTAGTATCCCATTTTAGTATCTCAGCATGTTTGTTTGTGCTCCTTGAATGTGCTCCTTACCAGAACATCTGTATGCTTGTTATTTCAAATGAGATCTGGAGTTTATCCTGACAACCTGTTTTGTGTTGAAATATATACCAATGTTTCCTTATCAAACACTATAAACTGCTAGTAACATGATTACAAGTAAGACTGCAGTTTAGATGGTTGGACTGTGGTCTGTCTTGTTCTTGTGAGGATTGCAGTTACAGTGAGAAGAAGAGGGAAGTTCAAAGAGGTTGTGGTAGATGATGTAATAATCTCTAATAATCAAAAAGTCTTGGAGCTTTAATGCTGGGAGCAAACCTTAATCTTGCAATGACAACTGGAACCTATGTAAAGCAACGGGAAGAGGCCCAGCATGTGTTTATCTTGATTTTCACTACGGGTTTCATGACCAACATAGGAAGATACACAAAGTGGTAACAGGTGCCTCAATAGGTATTTAGTTTATGTTTGCAGAGTTTGTGTGAACTATACTTGCTTTGGAGACAAATCCAGAGAATATTCTTGATATAATACAGATTTTAAAGTTTTGTTTTGTTTTACTTTGTTCTGCTTTTTTGCCAAAGTATAGTTTCAACCTTTATGTCACTGGTATACTTTAGGCAAAAGTTGGCACAAACAATAACTACACAACGTTCATTCTAAGCTGTAGGAGATTTAAAGCAAAATATACATGTTCTGAGATTTTTTTTCCTTCTTTTTACATTTGCACACACAAGAGCAATTTCCTTTTTGTTTCTAAGAAACAGAAATGACATGAAATGAACCAGAGTGCAGCTTCATCATGAATGTTACTGTTTTCCTTCGTGTCAAAACCAGAATTTTTACATAGTACATAGCTAGTGCCTGAGGCATATGATGGCAGAAGAAAATCTGAAGAGCTTAATATCGAATTAATCACTCTCTCAGAAGCAACAGCATGATCACCACCTAGAAACCTTGTTTTCTTCTTCAAAATAAGGAGTCAAAATTTTATTATATGCCTTAACAGATACAGTAAATGTGTGAATTCAATGGGTATTTGTGGAAAGCTGGTATCTAGGATACCAATCTATATTTCCACATTGTTTTCTTCCTAAAATAAATGTTAATGATATAAAATCACTGAAGCAGCCAAGAGACCAGAAATCTGTAATAATTGATTATTTAGCTCATTGGATAGAATTTATGTCAATGAAACTCAACGAATTTTGACTATGGTTCAAGAACTGTTTGAGAAATTCACTCCACTCAGGCTTTTTAAAACATATTGAACTAAACTGTAATACCCAGATCAAACATGGGAATGTACATGACTTGTGATAACAAAAAACAGATATATCTAGACTTATGAAGTATTCTTCTAATAAAAGAAAGAAAATAAAATGTACATTCAATAGTCAGTATAAATTTGAAATGTTCACAAAAAATAACAGTACAGGTCTTAAATATCCACACACATACTTTAGTCAGTGGGGACTGATATGTTGTGTTTTCTTTTAAAAAAAAACCCTGTACATAACTAGCACAGAACAAATTTGGAGGTATGAAAAAAAGAAGAAACAGAGCTGATATGTCTGTCCATTTCCCTAGTTCAAATGAGAGAAGAGTTACTCAGTGAACAGTCTTTTGATGTTCACTGGGGGATGATCAGAAGAAATTAGCCTTTTCAAAAAAGGGTTTAGACCACCAGTCTGTTTTTCAGTAATCATGATTTTTTTCCCCTTCTTTTTGGAACCATATATCAGAAATACAAATGTTGAGCTATTTCCTCTCCCTTCTAAATTCCCTTTGAAAATTTACTTTTCTTCCAAGTCAACCTTTGCTTAATAACTTCATTCTTGTCATGAAGTATATATGTAAATACACCTGTATTTATACATCCTTACTTATTTTTGCCATGTCCTCCCTTCTTTGTGTCACCATCCCTATAGAGTTGCATTGTTAAGCATAGCTATTACAGAAAAGTTCCAGTAAAAAACGGGCATCAGTTAGGAGGCAGAGAAGAAAAGGAAAGGGACCTCTCTTACATAGTGACATGGATGGTACGCACTAAATGAGTTTTTAGTTATCTGATTCTGATTTTGAAAAATCTGTGAGCTGCCTTGGGAATCCAGGTGTATAGAAAAGTGAGATATAAATTACAAACCCACATGAAAGTATGCAGATATCTACAGAGGTACCACAAATCCTTTAGAGCAGTAAGCTAGCTTATGCTGCTTTGCATGGTGTTATGTTTATTGGCAGTGATATGTGAATAAATAATAAAAAAGATATCTAGTAAATGTAAATGAAAGTAAATGTGATGGTGGTTAGGATTTTGTACATACTGGCTGGTGAAACCCATCAGCTATTTCTGAACTGCAGAGCCTTACCTCATCACTAAATTGTGCATCAGGAATTGATGGCCATTCCTCCCTACCCTAGACTGCATCATCTGTTGTGAGCTGTTGTGGCCTCTGACATTCAGCATCCTTGTAAAGAGAAAGAAAAGAACTTGCCATCCAGTGACCTGGCTGCTGGCTGCTCTGTAGCTCAGACATCCCACAGTAAGGACAGTGGAGTCCGAATTAAGTCAGTCATTGCTAGTGCGGTTGTAATTAAGTGTTCCAGATTTTTCCAAGTATTCACAATAGTTTAGGGTGGAGGAAAAGCCTAGAATCCTATATTGCATCTGCAGACCTGGAATTGTTCCATATTCAGATATCCTACATATTCATAATCATGGCACTGTTGCCACACTAATAAATAGTCCCTGGAGCCCACCTTAAACTTGAGGGAGCCTTTCTGAATGATGAAGACCTGTGGCAAAGTTGAGTAGGGCATTTTAGGATGACACAGCTAGCCCCCTCCTGCCCATGAGGTATGGTGACAAGCAGAAGCTTCTTCTTATTGCACTGTGGCTTGGGCAGGAGGGGGCTTGTCACACTGTGGCTCAGTGGTGGAAGGGACTAGCTGTGTCATGCTGAAAGGCCCCACTCACCTGTTGCACAGATCTCCATCACTAAGAGTGGTTCCCTCAAGTTTAAGGTGGGTTCCAGGGATTGATCCCTTAAGTTACTCACAACTATATTTATACAGTTACAAATGCAATGTAGAATCTTGGTCCAATGGTTTTAGAAACTTTTTTAAAAAAGTTTTTATTGGTTTTTAATGCAACAGAATTAATCATAAATTTAAACACATATGTGTCCCTGATATTGCTGTCCCCCAGTCTCCACATACACATCCTCAACCATGATTAATTTTACAATAGTGGGGAAGGTGTGGCCCATGGGCCGTATGAGGCCTGCAGCCCCTTTATGTTACCCCCTCCCAGATTCTTCCATTTCCCCAGACCCCCTTCCCCAATGCATTCTGGAAACTGAAATATAGCCCTCAAACTACCCAAATGCCACAAAAACACACCAAAATGTGGTAGCTGGGCATTATTTGCCCCACCACAAAAAAAAAAGCCCCTAAATCAGCAAAATATAAAGCTAGAAGAAAGGTGAACATGAATGGACGTTTTGTTTTACCTTTATTTTTGTAGCGCTGTAGCATTGTAGCACAGCAGGCAGGAGAGGGGTGAAAATTCATCCCAGCACTGTTGCCTAACCCTGCTCTGCAGCATACAATTCACTCATACTTACATACATGCATACATACAGAGAAGTATCCAGGGTCGGACACATAGGGTACATGCCCTAGGCGCTAATTCCAGAGGGGTGCAAAAAAGCACTGCTAGAAGCAGCAGAGGAGGAGGAACAAAAGGAAGCACCCCTGGAGGGAGGATGCAACTTCCATACTTGCCCTAGGTACTGTTTATGCTAGATACGCCTCTGCGTACATAGATGAGTACAGACAGACACACACAGGCAAGACAAACATATAATGAGTATGTGGAAGGAGGAACTGGTGTTTGTTGAACAAATTTTTTGAATATCAAGCACTTAATTGATTTAAATTTAACAGTTAAACAATTGCAACATTAGATAAAATTTCCAGGAAAGTGAATCATATACATAAACACTTTTCCCCAACCTCTCTCATATTCAGTGTTATTTTCTCTCTCATGGAAAGCTCAGTAAGTCTTCTGTCCAGCATTCTCTATGTGATATGATTGGGAACTTTAAGCTCTGTAAGATAATATGTTTTGCCATCAAGACCAACCATACTATCCATAACCTATGTCCTTTCCTGGTGCTCCCTTCTGGTGATGAGCATCCAGCAGTAAGTTGTACAAAGAAAAGTCCAATGCAATCTCTAATACAACGCTGATAAATTTCGTTACAGTACTTTCTGCCAGAATGGAGTAATAACTGGACAGGACCACAACAGATGGGTTAAACATTCTATATGTTCAGAGCATCCACAACATCTGTTTTGTTTCAGTGCGTTCAAGCAATAGAACTCTGTCTGGCATCAATATGCACACAAGTTAATTTTCTATTGAATTAGTTGCAATCACAGATACAAGGAAGAATTTGTGGTGTTTGCCAGAATGCAGCTCCAGAGGGATTTGTATAATGGTTTTGCTAGTTTGGTGGCCCATATGTTTCACCCATGCAACCAGGAACCAGTTCAGCTCCAGCACTGTGATATGGAAAACTATATGACCATGGGAAATTTCCCACAATGTGTAGGAATATTTAGTGTCCCAGGACCTAGCATCAGGCCAAATTTCTAGGTCAAATGTTGCTCTTAGGTGGTCTCTGACATACAGGTATTGCCAAAAAGCAGATTTTAGAAGCTGGAATTCTGACTTAATCCTTCAGTTGATTTAAAGCAATCATGCACATTAATGAGATGCACTACAATGTTCATTCCTAGATGTATTGACATGTATCAAATGCATGGTATGGTTGCATGTATGGTTGTGAAAGCTGTACAATGAAAAGCGATGGCAGGAAAAGAATCCATTCATTTGAAATGTGGTGCTGAGGAAAGTTCTGAGGATACACTGGATATCCAAAAGACAAAGGAATGGCTTCTAGAGCAAATCAAACCTGAACTCTCCCTAGAAGCCAAGATGGCTCAACTGAGACCGTCACATTTTGGAAATGTCATGAGAAGACATAACTCACTAGAAAAGACAATAATGCTTGGTAAGGTAGAAGGCAAGTAGGAAAAGAGGAAGACCACATTACAGATGGATAGACTCAATCAAGGAAGAGACATCCCTGAATCTGCAAGACCTCCGTAGGGTGCTTGTTGACAGACTGCCTTGGAAGTCTCTCATCCACAGGGTCACCATAAGCCAAGAGTGACTTGACAACAACAATCAAATCATTTACTAGCCCCCAATTTTTATCTTAGGGATACCTCATAGTGTGAAATCTCTGCATCACTTCATATAAGGGTCAAAATCCAGAGCTGTTCCCAAATGTCCTTGTGTCTTCTTGTTGCCATGATGATGGGGGTATGCAATCAGGCTTTTGAAAAGTAATTGGAATTTAGGATTGCCCATCTTTCTGGCCATGCTATTTTCTGCCATTCTGATCTTGTTTGTTCTATACCTAGCTTCTCCCCAACCAAATAGTGATCCGGGCCAACATGAATGAATTGTAGTACCCTGAGAGATCACAGTCTTAATTTGCAGTTGTAGTTTGTTGTATGTGGTATGTGATCAGCTTTCCAGAAGAAGGTGAAATAATGCATCTGTTCTGATAAAACAAAACAAAAAGATAATATATGTATACTGGCAATTCTTGAAAGATACATACGATGCAAGGACTGAAATATCCTAAAGACAAGAGATCCTGACTCATCTTGGAAGCTAAGCAGGGTCAGCCCTGGTTAGTACTTGGATTGGAGACCATCAGTGAATACCAGGTAGGCTATTTTTCAGAGGAATGAACTGGCAAACCACTTCTGAGTCTTCCTTGCATTAAGAAAACCCTATGAAAATCATGGAGTTTCCATAGGTTGACAGATGACTTGAAGGCCCATACACACACACATATGATAGAAGAGGCTACATTTATTTTAAAGGGCATTTATTTTATCTCATAGGATAGGTTTTAAGAGACTACAGTATTCTAAATCTGTTGTATTTTTTTTATTAATGTAGAGAAGTTAGGGTCACTATGTACATTACACAGCAGGACTAGGATACAAAGAGATTTCAGAGAAATAATGATGAGATGTGCTGTGGCCCATTGAAATATCCAGCCCAGTTCCCTTCCCACTAGGGAAAAAATTCTTGCTGATATGATCATTCATTTGTCCCAGCTTACTTTATATCCCAAGATGCCGTAGAAGTCATTTATTGGACTCAAAAATCCTGGTGGTATAATGGTTTGAGCGTTGGAGTGCAGGCCTGTAGACCAGAGTTCAATTCTGTGCTCAACTGTGAAACAACTGGGTAACCTTGGGCACATTATACACTCTTACCCCCAGAAAACCCCATGATAGGTTCGTTTTAGGGTCAGAAGTTGTAAATGTCTTGAAGACACACAACAACAGTTGCCTGTGCATTTCATGTTTAGGAACAGCAGTGTATCATCTCCAGTGTATCATATCCAAATTTAATGCACTAGAATATGAGGCACTAGAGACAGCTCTTGTAATGTGAGCTAAAGGATAGAAGTTTTCCTGAATAAAAGAAGGGATTTAATTAAAACAATTGCATCAATTTCTTTGTTGTTTGCTTCTCCAGTCCTTCAGCTGGAAGTGTCATGAAGGCAAAAAAGGCTAAGCATAATAGTTTTGGTCATATTTTTGATTTTCAGGGGCTGAGAAGTGCTGAAATCCTTATGAGAAGTACTCAAAGGGAGTCCCACTAAAAAGAGAATTCCTTCTTCACAGACTGCAAACAGGGCAACAAAGTAGGCATTATTCCATCTAAACTCTATACCTAGGGGTATATAAAAAGGAAATAATGTTTTTCAGTGGGGAGAAAACAGCATTCCTCATATAGTTGGTGAGAGATGATGGGAAAGGACAATTGTCTTCATGTTCCCACATTTTCTGGCATCTGATTCCTGGACTACATTTTCTTTTGATACTATCTAGCAGAGATCTTAACATCTGAGATAGCTTTTTCCTTTATTGATGTGGTGGTGATTCTGACAAAGGGCTTTAGAAATAAGGCTGCATATAGCCCACAAGCCACAATAGGCTTGTCAAGGCCTTCTGCAAATTTTCTTCTTCTCAACAAGAAAAAGAAATACATGAAAACACTCTGTTGCAAAAATTGACAGTGGCTATAATTTTGTTTTGCTTTGTTTTATTTTTAGACACTACACAAGAGTGAGAAGACCAGTGAATTTGCAGTTTTCAATGATTCCCCCCCACACACACAAAAGATTGGATTTTGCACAAAAAGACCTTTGTGGAATTTACACCGAAAAGTCTTAAAATGTAAACAATCACTTTTAGAATGTCAGGAACTTTTGCAGTTCTTGTTTTGCTGTGCAAAAATGTACAGGTTCTCTCTGTTTGTATGACAGACTAGAGACTGGAGAACTGTTAGAAAGCAGAATTGGTTGAAAAGCAGAACCCATCCAGGGAACATGAAGGAATTATGAAGGTTTGCTTGGGACCAACTGTGCATGCAGATATGCTGCTTGCAAAAGCTTTCAGGCAGCTTGTCACCTTTTTCTTCCTCTCAGCTAGCTTTGTAAGCAGCACACGTGCATGCGTGCAAGCAGTCCCAAACAAGCCTCTGTAGGCAAGAAGAAATTATGAAGTATACTGTTCCAGGCCTTGCAAATAACAGACAAATTCCATTAATTTGATGTGGAATCCACTTTTTCCATACACAAAATTTGGGACTGCGCATGCATGTATGCAGGCAGAGTCAAAAGAGCCTCCATAGACAAGAAGAACTGATGAAAGAGCAAATGAATTAATGGAAATTGTCTGTAATTTACAAGTGTTGAAATAGCAGAATGTCAAAAAATGAGTCAACAAAAAGTAGGGGATGCCTATGCATTCCTAGGCCACATGTTGCCCTCTCCTAGTAGACTGCAGGGGTAACCCCACTGATCTATAAAAACAAAATCCCAAGCCCATCTTGTGGTGATGTCTTTGTTAGGTCAACCAAAAAGCAGAAAACATATCATTTTACCTTTCAGAGCTTCTTCATGAGGCAAACAGAGTAAAAGGCAAACAAGCATGCAGGGCAAGGAAATCAGGGTGGTTCTGGAGTCATAGTATCCACATTTTTGCTTCAAACTGTGTTTACCTCTATCTGACAAAGACAGGTCTCTTTTCTCAGAACAGTGCAGTTAGGCTGGGGAAGTCTCTGAACTGTCAGGTCTGCAGTGGCTTTCTCCAGAAAGGAGAACACAGAAAATTTCTGTGTAACTGAGGCCATTTCTGCACTAGCCTGTTATAGCGCTATGATTCTACTTTCAACATCCTATGGAATCTGGGGGTTTGCAGTTTCGGGAGGGGTCAGGAGGCCCCTCCCAAAACTGCAAATCCCAGGATTCCATAGGATGTTGCAAGTGGAATAATAGCGCTATAACAGTCTAGCGCGGAAATGGCCTGAGTGTGTATGTAAATTTTGTAGCTTTTTCTTAAGCAAGGAATTCTCAGAGGTGGTTTTGCCAGTTCCCTTCTCTGAAATATAACCTACAGTGCCTGTTATTCATTGGTGGTTTACCATTCAAGTACTAACCAGAGTGGACTCTCCTTAGCTTCCAAGAGCAACAGGATGTGGTGCCTTTAGGGTAGTCAGGCCATCTTAGTTACTACTGCATTACAAATATATTGCCTAAGTATTCAGAAACAAACACACAAACGGATAGACCAGCACTCCCCAAACCCTCTGCCACATGGTTTATAGTAGTTTGATATCACTTTAACTCTCATAGCTTCATTTTAAAGACTCTTGGGATGTATAGTTTGATGATGTACTTAGAACTGTCTGCTACAGAAATCAAGTTCAGAAGAATTCATTTGAGCACACCAGCTTATTTCCAAACCTAACATAAACCAATTTCACCTACCTAATTATCCATCAGGTGAGAATAAACTAGTCTTACCAGAGTGAAAACTGGACACAGCTCCTGTACTTTTAATGGTTGAACTCAAAAGCCCATTTCAGCAGGTGGTGTTTGTTATCTGGCTTTGTGACAAGGAACACCTGTTGAAATTCCCTCTTCCACACAGCCATTTAAATGGATAGGAGCTGCCTCCAGTTTTTAGTTTGGCAATCCTATGTGAACTGGGAGAGCAAACAAATACCCATGAGTGTCCATTTTTCCTCAGCACTGACCAGGATATATTAAAGTCTAGAAGAACTCCACATTTTGCATAGCAGGTGAGCATGGTTTGCATTATCAGCACCTCCTGAATCATCACATGGTGCCTCATGCTTTCTGTATGTCAGAAAGAAAGGGAACGAACTCTCTTCTCTCAAAAGAATTCTGAGCTGCCCAAATATGGCCAGATATTAGTTCCCTTTTCAAGAAGAACAAAGGGGCCAGAACAGGGGAGAGCATCTGACCCAATTAACTTTTGGCGTATTATTTCTTCTCTTTTTAACTCATTAGTTGAGGAAAGGCTTAAGTAGACCCCTGGTCTACTGAGGTTCCCTAACAAAGTTAGGCTCTGCTATGTGCTGCGTGACACAACTGAATGTCACTGACACATCCCAAAGAGAGAGGTCACATCAAGGAAAGCATCGGCCAAGAAATCTGACAAGAAACAGCTTTCTTGGTGTTAGCAGAGCCAAGATTTACAGAAAAGGGCTGCTTTGGAAGATAAAGACTACTAGTGACCAACAAACATTACACAACGGCTGCTGTACGCATACATGCAGAGTCTCCTACTCTGCATAACTATATGGCAGAATAAAACTCTTCTTGAAGGATTTTCCCCTGTTTTGTTTTAGATTATGTTTCCCCAGGCTTCTTAGATATGTGTGTATATTTTCAAAATGGAGTGCCTTCTTATTAACGTTGGTTGCAAGTACAGCAGAAGTGAAAAATGGATGTATAGTTATCACCAATGTCTTTTCCATTGCTCTTACTTGCAACTCTTTTTAGGGGCATTTCCAGTGATGTCACTGGGGGCATGAAGGGGTCCAGTTTGATTATAATTGGGCTTAGAATAAATTGAGCTCTTTTCAAGTCCTGAAAAGAAGACGAGGCTTTGCAGACTGATTTATGACTCAACTGTGCACGAGGGGAGGGAGGGTTGCCTGCCACCAGATACAAATGTGTTATAAACAATCTTGAATAGCACAGTGTGCTAAACAGAGGTGAATGAACTTAGTGTGAGCATATGATAGATTTCACAAGATGCACTAATTCTTTGGAGCCAAATGGGCTTGGGCATACGTTTTCCAAATAACAGCATCCTCATGCCTTAAACTGATTACATACATGACTAATATTAAATCTCACATTTTGCCACAAATAAGGGTCACTAATGTCTGGAAACTGAGATCTGGAAGCCCTTCCTTTATTATTCCAAATATATAGGAGTCATCTGTAGTTCTCAGCATTCCACATTTCTTCAAGCACACTTTCTTTTATTATTTCTTCACAAATTCTGTGCTTAAGCCATTGAATAGATGCTGTGGTAGAGCATGGGTATAAGCGTAACTCTGTACAGAAATCTTAAGTATTTTTTTCCAAAGTCACAACTAACATGCTTTGCAGTATATCAAAAACTTGGAACACAGTCTTTTTTCCCCCCTCACAAATACAAAAGAGAAAATGCAGTTTGTATGAACAAAGGCAATAGCTATGTAATCTTTCAACTCAGATATTTAGACAGCTTTGGGCTTCCCTTATATTCAAGACTGTATCCAGCACTTACCCTGCTGGTTTTCCTACAAATCTTTTGTGTGGGGTAATAACTGTGGATGTATAAGATTTGGGTGGAAAAGCTGAATGAGGAGAAATGACCACAATCTGGAAGAGTTCCCAAAATGTGCTGCTTCTTCCAGTAACATCACTTCTTTTAAAAATACAGTGTAGCAAAGTTAATAATTCTATTAAATATTTGATTTCATTTTAACTAAGTACCTCTTCAAGATTATGAAACTGGGCAGCAACCTCATTTATCAGAATGGACAGTGGGGGCTGGATGAACTGGGAGGAAATGGTCATGCA
Source organism: Iguana delicatissima (assembly GCA_948472985.1). Classification (NCBI taxonomy): domain Eukaryota; kingdom Metazoa; phylum Chordata; class Lepidosauria; order Squamata; family Iguanidae; genus Iguana; species Iguana delicatissima. Next base: position 754,570 of record CAOKZL010000164.1, on the reverse strand, counting down.
ATGAGACATTCAGAGAAGCAAATCTTTGTGTATGCACATAGTATGATTTATTGTTAGCTTGACACACAAAGAATGCTGCTGATATTAACAGTGGAAAAAGACAACTGAAGCTTAAATTCATATGAAATCTTTACCATTCCGTACATTTCTTCATGTGTGCTAAGGAAAACCCACATAATTAGCTCTATAATTGCCAGTTCATGCACACTTTGTAGCTTTTTGGGATAGAATCACTGGGAAGCAGATTTCAGATGAGATTCCCAGTCCCAAGCAAATGTGCAAGAATTGGGACATTAATGGCAGTTCTGCTTCCACACCTGTATGCATAAACATAAACTTCATAAGAAAGCTCAAAATAAAAATTTTCCTACCAAAGCAGCATTTGTAGTAAAAATAATTTTGGTTTATATTGGCTTAAAATTATTCTTAATTTCCTTCCTTCTTTGAAACTGAAAATATAATAAACACCTAAACCAAGTCTTTCATGCTTTCTGCAGGGAAAAGATGAAGTGTAAAATAAACATTTTCAAGGCCAAATCTGAAAATGAAATTTTTGGGGGGTTGGAAATGTGTTGCATAGATTCCAGCAGTGTCCCACTTTCTAGGTTCTGACGCACTGTAGATTTAAGAAAGTAATAAATCCATGCCAGTATGAAAACTTAACAAATTCTACTAAATATTCTAAGCATAAAAATTAAAGCCAAATAGAATAAACTATAGATGTCCCTTTTTTATTGAGAAGCACTGTTATGTTAAAACATGTGATATATAAAAAATATTATGCAATGACTGTTGCTCCTTCCAGTGCAGCCTTTTTCAATCTTTTTACCTTGGACCTTGAAATTAGACCCAGAAGAGGTCTAAGACAACTTCTGCATAAAAATTAGTATACCTACAGCTCAAAAAATATTTAGTTTTTACAGTCACAATCCCTTACAAGATTGCTAACAACCTTTTGCAGAACCTTAGAGATCCTGGGAACCTTGGTTTCAAGACCCTGTTCTAGTGTATTTGGACTTTCTATGTATGGTTACCATGTGGTTACTTCTCTCTGGGTACCAATGCAAGCCAGATATGGCTGGAAGAAATTATCTAAACTGATCATGCACACCTTTATTCAGATGCAGCTTGGTTATGCTTGGTCTCATTGAAATGGATACTTGATCAAGATGTCACCCCAGTAAAAGTACACTTCTATTTCTCTGAGTTGAGATGCAACTAAAATCATTAGGGTCTTGTGAATGTTCTGGAAGCTGGTATCAAATCAAAGAAAAATCATTATCAAAAATTCTTCTTGTTATGGGAATGTTGTAGAAACATTCTGGAACTTGTTTGCACTTGGTCTCTGAAGATGAACTTCTGAGAGCCACAGAAACTAGAAAAGCCTTGTCATGTTTCCAGAATAAACAGTAGCTTTGCAGTATAGAAAAGCCATTTCTTCTGGAATTCAGAGTCCAGAATTATCTCCATTATGGTAATGACACAGCACAGCCTCAAAGTATTGCCAAGAAAGGTAAACCCTACTCTACAGTACTAACAGGGAACCTCTGGCTCAGGAGATGTCTACAGTTCTCATAATCCCATACCATTGGCCATATTTGCTGCAGTTTCTGATAGCTAACTTCCAAAAACTTCTAGAAGGCCAACAAGGCTAAAGGGACTGTTGCTGGAAGGAGAGGAGCCAAAGAAGTCTGATTCCACCAGTTAGTTACACATGCCTATATCTGGCTCTACTCCATTACACTTCTAGTCCCTGGATCACTATAGAGACTTAAAGTGGCTGCCAAGAGTTCAGAAGTTTGCCATTGCTAATCTACTACATGAAGTTCTATAAAAGGTATCTGTTTACTTAATGTTATCTTTTTTTTTCTTTCTGAGAACTGAGTGATCAGAATAATGCCCAGACCAATCCAGCTGTTACACAGCAGATTAGTTCATTCTAGTATTTCGTTTTGTCTTGTGATTAACAAAACAAAAAGCCTGTGTCTCTCTCCTTTTAAGATTTTCCTATCAATTTTTTACTGTCATCATAATGTGTGCTCACATTCATCTTAGCAGAGCAGGCAGTGGACAGTTAACAATGGAAAACAGCTGCAAACCGTTCAGACATAAGTAATATTTATTTTCAAAACCAAGTTTCTCCTCTGAGATCACAAAACCCATGACAGGCAGAATTTCTCGACCCTTTTTCGTGCAAATGGAATTAGTCTATTCAATGTTTATTGTACAGTAAACTGAACCTGAGTTTGTTTGCTCAATGGGGAGAAGCTATTATTTTACCTTCTTAGATGAAAAGGGGGGTCATGGGATGCAGAGAAATACCAACACATTGATGAAAATGATATCATCAGGATTAAGTTATTATGTGGTCTCGCACTGAATAGGTATGCTGCAACTCCTAGGATTCCTGCCATTTCCTTAAACTGACCCAGCAGACTCTCGCTACTATGCCTTTGCTAATCTGCATGTTTCTCTCTTATTTGCTGACTGTGCACTAAGGGCCATATTCCTGCAATCAGCTAAAATGTGTCTTTTGAAAATATGGTTATTCAATACAGGATTTGAAATGAAGTATTACATTTTAGGTCTGTGCTATGCATACCTCCCAAAAGGCGAGGGATAGAGGACATAAATGTACTCCAGATGAATAGGATCATCTAGTTGAAGATGGTTAAAGCTGCATTTTGGTCCTTTCTCAGAACAAAATCTAACAAGACAGCCTGTTATTTCTGCTGCTCAATAAAGGGTCACTTCACGCAGCTTGCATTTGATTCCTAATTAAATAGTTTGCATTCAGATTTCAGAATGCTTTATTTAAATAGAGAAATGATGAAAATGAGCATATGTTGTCCTGGGAGGTCTTTGCATTATTCCTATGCATTTTGTGACATTTAATGTTTGACAACAGGGTGGAGAAAGCAACTCATTCTTATGGCCTCCAATGTAAGGCAAAAATGGGGGGAAATCCCCCCACCTTTTTGTCCCAAACATCTCTGGGAGCATATAAGGCAATTCTGGGACATTTTGGTCTCCCTGGGCCATATGAGACACAAGGGAGGCCTTTTGTCTGACAGGCAGCAACCTCGAACTTGACTAAAATGGTCCCAGAATGTGGTTAAATTGCCCACCAAGCCTCTAGGTGGAAAAAACAGAAAATATTTCCACACAGTGCTGTTAATGTTTAACAAAGAAAATGCTTTACAATATTATGTATTTAAGCTATTTATTCAGGAGTAGCTTTCTCTGTCTTCAACGGGAAAATGGCTAATTTTTTTATTATTATTATTAAAAATAAAGTTTATTAAATTCACAGTAGAAAGAACACAACACAATATAAATCCATGAAGCCTCAGCAATAGTTCTTCGTAATAACAGAGCTCCGACATTAACGTACAGAAACTGAGGCCAATATAACTCCACGCTATGGGCAGTTTATCCTGCCCACATCACACCAACCCTATACACACACATAACAGGATCACAAAACAACAAAAACAGAAACAAAATACAAAAAAAAAAGAAACACACACTACACACATAACCACCTACAATACCCTATACTAAAGTACAATATAACTTAAAATTCTTAGTAGTAACTAAAAAATTTTTCCTCTACAATCGATATTTCCCTAATATAACTACAACATACATTTCCATTCAACATTCCTCTCATTCATTAACTTCCTCTCTTAAACCAGTTGGACATATTACTTTCCTATTTATATCATCCTGCTAATACATATTGTCTACCACAAACATTACTCTTTATCGCATTTAATCTCTATAACCCAATCCAATTTATTTTCTCTTTCCGACCAACTCCTAATTTTGAACCCCTACCTAATATAATCAATCATATAAACCAATCAGAGCAAGGTCACCCCATTGTCCCTCCCATAGAGGGTTCAAAATGTCCCATTCCTCCTTAAATTTAAGGAAAATGGCTAATTTTATACAATTGTATATCTATGTATCTTCTGATGTTGCCTTCCAGATTTCTGCTTATCTTCAGTGATCACTCATGGTTTGTCCTTTTGCAGACAATCATTTCCTATTTATATACATACAATTTTAACACAAGAATAATAAGCAGCACATATCAAATCCCAAGAATGATAGCAAAGCAATACAAGATAGTGAGCAAATAATATATGAACAGCAGATCTCATTCCTATGATACCCTTAAAATATATTTTAAAAGAAACAAAGAACATATTAAAGGAGACCAGTAATATAATCTAACCTTTAAATTACAGACAAGTGATCATTCACATATTACAAACCTTTACATACTGAAAATGTGCTCAGTATAAATATCTCAGGACCATCTAATGGTGTCTGATACTATTGATCTGCACATGAGTTTAGCATAGTGCTTTCCTGCCTCACAGACTCTCAGCGCCCCACTTTTGTCCCCTTTCATCCAGTTTTTCCCCCAAGCTGAAGTAGTTAAAGACTGAATTTTTACTGTAGACCATGGCCATATCTGCCCTATACTGTTATAGTGCTATTATCCTACTTTCAACATCCTATGGAATCCCAGGGCTTGCAGTTGAGGGAAGGGCATTTGCAATTCTCAGCCAGATTGCTCTTTGGCCTCAGTGAATTACAAACCCCAGAATTCCACAGGATGTCAAAAGTGGAATAATAGCACTATAATAGTGTAGTGTGGAAATGGCCAGTGTTTCATTGAAAAGCAATCTTTGCTCTCTTTACCTCCACATGCTCAAACCTAAATCCCATTCCTAATCCCACCTAGAGTAGACCAATCAACAGGAACCTAATAGAAGTCAACGCTTCTCAGTTGATACACTGCTATTGATTTTGTGGGTCTAATCTAGTCTGATTTAACGAATAGGTTAGGTCTCTCCTCTTGTTTCACTAATCAATATCCTAACTAAGGTTGAACAACTTGGGTGGTTCTTGAGGCCATTTTACCAATCCAGGACCTGCCGTGGTTTTCATAGAAAATCACATTTTAGTGGCACATAATGGAGAAAGTCTATTGAAGTAGGAAGGTCTGATTAGAGGAACTTTTAGTAGTTTGCTATCAAATTTCTGTGACAGGTTGTTGTTTTCTTTGGGGCAGCAAACATAGCCTTAGAGGGTCACATGCAGCCAAAGATTGCCAATTCCTAGCATAAGTAATGTCCATATCAATTCAAGAGTCTATAATGCAGCAGGTCTTGCCATTACAATCTAGTAGTGGCAGTCTATGCCACAGTGGTATTATGAGGCAATTGCTAATTGGTTAATAGATCTCATATGCATGTATTTCTAGAGATTATTTAGTCAGCACCTTTATGGTGTATACCAGTAGTTCTTAACCTATGGTCTGGGGACCCCTGGGGGTCCACAGAGCTTTCACAGGGAGTCAGTGAAGCGCTGCTGCTGGACATAACAGCAATAGGAAAGTGGCAGTGGGGAGAGTAGCTTCAGCAGGTACTGAAACTTCTCTCTGGTTTGCAAACTATGACTCTGGAGACCAAGGTCTAAATCCCCTCTCATCCATGGAAGCCCACTGGGTTACCTCAGGCAAGTCACATTCTCTCAGCCTCAGAGAAAGAGAAAGGCAGCAAATCTTGCCTGGAAAATTCCCATGACATGGTTTCCTTAGGTCAGCATAAGTCAGTTTTCAAAGTGGAGAGACAAGATGGCTAGAAAGACACACACACACCCGGTCAACAGCGCTGTGTTGTTGTTTGCCTTCAAGCAGTGATTTATTTAATTCTTTTACTCCAAGTCACAAGTCTCAAGTCTCTATCTTCAAGCCTCAAGTCTGGGAGCCAACTTTATACCATTCCAGAATTTCTGGACAGAGTCAAATAAGGTCAGTTTTAACAATTTAAGCAGAGTTGGCTCTCCACATTTGAGATTTTGCCATCTGCAGCTTTGGAAGTGGAGAATAGGATCCTTCTTTTGCCCCCTTCCTGAAGCTGGAGGCTTTTGTGCCTAAAAGAGTCTGCAGCTTTGGAAGTGGGGAGTAGGATCCTTCTTCCTTTCAATTTCCAAAGCTAGAGGATTTTTCAAAAGTGGGGAATAGGATCCTTCTTACTCCCCATTACTGAAGCTCTAAAGGCTTTAGAAGGAAGGATCCTTCCTCCTCAAGCTTATTGCCTAACACGTTTGCTGTTACCCTCTGACAAATGCGCCCTGCGCTCTGGAGGCAAGTCTTCCCTTCTGTCTTAGGAAAAGTTTTAGAAGGCTCCTTCAATAGACAGTGGGGACAGGCTGCTGAGCAGACCTCAAGCCTGCCTGAAGCCCATTGCCTAACCTGTTTGCTGTTCTATTTTGAGAAATGTATTGCACACTTTGGGCTTGAGACAGATTGTCACGTGACCAGTAGGCAAAAAGAGATGGAAGTGTTGTTCAAAATCATAACATTTCTGCATGAATGTGTTATGTTACTGAACCAAGTGCAGCAAGTCATCACCAAAAATATACAAGTCTCCAGTTTAGTAAAGTCAGTGCATCATTTATTGCCGAGTTGAGTCCAAGTTGAGTAAGTGAAGAAACTTAAGTCTGACTTGAGTCTGAGTCAATCGACTTGAGGTTACATCCCTGCCTTCACATCACTTCTAACTTATGGCAACCCTAAAGTGAACTTATCACAGGGCTTTTATTGGCAAGATTTGTTTAGGGGGGTTGCTTTTGCCTTCCTCTGAGGCTGAGAGAAAATCACTTACCCAAGCTCATCCAATGTCTGAGCGGTGATTTGAATCCTAGTCTCCAGAAGCCATAAATAAATAAATAAATAAATATGCTTGAATATTTAAATCTAAAGTTAAGTATTTAAATCTAGAGTTGAGGGCTATATAATCCACCCTTTTAGCTTCAGGAAGTTGGATCATTTGAAATAAATTAATGTATAAACTAAGAGAAAATGTGTTACATGTTGTTTCAATTCATACTCTATATCTAAGAAACATTTTGTGCAGGTACTACTTATTTACATAAGTACTATGTTTCATCTGCTAAAAGGTATAATTTTATCCCTCATTGTAACAGACTCAGATTCAGACTCAAATGTACAATTTGTCATGTCCTTTATTATCATTAAATCCATTTTTTCTAACCTGAAAGCAAAAAAATGTTAGAAAGTAGCATTCTAGAACAAATGCAAAATCCCCATCCCCTTAGCATTAGGCATATTAATGAAACAGATATGCAAATTATATTACTGTTATAAAAACATGGAAATCAGTAGGGGTTTTTTCTGGGGAAAAAAATCTGTGATGAATGTTCATTGTGAGCAAAACAAGCTACCTTTCTTTGATTCTAAGCAAACACAAACAAAAAAAATATTATCCCAAATTATTGGGATTATTACTTTTTGAATTTAGCAATGGATAACATAAAGACCATAAACAAAACATAAAGCTGTGGCATTTAAAATGCAGTGTTTCGGGAATAAGCAGATGATTTTCACTCATAATAATGCTATGTTTCATTGACCAGCATTTCTGTACAATTGAGAACTATTCTTAAACTTATGGCAACTTGAAAAGAAAACAAATTGACAAGAATCCTCTTGGTATCTTAAGCCAAGTGTGTGTTCACTACACAAATGAAAAGCACCTTTGGCAACAGTGAATAGCACCATAGGAGGGATAACAGAGAAGGCCAGAGGCAGCTGCCCTGTTAGCTTCCAAGCAATTTTCTCTCCTGGTTCCTCTATAGCTACCATGCCTGCCATCATTTTATTCTGCCTCCACTGCTGTTGTTGCACCACCATTGCCAGCAGGAGTTACACTGGTCAACAGAATCACAACCATGGAAAAGAAGCCTGTGATGTTCACAGACTAGTCCAAACCCATTTGATTGTTGGAGACTCAACAATGCTCAGTGTGTAAAGAGTGAAATGAGTCTTGGAGAGAGCAGCAGTAATAAGTGACCTAAAATCTCCTTGTGCCCTACCCACTTACCCTAACCTCTCTTAGGTATCACTCCAAGTCGTCCATCCACCTCCTTTTTTGCTCTTTCACTGCTCCAAAAGTAAAACTAACATTTTCTTCTTCCCTTTCTAGGCTATCTTAGCCTCACACCCCTAGAAAGCTCTTCTCTCACCAAATGGAGTCCCTATAGTAAAAGTTTAGTTTATTTCCTATAGCCATTGACGTCAATGTTCCTTAATCATAACAAGCTAGCCACTGCACACATGCTGTATCATTGATGACTCTTACATTCAAATGCCCAGTAGACAGCAGTAGACAGCAGGAGATTTATAGTGCAATTCTTTACCTATCTAATCACAAGCAATCCCCACTGAGTTCAATGGGACTTAGCTTGGGAAAGCATATTGGAGACTGGAGCTAGAATCCCTTCAAGCAAGACACTACAACTATTAATTTCTCTTCCAGAAACCATACGAGTACAGCTGTCCTTGACGACATCTAATGTTTATCTACAGTAGCTATGAAATCTCAAGGAGGGGTTTCAGCTTCAGCAGACTATAATATTAGCAGCTGCTTGGAATGCTGAGATAGAGCTAAAACCTGCCATTTCATGTTTACATTCTTGTGGTAGACTGTTAATAGTGAACAGCAGAAAAGAGATCTGCTGCAGCATCTTCTTATAATTTGTAGGATTCTTTTTTTATCTAGAAAAAAATGACCAAAAGAAGCAATCTCAGTTTTAGCATGTTCACAGAACTGAAAGGTACATCTATGGTCATCTAGTCCATCTGCCTTCTGTTGCAAATCCATTGATGCCTGAAATCTATTTTAGGAATTCCCGAAGATGGCCTTGTAGACTCTGCTTAAAAACTCTCAAAGAAGAGTCCATGCCCTTCCAAAGTAAGATGTTCCACCATGAAATACCTTCTCATATCAAAAAGCTCCTCCTTTTTCTTGTAATTTAAAGCCATTGGTTATCATGTACTGGATAAATACTGGCTAATTCATGACCAAAGAACACACTCTAATAGCAGCAATAGTTTATACAAGTGATTATCATAAGCAACAGCAGCACACCTCCAAAACTGATTAACATAGGCAATATGCATCTTTTATGGGTTATCAATACAAATTTAAGAAAGCGAAGTTTTCATTGGCTAGTGTGGCATGCCCCATTCTCCCTTATAATTCTCTTAGGCTGGTGCCAGCCTCCAGCTGACTTGTCCTTGAGCAGTATTCCACCTGTCTACATGCCTTCCCCAGTTATCTCCACATCACTTGGTTCCCATCACGTCCTTGCACCAAGTATGTCTCACTTTCACTTTCCAGCCTGTCTGCTCTCTGGCACTCATCAGATACAAAGTAACAGCAAGTGATCTCTATTAGATACATTACAGTGAGAATTAGCAGTTGCTTTCATATGGGATACATAGTAGCCTTTAGCACCGGTTAAACACATTCTAGACAGTTTGTAAATACACATTTTAATACACATTCAGCCTATTAGTACCTTATTCTGTTATTCCCCTCTCTTTTCCACCCATTATCATGGCAGGGATGCCTTACGACCTGACATTGGTTCAGGCCCTTCCCTCTGAAGCAAACGAAAACAAATGAGGCTCCCTAACTGTTGAGATAGCCTTTCAGTTATACAAAGACAGTTATCATATTGCTGCTTCATCATTTCTTTTCTAAGCTAAACATGTCCATCTCCTTAAACATTTTCTCCAGGACTTGCACTCTTCATAGCAAGCTTAATGAAAAGCTGTTATGTTTCACTATGACACTGCCTTTGTGTACATGAGGGCTGTAGCATTCATAATCACCAAGATCCTCCATAGGGATTGACACAGTTTTTGCTGCCTTCCTCAGAGACAACAAATTTTTGGAGAAAGCAAGGTCTCCATGTGCCTTCCACATTTCCATCCAATCCCCTTCCGTAATATGAAGAGTTATCAAAAGGGTCTGGATTTTACATAACTGTATAAAGCAGACAGGTGGGTTGGAAAATTGATACGGAAAATGTGCACTGGCTTCCAGTTCCCCATAAGGAATTGCTGATCTAGTACTGCTTTTAGGTATGCTGAAGCAGCTTTGGCTTGTGAGCATTGCTCCCTTCTAGCAAGCAAGCTGATGCCCCAAAAGTTTTACTAAAAAAATTAAAAACTGAATAATTTCAAGTGTGCATTCTGACAAGCAATCCCTTTCCCCAGGTTAAATATTCTCAACTTCTTTGGAGAGGAAAAAAAATCTAAAAAAAGAAGCTGAATCTTATTTCATTATTTTCCAACACCGAGGTCCCAGTCAGAGCTAAAGGCTACTGGCAAGAGTTATGAATGTACAAAGAAATTTAAATAATGGAGGAAGTGCTCTACTATTTTTGAAGTTAATTTGATAGTTATCACATCTTGAGATGTGTAACATTTTTGTCAGTTTAATAATGTAGAATAATTTTCAAAGTAGGTGAACAATCAACTCAACTATATTTCATAGTTAAGTGTTCAGCTGCTAATATTTTAGTCAAGATACTCTAGCATACTGCTTGCCTTGAATCCGGAATAAAGGTTTACTATTATCTGCTTTGGGAGACATGGAGGACTGGTAAATGTCTGAACTTTGGAACTGCCTTTGTGATGTTTGGATAGCACTTACACATCGTGTGATGAATTATCATGTGGTACTCTTAAGCAAACAATAAAGAAAGCCCAAATATATGCTGGAAGTGTATTCAAGGGGGAAAAAAGAGTATTGGCATAAGAATAAACTAATCCTATCATAGCAATCAGATTGTGGCATGGCATGAGTATGTGCAAACCAAGGGTGTCTGCCAAAGTATAGAAAGTCTACAGTAAAAAGCCTCATAGAATGCCACTGCAGACTTTTCCCCCAGTTCACCATGCAGTATTTCAACGTAGTAAAACTACTATTAATATTGCAAGTTAAATCCCATCTACATTTATACTGCTTTTTCCCCAATGCAATTCCTAAAACTTCTTTGAAAGATACTGAAACGAATGTTGATTTGGTACCTTGTTCCAGTGCCATATATACTCAATCCACTCAAATTGCAGAAGATAGGAAAAAAGTCAGCAGTTTTGATCAATTTTAAACATCTTGATGACAGCATATTCTCAAAGGGGATTAAATGAAGCTGTGAAATTGAGAAGTCTACTACTAATGCTCAAAAATCAACTTAGCTAGCATGACCTATCTTTTGGCTTGGACATCTGCCTGCTACAAGCACCTGAAATAAGGAGACGGGGAATGGGAAGGATAAATCTGACACACTTTCATTATCCTATGAATGAGGTTTTAATTTCCCTACTTTTAATGGTCCCTCTGGTATAAGATTTTCTTTTGGATGCAGTAGGTGAAATATGATTTAAGGAAAATAAGATACCAAAAGCAGACTCATATAGTGATTTTTCTAATGAAAAACAAATAAAACAACTCTAAAGCTATGATGTATTGCATTATGTCCTGTAGACTGCAGGGTTCCAATAGCTCACTTTTCCCTGGTGTTCATTAGCTACTGACCTTTCAAGCTGGTGAGGTAATTCCCCTAACACTATAAACCATAGGATATCCTCCCCATGTTTCATTTTTTGACATTGCAAAAGGTCATAAAAGTATTCTGTGCATTGCTTAAAAGGGAGAAAGGAAAAGTAACCTCTTGTCTTAGCTTTTGAGGCCCAGCATTTGAGCTATGCAACATCTTATCCCTACTGTCAAAAGACAGAAAACAAATATAGCCTAAGATTAGTTTTGTTCTAATTAATTAACACTATGCACATGGTCAAAACAGGGTCAACATCCAACACAACAGTAAAAACTAATCTCCTGACTTATAAGGAATATGCAGGACTACTGATCTTCTCATGCAGAGCCAATCTAGAGTAATTATCAGAAATGTCCCACTTAAGTCAATAGGGCTTATTCCCTAATAAGAATGCTTAGCATTGCTTCCTCAATGTAGAAAAACACTATGTTCTTCATCCAAGGTTATTAGGTATATCACTAAAAACAAATATCTAAAACTCCTTTCTTCCTTTGGTAGCATGAGAGCTACTGCACTGCATCCTTCCCACAGAGCGAGGCTGATGGTGAAATAAGGACCTGCAGACTGGTATCCTCCCATGAAGCCCAGTGAATCTCGTATTACCCTACAGGCTTGGGAAAAAGCTGGGCTGCTGTGACTCCCACACTCCTAACATAACAGAAAAAGTGCCTAATTTATCTGGAGAACAGTCAACAAAATGACAGCACAAGGATGAGCTCAAAACAGGGAACATTTAACCAAGAAACTTTCTTCTGGTATGGAGTTCAGCAAATCTAACATAAAATATTAAAGACCATGGATCTTGAAAAGAATTGTACAAAAGCAACAGAGAATACCAGCATGCATAAGAAGTATAAACCTGGAGGATCATGATAACCAATACATTCAGAGGTTTGTATCTAAACAAAGTAAAGACAAGTCAAATGAATGAATGAATTACAATTCAGCTAAAAGAACTTAGCACAAGCAACAGTTCTATGATGGATTTGAACTTCCCCATCAATGTTTAATACAGTATAGATTATGCACTGACCTTTAATTTAATTTCTCTTATTGTTATTACAAATTATCTTAAATGTGCTGTCATACCACTATTGTTCCAGAAGACCATGACTGTACATTATTAGTAAGCACAACTATCTTATCACAGTTTCTCCAATACTGGGTGGAAAAAGGGCTAGATTTTTATTAACTGCTTAAATGTCCTTGGTGCAACATTACAATTATTTTTTTAAAAAATAGCTGGTTTCTATATTTGTTCTTAACTGTAATAGCTTAGGTAACTATTGTAAATATACCTGCATTGATTAAAATATACACTTAGTTTCAGGATTATAATCACCCAGTGTTGATTAATAATGCTGGATGATTAGGTGATGACACTTCTTAGTGTAGCTAATGAGGCCTCTTCAGCATTCTGTCAAAATACAGAACATTCCCTCCTCTCAGACTTCATGAATAAGACACACGAAAGCTCAAAAGTACTTTCTTTCCTTTATGTGAAAAATATAAAAATGAAAATTCTTAATTGCTCCACATCTGTCAACAATAAAAAAAATTTGGTACACTTCATGCCTGTTGGGATTTTAATGTAAAATTACAATTCTAGAAAAGGAGTAGATTAATAAAACAAAAGTTTATATACAAAGAAAAATATATGGGACACTTAACTCTATCCCCATCTTATGGTTGCAGAAGGAACATCTACTCTGAGACAGGGAATTTTTATCTCAGAGTAGGTTTACATAACTAAATAAAGACAATGCTTACAGAATTTATTCACAAAATGCATTTATTTAGAAGTATTCAGTTTTACTGAGGTACTATGATACAAAACATGTTTTAATATGGTGCTCATTAGATTAAAAGAAAACTTCATGTATTTAGTCATATTTATAAGAAAGATACATAAATAAATTTTAAAAGTTCTCTTTCTATAAAAAAGATTACCAATTTTTAAAGAGTTTATTATTTGTCTATTCTTTTGCGGGATTTGTACTTACTGGATTAGAATAACATTCCAAATAAGAACAATAAGGCTGAAAAGAGAATCCTGTTGAGTTATGTTACCCTCAAAAAGGAAGGATGTAGGCTGAGGCTTCCAGTTACACTTTTTCTTTTTCTTTCTTGCATAAAAGGAAAATGAAGATGATAGACTTGTCACCTCTTCCAAAAACAATTATAGGAGGGGGTATTCATCTGAGGGGTGTGTTTCAGAGTTTTCTTTTCCTGATAGCTGTCTCCAACACCAGCAGGGTTTTCAGTAAGGGGAGGAAAGGAATGTGCCAGTATCTACCTTTTCATAGGAACTACTATTGCAACTGGAAGTGGCAAAATTACTTACCACCTCCAACTTACTCTTTTTTGTCTACTACACAGGAAAAAGCACAAGAAATGATGAGGGGGGAGAGGAAAGGTCTGAAACTACTTAACAATATTTTTATGCTCTGTTTACAATTCCTGCTATAAATATCCTGTTTGCTATTACAAGTTCCTAAAGCAAACATATACTTAACTGCAATTTTGTCCATCTGTAATGTTACTTAAAAATCTCAAAAGGTTATTTGTAAACAATTAGAAGAATGTACATTTTTCAATACCTTCTTGATATTCTACAGGAGATATTTTGTTTTTACAGAAAGAATTGTGTAATATGCATAAAACTTTCCATTAAAGCTAACATTCCAAATTCTCACAGAAGGCATCATTAATATAAAAAGAACCAATGCTTCTTAGCTAATATTAAAATTTATATTTCAGTCACTGATGCTAATTGCATACATTAGTCCTATTACATTAATGAGATACAATGCAGTGGATTGTTACACTACAACAACCTTTTCTGAATATGAATCTGACAGGAAAACATGAAAATGTATTATTCAGGCATTTGAACCTTAGCATATAGTTATTTGACAATTTAATACACTGCACCAAAATTAGCCAGAGGATGACAGAATACTTCTTGGCTCTAGCCTCGACTCTTCTTTAGAATTATCTGGGGGAAAACACAAACATTTCAGATATATAAATCTGTTATTTCAAATAAAAATAGACCTATATTTATCATAAGATTATTTACACAGTGTTCTGAAAAGGTCCTTTGATCTAAACTGCTACAAAGCTAACTGACCACTAAGATAGTAATCCTCCATTTTTGCCACTAAACCAGCCCATTCAGATCGAAAAATGTCCTTTCTTCTCTTTCTGTTTTTGTTTTGTGTTTGTTTCAGAATATGTCAGAGAGAACATTCTTCTTTAGATCAAATTCATGACTGAAATCCAAAGAACAATGCACCCAATTATAAATCCTGAAATAGACCTACTTGCAGATTTCTCCTTCCCTTCACATACATTCTGAAGTCCACTCATCAGTTGAGGTAAAGGGAGACATATCAATGACATTCTCTGTGATGTCACCCTCTGCCTCCAGATGGAATTTCTGTCAAGGAGGTCTAATTAATAAATATCCCAGAGAAGTTTTGATAGACATCACAAACATAAATCATACACTTTTTTTGTTGATTGTTTCTTCACCTACTTTTACCTTTCTGTCTGCTATTACATGCAGATCACTTTTTCTGCCTAGAAACAAAGACAGGAGGCTTGGACAAGTAGGTACACCCTGGGATATATCCTGCAATCTGACTGCTATAAAGCTCAAGTTCCTTCATTTCAAGCAGGAGAGCAACTTACCATGCTGTATTTCTTGATATTGGCCATTTCCGCACTAGACTGTTATAGCACTGGCCCCTCCTGAAACTGCCAACTCCAGGATTCCATAGGATGTTGCAAGTGGAATCATAACACTATAACAGTCTAGTGCGGAAATGGCCATTGTCTTGATATAGTGCCTATACAGCAGGAGGAAGAGCCAGTGTGCTGTAGTGGTTTAAGTGTTTGACTAGGGCTGTGGGAGACCAGAGTTCAAATTCCTACCAATCCATAGAAACCCTCTGAGTGACCTTGGGCTAATCATAATTCTCAGATTCAGAGGAAATCAATGACACTGCCCCCCCCCATAAATCTTTCTCAGAAAACCCTGTGACTTGAAGGCACGCATGAACATATGGCTCTACAGAAGTTTTGGGTCTCTCAGCATAACCAAGGGTAAGGAATTGTGAGGTACAGGCTTTCTCCACTTATCTGACAGGTTAGAGACAAGAGCACTGTCAGAAAGCAGTGGTTAAACTTTGGTTAAAAAGCAGAAACTATGTAAGTGTACTGCAGGGAGCATGAAGGATTTACAGAGGCTCACTTGGTAGCGCAGTGGTTAAATGCCAGTACTGCAACCACAAGGTTGTGAGTTTGATCCTGCCAGGCTCCAAGGTTAACTCAGCCTTCCATCCTTTCATAGGTCGGTAAAATGAGTACCCAGCTTGTTGGGGGCAATTAGCTAAAAATACATTGTAAACCGCTTAGATAACACTTAGTTGATAGGCGGTATAGAAATAAATGCTATTGCTATTGGGACCCACCACACATGCACTGCTTGCAAAATCTCTCAGATGGCTTAGTGTCCTCAGCTTCTTTTGTAAGCAGCGTGCACAAGTGACCCCAAGCAAGCTTCCCTAAGGCAAGAACTCATGAAAGAGCAGAACCGCCATCAAATTAACAGAACTTGTCCTTAATTTGAAAGTTTCAGGAGCGAGTCATCAGACGACAGGGTGTCAAAAGGTGAGGGCTTTCTGTATAGTCTAAAATATCTGGAGATCCAACAGTTCTCCACCTGGCATATATATATGGCATTTATTTCTATACCGCCTATCAACTAACTGTTATCTAAGCGGTTTACAATGTATTTTTAGCTAATTGCCATGATTTGACATATTGATACAGAGATATGAATTGCATTAAAATTGCATGGTATCATTCAGAACCTGGGAAGTAACTCCAAATTCTATATTAGGCATTTTCCCTCCAAATCATACATTAGACAACTGAGAGTCAGTGAGGTATTGTTATTTGAGCAATGAACTATGATTCTGGTGACCAGGGTTCAAATCCCCACTCCACCATGGAAACATACTGGCTGATCTTGGGAAAGTCACATTCGCTCAGCTTCAGAGAAAGGTATAGGCAACCCTCCCCAAACAAATACTGCCAAGAAAACCCCCTGATAAGTCACTGTAAATCAGAAATGACATGAAGACACGTAACAACGCAAGTGCCCAATACACTCTGAGAACCCCTGCTCTCAAAAACTAACTTGCAGAAGACACAAACATAAATCACCATGTAAATAAGCTCCCCAAACCACTATTACTTTATTTACTAATCAAGCAAGAGACAGGTTGTGATTCCTCTGATAACAACAAACCCTCATGGACAACTGGTCTTTCTTATTGACAGAGCTTTTGCCTTCCTACTTAAGGAAAGACAGTGGATCTTTTACCAAGTAAAATAGCTTGGGACCTTTGGCATTCTCCACCTCCCCTTTCATACACGTCTATAAGCTTTCCTTGAAACTAAAAACAGCATTTTCAGACAGGCATTTTATTGATGGATGAGAGGGAGACAGAAAAAAATTTCCTCTCTCACTCAGTCCAACAATGCTCAGTCTTCTAGTGCTATTGGTATTGTAAAAACATGTCTCTCAGTTGCACCGATATAATTGACACATCTTTTTGGTTTCTAATTTGTCTCATTATACAGGTGCTTTCTAAAAATCTCGTCTTACACTATATCTATATCTAGTGGCATGGATGATAGTTTTTGAAAAATGGGTACAGAGGATCCCATTCTATATGGGGCTAGATCAGTGCTTCTCAAGTTATCTGAAGTGGGGGATTGGCATTTTGTTTTGCACAGTGCCATGGACCAGTACCATGTTTATGCCCTTTGTTTCCTTTCCAGAAAACTGGTCAGGGACCTGATAACTTCTGAATGAGTCACCGCTTTAAACTAGCACCAGACTAGATAACATTTGCATCTCATTGTCTTACAATATTACAATTATGAAAGAGTAATGACAGCACACACTTTTTACATAAGTTGAGAAAGTCAAGAAGCCTCCTCTTATATTTCATTCCCACTCCAGAAAAAGCTGAGGTGGTACTTCTTATTTGGTGTTTTCTGGGGCTAACACTTCAAAAATGGATTTAACAAAACGTTACGTGGTCCAACTGCCTCATGCCAGTGTATCTTTCCAGTACTCTTGTGTGACAGCACTTCGTTCCTTTTGGAAATATGCTTTTGTATTTTATGTGCAAATCTGAAATGTTAATATGTTTTAAGAAATAATCTTGAACTAAGCAATCAAAGCCTTCACTCCTTTGTCAACCCTATAACTAACTCACACTTATAGTAAACAAACAAAAAAGTGTTGGAAGATCTAGCCTTGTAGAACAATGCTGATGTTAATTCTATAAACTGTATTAAACATTATCATATTGAAATTATAATTGTATGTTCACCTGAAGAATAAAAGCCAAGTGATTGATTGATCTGTGCTACATGAACCTATGATTTGAAACAACACATTTTAATACACTGACAGATTTGTCATGCTAACTATATTTTTTCTTGATGTAATAAATCAACAGCCAATAGATCCTGTATTTGTAAAGTGCAGTCAGGTGAACTGTAGTCTATCAGCCTTTACAATCTTGACACTTAAATGAAAACCATGATCAGCTTAACATCACGGGATAGAGATTTCATCTTTTAATACCAATTACCTTTGCTGAAGAGAGAACATGTTGATATTTAATTGTTTTGCTCTTTTCTGAAATAGCCTTGGTCCTGGTTTCTTCAGCCAATCGATGCAAAAACAGCAAGAAGTTCAAATGTACCTTTAACAGAATAGAATGTATTAAAGGGCTACTGCATATTGATTTATGAGATATTCTGTAAAATAAAGTTTATTAAAACCTGCTAGGACTCTTTATAAGGAATGACAAGCTAGACATATAAATTAAATGAATACATGTTATACTAATATTGCAAATGTTCTAATCACATAAATATTACACCTTATTATATTATCATACATAACCTCTTCATTTCAAAAGTATATTTCTAGTCAAGCACATCACTTCTGCATCATCCTGTATCACCATTCTTCTTGTCAACATTACCAGTTTGATAGCAATTCCTACAATAATATTATATTCTTTCTTTTTAGTATCCAAAGCAGGATAGGGTAGCTGAAAAATAAGGCTATGTTGCAGGAGCCCAGAGAATACAGAGACCACAGAACAAGAAAAAGAGTAATTTATTACGCACGGGCTTTTGGCTGGATGTCTCCAAAAGACCAAAAGCCCTGAATTCAAGTTTCACAGCTCTTTTATAGACAAAGTTCACAGCATACACAAAGATCACAAGCAAAGATCGCAGGCATGTCTCGGTCCGCCCCTGCGGGGTCACAAATACCTGTTTCTGTCTATATGCTTTCCTTGTTTTATACAATGTATAAGTAATATGCTTCAAATTACTTCCAGTAAGACAGCAGCTCTGTACACTTTGATGGCTCAGTCTGATGCTGTTTTATGATATAACGTCACGAAATGCTATAATTGTTTAGAAATTATGCATTTAAGGGGGGAAATGATATAGGTATGAATTAGAAATAATAAAGTAGAAATAAAGTAGAAGCTGGGGGCTTAGGTCAGAGTAATGGAGAAAGATTTAAGAAAGGTAACAAGGTCACGAGAGCCAATGTATCACGTAGCTAGGATGTTGATCATGTAGCCAGGGTGTCGTTTATTGACTGGCTGCGGTAATTGCAGATTGTAGATAAGCACTTTCCGGGGTCTGAGTGCGGGGGTAATTAGCTAGTAACAGCATGTGGTATTTGAGACCCCGGAGGGGCGGACCGAGACATGCCTGCGATCTTTGCTTGTGATCTTTGTGTATGCTGTGAACTTTGTCTATAAAAGAGCTGTGAAACTTGAATTCAGGGCTTTTGGTCTTTGGAGACATCCAGCCAAAAGCCCGCGCGTAATAAATTACTCTTTTTCTTGCTCTGTGGTCTCGGTGTTCTCTGGGCTCCTGCAACAGCTATTCCAGTACATTTTATTAATACAAACAGAGTACATGCACTCTTTAGTAACACTCTATGCATATGTTGTTTTGCCACAGAGATTTATGAGAAAGCATTAACAAAGTAATGTTGACAAAACAAAAATGTAACAAAAAATAACAAATATGTACCTAGTACATATGATGGAATTTCATGTGGAAAAATACTACATTAAAAACACAGTCCTATGCATATGTACTTAGGTCAGACCTGTTTCCACATGAATACGCAATGCTAAAATCAATATTAAAGTAGACTCACTGAAATGAATGGTAAATAGCAAAAAAACAGGTTTCTCCTATAGAACAGAAGTAAGAAACCGTGAATTTCCCAATGTTTTCCATTTCCAACTGAGATCAGTCTTGAACAATCCAGGCAACAGTGAAGACAATGAAAGTCACAGCCCAAAACATTTTCAGAGCCATGACTGTCCACCCCAACTCTAATAAGCTGTATTTAGTTTAGATGTTCCCACATTGTGCAGACTGGAGTTGGTACAGCTGCAGAATATATCAGATTAATCCAAGAAGGTATTCTAAAGAACCTGAAGTGACAATGAAAACTGCAGTGTGTGTGTGTGTGTGTGTGTGTGTGCACACGCATGCAAGCATGCACGTGTGTTTGATCAGGGCTGATTTCAGTAAGCTTTTTCTGCCATCTTGCAGTCTTCATGCAAATGTTATGCGCACCTGTTTTCATACCGCTCTCACCTCTAATTCCCATTTGAAAATAAAACATCTTGCCAGATCAAAAAAGAAAGCTACACTACAAGTACAGAAACAAGGATCTACTAAGCAGTTTGCAACTGCAACAAGAAGGCACTCAATGTACTCCCTCATCACAGACAAAAAGAATCATAGAATCATAGAGTTGGAAGAGACCCCAGAGCCATCGAGTCCAACCCCCTGCTATGCAGGAACACCCATCAAAGCATTCCCAACAGATGGCCATCCAGCTTCTGCTTAAAAACCTCCAAAGGAGACTCCACCACACTCTGAGGCAGCACATTCCACTGCCAGACAGCTCTGACCGTCAGGAAGTTCTTCCTGAGTTTCAAGTGGAATCTCCTTTCCTGCAGCTTGAATCCTTTGCTCCTTGTCCTAGTCTCTGGAGCGGTAGAGAACAAGCCTGCTCCCTCCTCAACATGACATCCCTTCATATATTTAAACGTGGCTATCATGCCCCCTCTTAACCTTCTCTTCTACAGACTAAACATACCCAGCTCCCTAAGACGTTCTTCATAGGGCATGGCTTCCAGACCCAGGAAAAAGGGGAGGAGGAAGAGGAGGACGAGGAGGGTGGGAAGCAGGTAGGCAAAAGTTATGCCAATCTAAAAAGGAGCCATATCTCCTAGTTGGTGGTACATCAGAGCTTCGTGCACCAAGGAGTGAAGAAGTCTGTAACTAGCTTCCTTTCTGGTGCTTTCTCTACAGTTTTAGGCTACTCTTGAGGTTCTTATTATTTAATCCCAGCGTAGTTGCAAGGAAGATCACACGATTAATCCTTGACAAGCAGGCTAACCTGGCTAATATCACCAAAATCTGGTGACCATAACTATATCTAGCTAAGTTTCCTGCTCTGCACAAATTGAGAATTAAGACATGGTAACATTGCTAGTGTTCAGAACTTCCATTTTCCTCTTTATAAACATTTTACATTGCTATGTGCACCTCTGCATATCTTAAATTGGAGGAAGGAACATCAACAGTTTAAGATATTCAGATAACACCATATTACTAGCAGAAAATTGCCAAGACTTGGAACAATTACTGAAGGAAGTCAAGGCAGAATATGCAAAGGCAGGTTTACAGCTGAATATTAAGAAAGCAAAAATAATTATCACAGATGGTTTACATAACCTTAGATGATGAAATCACTGAATACGTCAAGATTTTCCATACCTTGGCTCAGTCATTAATCAGAACGGAGACTACAGTACAAAGTAGAAGACTAGGACTTGGAAGATCAGCTATGAAGAAAATAGATAAGATCCTAAAGTGTTAAGATATATCTAAAGTTAGGATTGTTCATGCCATTGTATTTCCAATATCTATGTATGTTTGTGAAAGCTGGACAGTGAAGAAAGCTGACAGAAAGAAAATCAACCCATCTGAAATGTGGTGCTGGAGAAGAGTTCTACAGATACTCTGGACTCTAAAAAGACAAATAAATGGATCCTAGAGCTAATTAAGTCTGAACTCTCCCTAGAAGACAAGATGACTGAACTGAGGCTGTCTTACTCTAGCCATATCATGAGAAGACATGATTCACAAGAAAAGACAATAATGCTTGGTAAAGTGGAAGGCAGTAGGAAAAGAGGAAGGCCTCATTACAGATAGACTCAATCCAGGAAGACGCATCCCTGAATCTGCAAGACTTGAGTAGGCTGGATGATGACAGGCTGATGCTGAGGTCTCTCATTCACCAAGTTGCCATAAATTGAAGTTGACTTGATGGCAGTTAGCAACATTTGTACATATACTGTTTCAAGTCTGAGACAAACTTGCTCTGCCTAGTAGGATTTCTAAGTTGGTGCAGGTGATGAGGCTACCCTCACTCTGGTTCTAGGGGACAAAGCAAGCCATAAGTCAGTCACAGAGAACATTCATTGCATACAGATGGTCTTGTCTGTATGTTCAGTTCCCAGCATCCTCGGGGAACGGCCGCGCTCTCTCTTCCACGAACTGCTTCCTAAAACCCTGGGAAATTGGAACTGAAGGATCTGAACTGGTAAAAGGCAGCCCTCATTGTTTCATGGCAAAGCCCTTGAACAGTGGTGCTCAGCATTTCATTCACAGTCCCTCAGATCACAGCTGAACAAAATATGAAGTCTAACGTGATGATTTCTTCCTCATGGTTTGGAGTAACCTAGAACTAGAATAGATTTTGATTATCATAACACACTTATTATTTCATAATACTTAATCATACTCAAGGAGCAATATAGTGGTATTTCACTCTGTTGACCTCATTTTCAAAAAAGATATTGCAGAAACAAACAAGGACCAGAGCAAGGCAGCCAAAACAATCAAGCCATCCGATACGGAAAAAGTGAACTGAGACATCTTCTCTATCTCACAGAAGACTAGAATGTGAGGTTTCCTATTCAAATTCAGGGGCGGGGGGCTGACTGAAGAATTACAGAAGCTCTGGCTACACCACCCCACACCCCATTTTTCTTCTAAACTGTTAGTCTCTGCGTACACTTAGTTCTCACTGGGTTCATTTTGCGTTTTTAATTCCTCTCTCAATCTTCTTGGAGGAGGAGGGCGTCGTTCTGCAAACCCTGAAGTTCTGTCAAAGCTCGCCTTATTCTTCTCAGTGGGACTGCTTCAGACCCAGAATAAAGCTCAAGGTCGATGGCTTTAAAACCGGGTGAAAGGTCTAACAGCAGCGGCGAGCCGCGAAGGGTCAGCTCAGCTTCCCTTTTCAAAGGCCGCCTGCAGGCCGAGGGAAACAGAGCGAGCGGTCTCTGCAGGCTTCCCGAGAGGAGTTCCCTGGCCTCTGCCGGGAACCAGACACTGGCCTTCCGGTCTCCCTCAAGAGCGCTCGGGCTCTTCTGCACAAGGAACAAGCAATCCGCCGCACTTTCCTCCATCACCTAATTGCAAAGAGAGAGACGGACGAGAGAAGCCGGTCCGCTGGGACCGGGGCGGGGCAACCCTCGCCAGCCTCCCGCCACAGCTCTCCTCCCTCCGATCCCCCTCACCAGCAGGTCGGTGTTGGTGCTCAGGCGGAGGTGGGGCTTGTGCCTCTTCACCAGGCCCTTCAGGGTGCTGCGCGGGACGGTGCGCTTCATCGCCGACCTTCCTCCGCTCGGACCCCGGAGGGAACCAACCGCCGCCCCAACGGCCGCGCTCTCTCTTCCACGAACTGCTTCGCGACCAGACCGCGCCTGCGCCTGGGAGATTCGAATATGCCGCCGCGCGCCGAAGTACGTCACAAGCGCCGCTGACGCGCAGACCCCCCGCTTAGCCCCGCCTTCCTGCTGCCTGATGGGGGAAGAAGAGGGAAGCGAGGCTGCTGACCCGCCTCCGAAGAACTCCGAAGGTTGCCGGAAGCGGCCGAGCGAAAAGTCTTCCGTGCGCCTCCCCGCGTCTGCCCCCGTGAAGGGGATTAGCCGCCTGCTGCGAAGCACGTGGTGATGCGCACAACTGCGCGCCTTGCTGTTTGGGGTGCGTTTGCCGTGTTAAGCACTTGAAAAAAACGGGGGGCAAGTCTCGCTCCGCGACAGGATCATCTTCGTTTAGGATCAGTTCCCTTCCCACCGCTGGCGCCCGTAGGCCAACCTCTCATCTGTCAGATATGTTTCTGCCTCCAGCATTTGTTTCTCCGTCCCAGCTCGGTGAAATCGGAGCTTTGCCCGCCTGCCAGCGATCCGTGCAGCATGTATTCTTCTTACTGGATCTTTGTAGAAGGGTGACAAGCGTTTCACAGAAGAAAAACAAGCCAAGAAACATCAGAGTGTGGTCAAAAGTTATCAGTGAGGAAGAACACACAATTCAGGGGAGGCTGCAGCAGTTTGCTTTTGTTTGAACCTACTGGGAAGAGCAGGATTCTGCTACTTCTCACCCTTGCTGAGCGGAGTGCAAACTGCTTTTGGACTTTGAACTTAGTTTTCAGGGAATGAGGCTGAGAACAAAGGGGAAAGGTGAGAGGAAGAAAGAGAAACAGACATTTTAAAAGGAACTGGAAAAAGTGAATGATAATAGAAAATCCATTGATACTGTCTGTGCCAAACTGGGACAGTTGCAGGGTATGGGATCCATGATCTGAAATACAAGAATACAGCGAGTCTTAGAATTCTCTGCGGATTGGTTTCAGGATCTCCCATGGATAGCAAAATCCGTGGATGCCGGCGTCCCGTTATATACACCACGGTGTAGTAAAATGGCATTTCTTGATGAGCAACTCAAACATATGAAGAAGTTTTGGGCGTATAGCTGTTTGAAGTTCCAATGCAGCCTGGACGTAGGTTGCTAGGCAACCAGAATAACACCTGGAGAGAAACCCAGCCCAGTGACATGTGGGAGGGGCTTGTGGCTGAGTGAAAAAGTTATATAAAGCCAAGCACCTGGGAATATTGGGATTCCTTCAGTGAGAGGCTAGCAAGAAGTCAGGGAGTAGAGTCCGCCAGCCAGCGAGTATGGGTGTGTTAGGAGGTTTAGTTCTCCGTGGAAGCCTAGTGAGTCTTGGAAAAGTGTTTAAACCCTAGTAGGACCTGGTCAGAGAATGCGACCTAGACTGGAGGTTAGATCCTCCACTGTGATTCATTGTGTTCTTCATCCCCATCCAACTGATCACTTTGACTATAATTCTTGGATAATAATAAAGTGCTAAAAATCCATTTCTGCATGGGCCCAGGTGTGACAGGTGATCAATGGGAGTAGGAGGAATAAGAACACAAAAGGTGGGAGGGGTGAGGAAAACCTAGGATATTTCATTAAAAACCTGGGAATGTCCTGGTAGAATCAAAACAAAAAGAACTGGATCTTGATACTTCCAGAGACTTTTTGTTTCCTATTACCTATAGTTACTTATAACTGTTCCTGTTACAACAGCTGCTATTGATGGATATGAAGGTAATAATATTGTTATCTTCCTTATTAGCTTTTGGGGGATTGTTGCAGTACCAGTATTGGCATATTCCTTGGGATCATTAGCAGCCATTTTCAAGGCAATAACGTTGAAAATCTACATTATGTCACTTCTTAGTTGCATATCATATTTAGTTGCCAATGCATGAAATTACTACTAGTTTGAAAAAGACACTTGAAAACATATGTAATCTCATACAGATTAGACATGCACTTGCAAAGCAGGATTACTTGAGCTATATAAGCAGCTACTTATTGCCTTTTAAAGTAGTTCTTAATACAGTGCTTTTCTGGCTTCTGTAACAAAAAGAAGTGTTTGCTATACAGTTGTGTGCTGGAATTCTTGGAAAGCTAAGCTTGTTTATGTGAAGTAACATGTAAACAAGCTTTTTCCAGGAGTTTTGCTTTCATCTAGCAGCTTACTACTTGGAAGATTTAAAGTCCTTGTCTTAATAGCCACTGACACTTAAAAAAAAAACACAAAGAAATAAACATATGATAAAATTGATTACTGCGGTGCATTACACATTGAGCTGGCTTTGAAAATGTTCCGGAAACTTCAGCTGGTCCAAAGCATAGCAGCAAAACTATTCATAGCATGAAAAGAGGATGGGGAATCTAGCAACACCTTTAAGATTAACTTATTAGCATGAGTTTTCATAGATTTCAATCAGTTTCTTGAGACTTTTTACTTATGGAAATCAAATAAAAAAGTAGATTGAAATCCCTGAAAGCTCATGCTAAAATAAATCAGTCTTAAAGGTGCTGCTAAATGTTGCTAGAGTCCTTCTCCTCCATCCCTTTTCCCCCTGTTGTGCTGTAACGGACTCACATGGTTTTCTCTTTGAGAACTGATAACAGGATCTCACCAGTATGGTCAGATTTTGCTTACTTTGCCCTCTACACTTTATCTAAGTGTGAGTCCAGCTTCAAACTGCTGGCATTAACCTCTAAAACCCTAAACAGCTTGAGGTCAGGCTACCTGAAAGATTGTCTCCTTCCAAATAGAATGTGCCTGGGCTTTAACGTCATTGTAAAAGGCTTTTCTCCTTGTGCCCTCACACAGTGAAATGTGGCAAACAGTCACTAAGGAGAAGGGCTTTCCCATGGTGATGTCCCAACAGGACACATTCATCCTCTGGGATTTGTGAAGTTGTCACAGTTGTGAAGTTTTGTGCCCAGAAGATGACTTCTTTTTTTCTCTCTCAAGTTTTTCTGTTTTAAAGATGGTGACTTTTATACTTAAAGTTCTGGTGACTTTTATACTTAAGGCATTATTGTTTCTGAGGACTGGGAATATAGGGAGTAGGACAAGGTATGGCAGTGGTGGAAACTGCAAGGCCCTCCAGATGTGGTTAGACTACAACTCCCAGCAAACCTAACCAACATAGCCAATAGTAAGGAATCTTGGCAGTTGCAGTTCAACATGGTAACAGCCACATGATCCCCACCCATAAGTTAAGAGGCCCTACCTATTAGAATTGTCAGCTATATTGAAGGCTTACACATAAGTACTACACAGTACTAAGTAATTGATCAATGAGTAATAGTACACTGGTGACATTGTAAGGCCCCGCTTTGGGGGTCCCCAATATCAGTATGGTTTGGATGGGCACCATACTCAATTAGCACCATATTGGATCGGCAATACATGTTCAGTTGGCTCTCATATAAAATTCAAGCCTGATGTAAGGCTTCTGGTCTGTGGCTAAGTCCTTGCAGGCTCCTGCCCAGTAGCTGAGACTCAGTTGGCTACTCTGATGCAGGGCAGACGGAGCAGCCAGCTAGATGAGGGGTGGGGTTACTCTACAGCCTTTGCTACAGCCTGCTATCGCAATACACATATCTTTGTCATCTAATGCTGCTGGTGGCCTCTCTTGACTCTCCAGTGTTCCTGACCCTGCTGATCCCTGGACTTGGACCTGGACCCCCCTGCCTGTTTTCCAGATCTTCCTTTCACTTCTGGCCCCTGGCTCCTGGCCCCATGGACTCTTGTTGCCTGGTAGGCTTCTGCTGCCTTGAACCCTTGTTGTGCCTTGACCTTCTGCCTGTTTCTTGGACCTGCCTTTTGTCTGGTCCTGTGTACATCTGTTCCCCGGAAGGCTCCTGTTGCCTTGAACTCTCATTGTGTTCTGACCTCCTGCCTGTCTCCTGGACCTGCTTCTTGCCTCTGGCCTTGGGATACCTGAAGAACTGCTGCCTTGGACTCTTGTTGTGCCCTGACCCTTGGCTTTCTGACCTAGTGCCCAGCCCCGGCGCCTGTTCCAGTCAGCTCCTGCCACCCACTCTTTGGACCCTGACACCTGAGAGGTGACTGAGAGGTCAAACCAAGTGAAGGAAAAGATCTGACTGTAAACATGAGAAAGAAAGACTGGTCAGCCTCAGACACTCTCCAGGTGTGACTGAGCTATTTGTCAAGCAAATAGATGTTGTTCCTGTGGATAATAGACTTAAGTAGAAACTGGAATTTCACAGGGAACACAATTGTGAGAACCCCACCAGGACGCTGAGTGACAGATACCCATCCCCTGTGCACCTGGACTCTTTCCTCTTGCCTCATAGCACCTACAATAGACAGCTATTGTAACACACATTGTCTTTGTTATCCAAACACTGCAAACATTAGTGGGTTGATAGTCCATCGTCTGTGCTGCAACTCTCATAGTTCCACACCTGGAACTGCACATATCTTCCACTGCCACAGGCTATATTTTGGGTACAAATACCGCTGATTCTAGGATGCCCAGTGCAGTCTCTTGAAGGTCTACTCGTCACTCTGTCCATCTGGCTCCTGAACAAGAACTGTCCTTAGGACTTACTTAAGCCAAGCCACATTTCAGCTTTTCAGTACTCTTCTGGACTAGAAGTTAAAACACAAAACTCAGCCTCTCTATCCATAAGTTTTTTTCTTCCCTTTATCATTCAATTAGCTCTTGTTTGACTGTGTTACTGTATGTATCTTGTGTGCATGCCTGAGTGAATTCCCCTCAGTAAACATATTTTTAGCTTACTTTTGAATCTTTGGCTGATTCTTTTCCTACATGAGCCCATAAACATTGGTAGAAAAAGTCTCATTAAGTTATTCCCCTCTTGTGAGCCTTCTCTTTGAGCTAATTTGTTCCCCACTTTTGCAAGGAGGCATGTGGCATCGTGGGGTGGCCCTTATAGCACCTAACTTTTGGGGTAACAACATCTTTGTCTCTCTATGTTATAATCAGAGGTTGATTATAAGTTATTTAAATAGGGCAAAGGTTTGTGTGTTGAAATCAACAATCACACAAGAATCATTGACCATCTAAAAATCTGTATTACCTTTCTGTCTGTCTCTCCAGCTATCCATCGCACTCCCTATTCTCCCTTAGAAGAGCAAAGAATGGCTTATAAAGGTGAAACATGGATTGTCATTTGTAATGTGTCCATACCATCCAACATTGCACAGTGAAACTCAGGACACTTGTGGCAAGCAATGTCAGTGTTGTCAGGATGGAAAAATGTATTAATGGATTAAAACACACAAGTCAGGAGAAGCTGTAGCAGTTTACTTTTGACTGAGCCTACTGAGAAGGGCAAGAGTCCTCCTTCTCCTCTCCCTCTGCTAAGTTAACTCACTGCAAACTGCTTTTGCACTTTAAACTTAGTATGTAACAACTGAGTAGGCTGGGGACAAAGGAAGAAAGTGGAATGAGGAAAAGAGAAACTAGGGCATTTTAAAAGCAGCTGAAAAATGGGATGACAGAGGATTAGCCAAGACTGTTGCTGCCAAAACTTCAGACTACAAATCCCAGAATTCCATGGGTTGAAGCCATGATACTTGTGTGGTGTTAGGCTGCAACACCTCTGTAGTGCGAATACAGTGAAGCTGAAAAATTTAACCAAGTCTGCCTGGCACCCAGTGAGGACATGGGAGAAGCAGAACGTAAACCTGGCTAACCCACCCCTTTGTAGCACTCAGGCCACAATGACCCCCATTCATTGATTAACATTTCTGATCAATTGTTCAAAAATGATTTTCTTTCTTCTCTTTCTTTCTTTCTTTCTTTCTTTCTTTCTTTCTTTCTTTCTTTTTTATCATCAATATACTTTTAAAGCCCAGATTCATGGGAGGAAAATCCAGAAACAGAGCACCTTCCAGAGGACTGACCAGCCTCTCTACTTACGGACCTCACATTGAGCCTGAAGGCAAGCTGAATACAAACCATTTTGCACCAAGAAACCTGCTTTGGTTATTTTCTGGGTGTAGTAGAGTATTGATTCCACAGTTCAAATACCAAAAGTTTCCTCTCTTTTCCTTCTTGAAACTGATGACCAGACATGTCGTTCCAGTGATGTCACTGTGGTTTTCCCCTGATAGACAAATCATTATGCTACATTTGCTTAATACAGCAGGTTTTTCTTTAGTAAAATAAGTAGGAATATCCATGCTGGAAATGAAAGATAAGGATGTTGTAATCTGCACTGAGCCAGCACACCTATGGTCCCTACAATCTAGTTGCATTGTACAATGCATGGGATGGGGATATCTAGCACTGGTATACAAATTGTCACTTTCCTCGTCATAGCAAATGCCACTCCTAGTGAGTTAAGAGCATATAAAGCCAAGCAGTCTCCAGCCAAGTGCAGTCTTGGTCACCTACCATTATCCAACAGGTTGCTGTTATGAAGAGAGTGAACATCAGTAACACTGGTCTGTACCCCACACACCAATTGTTTTTCTAACTTGCAATACCAAAAAAGGCACAGTCCCTTATTCTGTAGTTTAATAATTTTGGAGAATTGAGAGATTTTTAGTAATAAGTCTCCCAATCAGCAGAATATTTTGTAATGCACAGGCAGAAACTGAACAAATTACTAGTCCCACCTTATCATCTACACCTAATAATCTGCACACATAATTTAGCTCAAAATAAACACAAACAGTTCAGTTTAAAAATATGAAAAGTTTATTCACAAAAAAAGCCTACACAGGTTCAATTCTTTAAGAAAGTAAGAAGAAATTAAGCACTTATGTGCTTATAGGGAAGCATGCTTGCCAGAGGATCAGAGGCCACATGCTTGCAGGGAAGCAGAAGAACAACAAAGGAAGAGGAAGAGAACATGCAAGGGGAAATGGGTGTTGACCAAACAACAGGAAGTTTACTCTAGGCAGTCCCCTCTATGCCTACAATACACATGCAAACTAACTAGCCAGTTAGTTAAGCATGCAAAGGTTGCCACTCCCAACAAAAAACTAGTTCCTTCTCTGTATTACATCACATATATCACTGGAATCTTTTTTTCTGCCCTGCCTCACAAATCTCTAGACATGCTGTGATTTTATGAGCTGTGGACACCACATTAATAACATTCTGGTTCTTAAATGTGCGATGCTTAGCCTATTTGGATCTTCAAATGGAATATTACTACTGAAAATCTGGAAAAATAGTCTCATATGTGTGGTAATTTGAAATGCCTATTCATATTTCATCCTCAGTGAAAACATGTTTGGTGCTTCTTTTGGCCATAAGTGTTAAATAGCTACTGTTATTAGAGCAGATCAAGTGTTAAGGAATGATGAAAGATTTTGAAGCACATCCTAGGTTTTAACGCCAAACCTTTAACCCATTTGATGTTCTTCATAATGAAAAAAGTTTCTGTTCTGTGAGAACAAAACAATCCCACAAGCGCCAGTCTATGATGATGTATAGAAGACATGTTTGTTTTTACAAGTTTGATAATGAAGCAACAAATAATTTCCAACTTCTTTCTGTTACTGAAGGAGAAAGAGGCTAGAATGCTGGGATTGCCAGTTAGTGAAAGTGTTAACTTCCTCTTCTGCAAAAGGCTGCAAGCTACAGAAGATAGGTGTGAATTGCTCACTGTCCTTCCTTTGTTCTCCCTCTAGTAGGTGAAAGTGCTAATTGAGCTCTCTGCAAAACCTCCTTTGTTCTCCCTCCAGTAAGTGAAAGTGCTAATTGAGCTCTCTGCAAAAACAACCTTGAGAGCTGTCCAAAAGGCTCGCCAAACCGTCTGTTTTGTACATTATCAGTTGGGAGAATTAAGGGAGGATTACTAAATCAAAGGCAATAGTTGGTATCACTCTCTGAACTAATTCATTGTTTTCTTCTATATACGTGTATGCTCAGTGATGTAATGGAAAAGTTAACCAAAAAATCTTCTTTTCTGTGATAGGCTGGCTAAAATGAATAATTAATTACTGACATAGAGAATTAGAGGTATATAATGATGCTGCCTTAACAAATGAGGACGACTTTTCTGAATATTGGTCGTCCTTGCGCAAGTGATTGTTAAACAATAAAATGGCTTTTTGATTTTTCCCTGGAAACCTGGTCTTCATCTCTTTCTTGGCCACAACATTACAATTTGTCCCTTTGCTACTTTTATAGGAAAAATAATTTGTGTGTAGATATGAATCTTGCCTAGCATAAGAGGAACAAAATACATCTGCAGGGTTAAATTTAACATCTCTCTGATATACAATATTTATATACTTAGAAGCTATTTCTAAGCTGTTTGGAAGCTTGTGCAAAGCCAGAATATACTTGCTAATATAAACCCATTTATTTGAGAAGCAATATTCTGGTACAGAAGTTCTATTACTAATGACCTGTCTTGTGTGTGTCTCTCTCTCCCCAGCTCCTCAACCCCTGCTGCCTCATTACAATACTTACATAGCAAAAGTATTATGTGCTTTCCAGCTATCTCATAAATATACCTCATACTAATATAGTACAGAACAATCATTCGAAACATTAAGTTAGTACTAAACTGAAGCAGAACAGCTCAGATCTTTAAAATCAGCATTCCAGACAGTTGATGCAATTTATTAATCTTAATAGATTGATTATTTTTGTGGATCCCACAAAAAGTGAAAACTATTCAAAAAAATTAGAAAACCACTCACTCAGCTCAGCAGTATACATCACAACTTTTTCAGAACATGCCCCATGAAAATCAATGTTGTATGCAGACTAGGGTGTGTGTGAATCTGTTGAGCCTGATGTTATTCAAGTTGTCATTTTTCTGCAGCTAGGGTTGTTCTGGTCTGCTTTTGCATTGTAGTGTGAATGGAAATTCAAGCTTTTTTTCTTTTTTTACATTTTTCAAAATGTACAGTCTTTTGGTGTGCATTCTTCAAATGCACAGATTTTGTAATTGCTTTTCTATTGGTTAAAGTAGGCTTGTGCAGATCTTTCAAATGTCCACATGTTGTCATACACATTTTTGTTTTGTATTATGAAGCACATTGAAAATTTGGAAGTGTACAGATTTTTTGCCTGAAAACTGCATATAAGTATGACAGGCTTATTTGCTGATTTTGCTGCAACAAACAAACACAAAGCCCTAGAAATAGTTAATTTTAGTTAGGCCAGCAGCGTTAGTTATTTTTGTTTGAACAGTAATACTTGATTTCATACTTAGTCTATTCCTAACGGCTGCTGTTATTGAGTTTCATTGTTCTATACTGCCTGAACACATGTCTGCCTCTTCTTAGGCCATTTCTGCACGGGGCGAGGGAATCGCCCTGTGCTGGTACTTACCGGACTTCTTGGCTCCACGCTTGGGTCCAGGCTGGTCCGGAGCAGTGCATGGCCGCTGCTCCGCACTGCTCCAGGGACAAAAATGGCAGCTTCCGGTTGGTCGAGGCTCTCCACCAACCGCTGAAGCTCACCAGCCTAAAGCCCGCCCCTGGCAGATCGCAGGCTTGCACTGCAAATCTGCACCAGAGCACGGGCACGGAGTGGCGCGCTCCATGCTTTTGAAAGACCTCTTTCAAGCAGTCTTTCAAAAGCACGCTGGACGACCACTTTGGGTCGTTCCGGAGCAGGCTGAGGTGCGGAACTACACTAAGTAGGTCCGACCCAGTCCGCCAGGTGCAGACATCTTCCTGTTTCTTTAAACCCGTGCGGAAATGGCCTTATTCACACTTGGTTTCTCTACTGTACTATTTTCTCTTGTGCTTCTCCTCAGCTGCTGCTGCTGCTGCTTCTTTTAATTCCTTCTCTTCTTCAAGTGATCTTCCTTTCTCTATCTTTCCTTGTCAATTTCCTTGTCTTTTCAACCCTCATCTCCACATTCTATCACTACACTAGTCTAATGTTCTTTGCCTTTACAGGAGTTGCATACACCAAACAGACACATAATTCTTTCAATTAAATTTTCAACAGTTTATATTGAAGATGCACTCATGACCCAAGCGTAAGATTTCCACAGTGTACTGCAAGTTGTCATACTAACACTTGAGAATCACCACCTTAGGCATCAATCTGACAATTTTCAAATTATGCTGCAGTTTATTTATTCATAATGTCTTTTTCACCATATTTAGAACAGCTCCAGATGGCCAGCAGTATCAACCAAAAGACACTGCGTCCATCCTGTCTTCCACTTCATAATGGTATGCATGTGATGAAAAAAAAATGGAAGAAATAGTAGGAAAAATATGCTTGAATTCCCCTCCCCATTTAAAATTCTCTTTCTGAAGCAAGTCAGTTCCACAATTTAGGACTTACCTAGAAGCAGCATGTAAATAAGACACCAGAAACTCAGACCCCAGACGCTCAGTTCACTTCAGACCATCATTCCACTCATCCTTCCTATATCGGACCATTGCTATTTTCAAATGTATTTGTCACAATATTTTATGCAGTTCACGTAAGATCCATATCCAGGTGCAAGTATGCTGGGATTGGCTGGACCGACAAACAGGTAGGCTGACCCTTTGCAGGAGGGGCTGATTGCTGTGGTCATGCCCAGCTCAGGGTGATGGTGGTTTATCACATCCCCATATGACAGAAGATTCATGCAGTGGCATTCACCCACATTATATTCCAGTTCTGTCATCCCTGGGGCTGTCTGGCAATTGGTTCAGGTGTGTTTCATTGATCAACAGGCAGGTTTGTCAGTGTCTGGATCTTGAACCATGTTGATGCCAATTTTTGTACAATTGTAACCAATAAAATTGGAACCTTGTCTTTGCCAGATGTGCATACTGTGTATTTTGTTTGGCATAGTTTCTTGACCCCTTGGATCTGCAAGCATGAATAGTCACACCCCGGAAAACCTTAAATAAGTACAGATGTTCTTGATAGTTGTGCAAGCTGTAAAAAATTTAGGGCAATATGAAAATGTTCCAGAGATGTCTTACTGTCTGGACCTTATGAATCAGTGGTTCTCAACCTGTGGGTCCCCAGATGTTTTTGGACTTCAGCTCCCAGAAGCCCCAGCCACTATGGTCAATGCTCAGGGCTTCTGGGAGCTGAAGTCCAAAAACATCTGCGGACCCACAGGTTGAGAACCACTGTTATGAATGAAGTTGCTTAGTGAGTAGCCATTTCTCCAAATATTTTCAAAGGAAGGTAGGAGAAAGGGGCCACAAGCAGCTCGATGGCCACATCACTTATTTAGAACCTCTCTTACAGTGAGTTAATAAAGTCTGCATTTCTAAATAGATATTACAGCAGTGGTTCTCAACCTGTGGGTCCCCAGATGTTTGTGGACTTCAGCTCCCAGAAGCCCCAGCCACTATGGTCAATGCTCAGGGCTTCTGGGAGCTGAAGTCCAAAAACATCTGGGGACCCACGGATTGAGAACCACTGTATTACAGTATCATTTATGAAGATGAGTAAGACTTCCTTTACCTTTGTCTTTGTGTTGTATCTAAATGTATGCTTGTATGTCTTATAATATAGTGAGGAGGAGATGTAAGTGATCCCTTTTCAACCTAATGGGAAAACTGGCAACATAACTCAGTTGTGCCTCCTTTTCTCCCAATTACTTTCATGTTCTAAAGAACTTTCAGAAACATCCTACATATACATTCTAGTGTTTACTGCTGAATGAGACCATCAGCTCCCAAACCAAGTAAAGATGGTTCAAACAAAGAAAGCGTGTTACAAAGAGTGTTACGTTTTGTGGAGAAAACGGTTAAAAATAGTTGGATCACCAGTATCTGCAACATGGAACCTGTATACAAATAAGTCAATTTAAATAATACACAAAGTTTGCTCATTTGAAATCCAAAGGCATGTAGCATTACAGTATAATATGTTTGGGATAATATATTTGAGTTGCTCATCTATCTCTGTGGGAAGACTGCCTGCAAAGTGACTAGCTCTAATCCTTTCTTAGGCGTCTCCTGATAGATTATGGCTTTCTCAATGTAAAGACGTCCAACTAAATGACATACTTGGTTAGGCTTCAGATAAAGTTTTGGAAGAAAAAATAACACTGTTGATTACTTAAATCCCACTCTCCATGACAGACACTGAACCACAGTGTTTTATTTATGTATGAACATGATGAAAGGAAACAAGAAGCCAGAAACATTCTGTAGCAAAATTCTAAATAATTGATATTATAGCAGTCAAACACAGATTATAGTAACTATAATAATAAAACAAAAATAGTAGTTCTTTCAACGAACAAAAACAGGTAACAGCTCTGGCTCTTATTGTTATGCATCAAATCTTGTAAGATTCTCATTCTCATTCTCATTCTCTCTCTCCCTCTTCCTCTCTTTGTCTCTCTTTCTGATTATGAAGAACTGATATTAACAAAAAAATTGACTAGATATTTCATATACTCATTACTAAAAAGGAATAGCCTGTCTCTATGAGAGCTTGCAACCATTATACCATTTCATTTACCTTGGATATCTCACTTACCATAATTCATTCTCTCAAAAAGACTTATCTAGAGTGCTGTTCAAGGGTCTGAATTTCTACAACTTTTTCTGAATCCTTTCCATGCAACAGAATAATCAAAGCATTTCTTTTTCTAGACCTAAGCAATCTAAGTTTCCATGGTGTGTATCTGTTTATTTATTTAAAGTATTTGTACCCCATCCTTCAGCCAAAAAGGCCTCAAGAACTGCTTACAAATTGTTAATTTAACAGTTTCCTGCCCTCAAGATTGCAATCTAGAAAAGATGTGAAACATAAGGAAAAGGGAATGGCACCAGGCAAAGGGATTAAGTCCAGCAGATTTGTGTATTGTAGTGAGTTTTGTTCTGTATGTCTTTATGAAAGTTATCCTACATGGTCCTGTTTATAGGATCATGTGTCTTGCAGTGACACATTCTTCAGTTACTTCAACCTTTTAACATATTTATGCATTCAAGGAGGCTGGAGAAAGAGGAGCTTATGTCAAATTCAGGGGCTTTTGACAGCCATCTATTTAGTCCTGAGAGGAGTGATCCTCTAAATGGTTGTCATCCCTGGCTGGATTTAAAATTTCCAAAGAAAAATAAAGAAACCTAGGAATGATTCATTGCTCATGTTACAGAGCTACCAGGGAGAGCCTGGTTATCTTTAATGCCCTCCCTGGCCACTAGCAGAAGTCTACAAGGGGACCAAAAAGCAGTGGTTAGAGCTTGATTATTTCATCATTCATTCATTCATTCATTCATTCATTCATTCATTCATTCACTCACTCATTTTATATCTCACCTTTCTCCCAGCATGGAACTCAATAAGAAGCCCCTAGCAGCTTACCTATCCGATAATTTAAGCACTGACTAATGGCTGAAACTCCTTGTTAGGTTACCTCAAGATTAATCAAGCACAGTTAAAACCTGCTAATTTTGCTGCATCTAAGCACACCTAACTACCCGATTCTGGGCTGAACTGCAAACAGTGCCAATATGTAAGAAAAACAGCAACACATTTTAATGGGAACATATACATATATAATTATAAACTAGAGCAAAAGAGCTGTGTTTCAGGTTGCACATCATTTAATGAGTATCAAGTTATTCCACACCATGTATCAAGCACTTAGCTGAAATCACAGTATACGTGTGTAAAATTAAAGAATGAAAAAAGGACTTTAGAAAAGGTTTTTCCAGGAGTGCAGAATCAATTTGTGTTACCTTTTTCAGCACAAGTGCTTGAGCTGCTAGAAGATGACAAAGGGGAAAAAAGGGATGTTGCAAGGAGGTGGGCAGGGTATGCATGTCAGATATATAAGAGTGGTGGGGTGATTAACTTGCATATTTCAAGCAGGTTGTGCTATTTGTAGGGTTCTTATACCTGTTTATTGATCAATTAGGTACTATTGGTTGACTAATCAAGTGGGCACATCCAGTGATTGAAAAGTTCCACATTTTGTTCTTTCCAATTTTAACAACAGGCAAAATAAATTGGCCTGGGAGAGCTGGTATGAAAAGTCTGTGATCCTCCCAGGATCTGATAGAAAATATTCTGGGATAAACAAAATCTGGGAGTTTCTTGTCTTTTTAATCAGTCTGGATGCACCCTAGTTGACTATTTTTCTAGCATCTTATTTGCCTTACTTACTTACTTACTTACTTATTTGTTTAGGGGGCAGTTGTTAGCAAGACCTTGACTGGTTGTCCCGCTGTAACCCTACGGGTAACAATAGATAAGGAAAGCTGTCACAGGGATAGAAGTAATTATCAATGTTACCCTCTTGGATCCTCATGACTCCATTTTCTTTGCTTCATGAAGTATATCTTCCATAGATAGAGGCATCTACATTAGTGCTCCAAAGTAATAGGCAAAGAAAATAACTTTTCAATGATTTAAAAAACAACAACAGGTGCTGAACTTTTTAAAAAGTCAATCCACAAAAAGTGGTTGGGGGAGGAAAGTAGCATGATATATACTGGTGTTCTTATTGACAACCGAGACCTAAAGAGTCATATTTGATTTGTTCAGTTTTCTAATGGCAGTTTAGTTAATTAAAAAGGAGTGGACTGAGCTTCATATGACTGATGGCCAAAATAATTCAGCACAGTGAAAGTGGGGAGGAAAGGGAGGGGGATAATAAAGTATGAGTCCCTATTTGTGTTACCACTATATAAACTGACAAGATGGTGGTTAAATGTTTTGTTTATAATTGATACTTGTATTTCTATTTATCTTTGGTTTGTAGGCTAGTTGTGTCATTTTATTTTTGTGAACCATTTTATTTTGTTAAACTGATGACCTACGAATAACAAATATAAATTTTTAAAACTTGCTTAATATTCATTAAAGTTAGCCTATTATCATGCATAAAAATACAATTTATATTTGTAGTTAGCTTAGATATCAAAGCTGTTGATGATTAAGAATGCAGATCAGTGCATACTTACTAGACAGTAAGTCTCAGTACATCTAAAGATGAATAATTACTTCAAAGTAAATATATCTAAGAATGTCTATAAATTATCCTTCTATTCTTCTAATAAAATTAATGAGTCAACAATACTTGACAATTATTTTTCAATAGACTTTAGCTAATTGATGAGTCATAGACGCATCCATAACTGTTTGACTGATAAATATGTCTAAGATTTGAAGTGCTACGTCTTGGATTTAACACAAATGGGTGTGAACTCCAGTGCCTTTCTGTTTGCCAGGGACTTGTTTCTCAATATGTTTGCAAATACGTCATGGATCATGTCTTTCTGGAATGTTCATTCAGATGAATTTAGTCAAGCAGGAGGAGAATTTCTCTCCATTGTGGCCATGGTTCTACATAGCCAGAGATTAGAGTATCAAAAAAGAACTGATCCAAAGGTTTGTGTATTTACTGAAGTACACAAAAGCGCAATGTATATAACTTCAGAAACTTAGAAACCTAATGGAATTCCTTTGGAAAGTTCCCAGAGGAAGAAACGTAAATGAGATATCACTATTTTTCGACAAATTGAAGTTTTTTGGGGGGAGGTTCTGAGCAAGCAAGAAAAAAAAGGCAATGTATGGGTTAACAATTAAGAGCTGTCCAAGAGAAGGGAATTAGTGGTGGAATAAGAATTGAGGTGGCAGCAAGCCAAAGGAAGTTGCAAACACAGATAACAATTGGGGAAAGGAAGACTACAGTGGTAGAAGTTGAAAAACTGACAGGAAAACTGTGGATTGGAGAGTACATTTCCGTCTATACTATCCAGACCACAGAGAGTGGGAACAGGGATTCTTTGTGTCAAGATCAACTGAAAAAGGAGGTAGAAGATATCTCCAATGTCTAGAAACACAGAAAAGATCGATACAGTATGTGCTTTGGAACTTACCATGGATAGCAAAAAACATGGATAATACCAAACATTATTTTTTAAATGAGAAGAACAACTTAGGTATCAAGATAAGTATGCAGCTTGGAGAAGAGGCTCTGAAACTTGACAAAACTTGACAAAAAAGCATCTAAGAGAAAAAGGATTGCAGCCATTATTTTCAGTGAAAAGCCAGTGCAACAACTGTGAAAAAATAAAGATTTACAATGTGTGGTCCAAAAAAAAAGTTTTTGTATGCAGAAGGTCGATAGTAGCCTAACACTAGCTTCTCAGTGCCATAGTAATAGACTAGTATTGATCTTCTCAAGATAAGTCAGAAGATGGATCATCAGAAGGTGATCCTGGATTATAACATCAGGATGATGTTGATGGCTGGATCTCAGTCTCAGGAACAGACAATGTCAATGGCTGGGGGTCCTCTGAGAGGCATTTTTCTGGACCCTTTTGGAAGAACATTGTAATTAGAAGTTATTGTCTCTTTCTTTTTAACTCATCAAAGTGTTGATGCAGATGTTGTAATCCTTGAGTGATCATACAGGTGATTTTAATGCTGCATCCCCTCCAAGGATCATATTACATATTACATATTTATTACATATTACATAATTTTGTTTTTTAATGTCTGTGGAATTTGAAACACTTCAGCAAATTTCTCTAATGTCCACATAGCTGGTTCTGCTTCTGTTTTTTCCTCTTACTTTGAATAAGTCTTAACAATTTCCTTTCTTCATGAACACCACTAAGTTCCTCAACTTCTTCATCCAGCAACATGGGCAGATAAAGTTTATTTTTGTTTTTAAGAATGTGTGGGTTCTTGGATTTATACAGTACATCTGGCTTTATCATATGCCCTATGGAGTTGCTACATAGGACCAGAGTTAATCCATCCTTCCATGCTTTATGCCCTGGAGCTGCCTTTGCAGTTCTATAAATGTAGGTTCTAGTGGCCATTTTTTTCTAGAAGAGCCTCACAACTTAACCTCTGATTTGGATAGTAGCTTTTTTCTTCAACCAACTTCTTAAACTGCTCTGGAATGTGGCAGCACTTGCTTTGTTGGCAGAGGGAGCCTCTCTTCTCAGTATAATGTTTTTAAGTCCAAATCTTTTCCTAAATTTGTGCAACCATCCCCTACTTGCAGTAAAGAGCTACAGGGGATGTCCTGTTGATGTTTTTGTATAGTTTTAATGCTTTCTGGTGTAACACATTGATGTTAACGGCCATTCATTTTCTGTTCATGTCTTACAGCCACAAATTTAACACCTTCTCCATTTTAATTAAGCACCTATCACACACCATGGAGATAACTTTTGCAGCTTGAGATGTAGCAGCAAAACTAGCATGGAATTCTTTTTCCCTTTTCAAAATTTCACAGATGGAAGATTCATTCTTGCCATATATCTCACCAACCTTGGGGCATATTTTATTTTCTTTCCTGATCAAGTCAAGAACTTTCACCTTCCCACTTGAAGAACTTTATAGTTCTTATCAGAATTGCCAGCATCACCACTCTTGTGCTTTAGGGCCATTACAAACAAAACAAAGACTCAGGTGGAAAGACTTTCAAGGGACTATATTGGATAAGGACAATGACATTACTGTGCAAGCACAAAAATTTTGCAGAATACTACTACAATACAATCATAAAGAGTAACTGACAGGCCTACTAAGAGACTGGATAGCATTAAAATACGTGTAGTACTGTATACAGCAAGGAAACATGAGACAAGCATAGACAACACAAGACAGAGTGATACCACGAGTGAATAGGGCACCATTTGCTTAAATTATATATTCCCTGCCATTTTCTATGTAACACTCTATGTACTGAACTGTATTTTACTTTGTTTCACTTTATTACTTCAATTTCTGTTTGAATACAGCTAAATTCAAAGTACGTATTTTCAGACTGCATCTTATTACAGGTAACTGACTGGCATATACTTGTGCGGATATAGGAGACTTCACTGTATTTGTTTTGGTGCAGTATTTATTAAGACATTCAAACAGTTCAGGGCTCCCAACAGCCAATAAGAGGAATAATTAGGAAATAAGAGGATTAAATATCACAATTTCAAGAGATCTCAATTGAGTAAACAGTCGAGGCATGGTGCTTCCTATTGGTATTAATACAGGTAGTGAACAGGAATTGTAAATGCTTCATTTACTGGCTTCCGAGGTCTTGCTAGCCAATCTTTCCAGACAACATAGTGAGTCTCACTCAAGGTAATATGGAACAACTGAAGATGAAGTGAAGTAATGGCTTCTCACAACACTAAAGGCCTTTCTGCACTACACTGCTGTAGTGCTATTATTCCCCTTTCGACATCCTGTGGAATTCTGGGGTTTGTAGTTTCCTGAGGCCAAAGAGCTCTCTGGCTGAGAATTCTAAATGCCCTTCCCTAAACTGCAAACCCCAGGATTCCATAGCATGTTGAAAGTGAAATAATAACACTATAATAGTGCAGTGGGGAAAGGCTCTAAGCTGTAGAAAGGAACTAGCATCATGGTCTGAATTTTGGAAAGACAATCTCTACAGAAACCCTGACAATTATAAATTTGTTATTTAAAAAAAAAATTCAGAACTACAAGAGAACTTCTACATTAGGATGCATACCACTTTTTTCAGCATCATGTGGTACAAAAATATGGATAATGTTAGTGTAGATCATTTTGATTGTTAGTTTTAATGACTGCCAGTTATGTTAGTAGCAACCATTTAAGTTTTGCCTTCTGAACAAAAACACACATTGTGACAACTTAAAAAATTTCTCTTTTTCACTTTAGGCAGATTTTCAGAATTGCTGTTTTGGTTACTATACAAGGCCATTCTCCTCTATGTATGTAACGTTTAAGTTCAGAAATGGAAACCACAATCATACTGAATGCATTAGCTTCTCAGTACACAATTCACGACTTTATCACTTTTTCTTGGCTTGGTATAGAAAAAGGCAATTAATCAATCAGACATAGGTTTTCTAGGTCTGGTCTTGATTTATGCCTTTGCATTTAGTAGACTCTAAAAGCAGAATGTTCTGATTTATTAGCAGTAAGCATATCTTGTTTGGTCTCAAAAAGACTTATATTATCGTGACAGGGAATTATAAGAGCCTTTGGTAGATAGCTACACAAATGTATATGTTTTCTTCTACCACTGGGCCCACCACAAGCAAATGAGAAACATTTTAGTTGAACTGAGAAACAGAATGGCAGGAAAGACAGATATTATCTCAGTGCAGAATAAAATTGACTGCTTTTTATTATTCATTTCAGTGTATATTTCTCTTCCTCCTAGTCTAACTATTGGGGAAAATGATGTTTTATTGGGTGAAATGGGGACTTTGGAAAGGATCGACCTTAATTTAGGAACAAATGCTCAGAATAATAGCTCATGAGTACAGTTTATGCCACTGCAACTGTCTGGACTTTCTTTACCAGGTCTTGGGAATATACTACAGATTTTGCTAAAACTTAGTTCCATGAGTTATGGGTTGCTCTGTCACCTTCTAGTCTTCTGGTACTTCTATTGTTCGTATATTATAGTCTCTAATATCCATTGCAGATGTGGGGGCCTGACTTTGTATGTATTACAGAGACCTGAGTAGAAGAACTGGTACATGGTATCTCTCTGAGCTTTGTCCACTTGCTTATTTAATACAACATCAATACTGGTAAGCAAGAGAGCTTGCTGCCACCTGTACAGATTCATACAAGAATAGCTAGTGACCCCATGTTAGAATGTTGGTGAATCCACTCCATGTATTAGTCTTAACTTTAAATGAGTCATCCAAAGCTGAATCTACTTTGAGGACATTGTTTAGTACTTTGTATAGGTCCTTCACAGTTCATACTAAAACCTAAAGTAGATTCGCCATCTCATTGACTTGGAAACCATCAGCCATCACTGGATTCACAACAAGCAACTCCTTTGTCAGGAATCTTGTTCAGGTAAGTGCATGTTTTTAGTGTCTG
Organism: Iguana delicatissima; assembly: GCA_948472985.1. Lineage (NCBI taxonomy): Eukaryota > Metazoa > Chordata > Lepidosauria > Squamata > Iguanidae > Iguana > Iguana delicatissima. The sequence continues at coordinate 711,512 of CAOKZL010000164.1, read as the reverse complement.
GTACAGGGCTCCCAAGACAGATTGGGGTTCTGTTGATGTACTTACCACCACAATGCCCTCTGGTCTAGGTCTCTGAAGTGGTACAGGCGGTATTGAGTGTGATACTGGGGTCTTTAAGGATGATTCTGTGTTTCTTAACATTCTGGATAATTTCAAAAATTCATTCTCCAAAAATTGACATATTTGTCCATCAACAGGAGATTATCTGGCTTTCTGCTAAATTATTTTCTACTTATTTGTGTTTTACTTGTGTTTTTAATTTAGAATTTTCTACAAAGTAGTTAATATAGAGAATTTTGTTACTGCAGTTTCCTAGCCCGAGCTTCTGGGATATGAGATATCACTTGATATCAACAATTTGGCCTCCTTTACCTATTTCTTTCCATGTGCTTGCGAGGCCCCCGGACAAGCACACATACAGGCACGGCCGAAAATCGCTGTAATATTCCAAACAAATACAGGCAGGCCAGAAATAGCCAGACTGCCACTTCAGGAGACCTCAAGGCAAGTACCACATGATGTATGATACTTACAAAGAACTCCCTGCCCCGAGCAGGCAGCTTGGTGAGCCGAATACTCAATCATCAAGCACTCTGCGTTTGCATAGTGGCTACTCTATTGACAATTCAGTCTTAATTCAGTCATGTAAAATACTGACCATTCGGAGGCTTTGTCTCCAGTCCAAAACTCATTGTTATCCCTGAGAATGGACTAGCCTGTGGCCACATTTTTCCCTATAAGACCCCCTGACTTCGAGTGCTTCCTCGGATCGGTCTTGGCTTCCATCCCACCTTGCTGTCACTTCATCCGGCAAGCCTTCCCCTCAGCTCCTCATGCTGAGAATCCTTACTTCCATGAACTTCTTCTTCAGACTACCCAGGCTTCAAGACAGGTGTAGTATTTCCCATACCAAACCTCCTCTTAAAACCCTCTATCCCACTCCAACCTTTATTTCTATAGTTCTCTGTGTGAGTGTGTTTCATACACGTGTCTGACTGTATATTAATAAAAACAATTATTAGTATTTACATCTATTTGCTCCTTGACTCAGCCTGACCCCATAGACATAGGGTAAAAGATCTCGCTACATTGCCCTGCCTCTCGTAGTGCTAGCTTGTGCTCTTTGCTAATTCCCAACTTTGTAATTTGGAGCGCTCTTTGGTGTCCCTCACGGGCCCCCCAGAAATCAGGGTAACAATTTGTAATTCCAGACTATTGTTTTTTTAAAAGCTATTAAATATCTGAGAATAAAATTATCCTTAAAATTTACCCAGAATTTATGGAAATTGGTTATGAGACTTGACACATGAGACTGAACTTAAGCAGCAACCAAGGCACAAATACAAGGGGTGAGGAGTTCGTCAGCTCCAAGTCTACATGACAATCTGCAGAGATAGTGGAACCTGGCCACATCACTAAATGCTGTAAGGGTTCTGGTCTATGGTTAAGTCCTTGCAGGATCCTGCCCAGTACCTCAGACCCAGCTATCTGCTCTGATGTAGGGCAGATGGAGCAGCCAGCAGCCAGCTAGAGAAGGACTGGGGTTACTCTGCAGCCTTTGCCACAGCAACACAGTCTCCAGTGCTGCTGATAACCTCTCTTGACTCTCTAGTGGTCCTGACCCTGCTGACCCCTGGACCTGGACCTGGACCCCTGCCTGTTTTCCAGATCTGCCTCTTGCCTTTGGCTCAGTGGACTTATTGCCTGGTAGGCTTCTGCTGCCTTTGACCCTTGCTGTGCCTTGACCTTCTGCCTGTTTTTTGGACCTGGCTTTTGCCTCTGACCCTGTGTACGTCTGTTGCCTGGAAGGCTCTTGTTGCCTTGAACTCTCCTTGTGCTTTGACCTCCTGTCTGTCTCCTGGACCTGCTTCTTGCCTCTGGCCCTGTGGACTCTTCCTACCTGAAGGACTGCGGCCTTGGGCTCTTGTTGTGCCCTGACCCTTGGCTTCCTGACCTAGTGCCCATCCTTTGGCCCAGCTCCGGTGCCTGTTCCAGTCAGCCCTGACCCCCCACTCCTCAGACCCTGACAAACGCAGATGTGGAAAGCCTTTCAGACTCAACTGAACACTAAACTGTACATCATCCTCTTGATTCCAACTCCTCCATGGGACTGGAGCCCAGTATGCAAGGATCACCTATTTTAGGGTGCCTAGACTCACGTAGTGCACAAAGCTGGATGTAACAAAGAAGCAACAGAGTGTTCAACTTTGTCATCTACTGTCAACAGAGAATTAAACTGAGAAGATTACTCAAGGCCAAAGGAGTTATAATGGTAAAGAGACTTAGAATACTAACACTAATAATGTTTATTTATAATAGCCTTTTCACCAAAAGGGTGGAAGATCAATGTATACAGTCAAAGACATAACACATAACATTATAAACATGAAATCCCCCAAACCCCACCAGTCACCAAACACCTCAGCAACCTCTGGCACAACTGAGTAGCTTAATCAGGCAAATGAAGGAGGAAGATCTTCAGTCCCTTATGAAAATGGTTGAGATTCTCCTCCAGTCAGAAGTCCAAAGGAATACAGTTCCACTAACATAGAACCAGGTCCTGAGTGGCTTGCAGCCTTGTCAGAGCTGTGTGCTTTGGCAGAACAGACAATAACCCTTTACCTACAGATCTTAGATTTCTAGATAGTACATTGTTAGCCAAACAGTCAGGTACTGGGAGAGATTACCACAGAGAGCCTTAAATACCAGAAACAAATGTTTGAAATGAGGCCCTGGCCCAAACTGGAGAGAGAATTGCTCACTGCCAGTAATCTGCCTATGGTTTTGTAAGCCTTGTATCCTACCATCCATTTTCTTTAGACTTCTGATGTGCGTGTGTGCATGTGTGCGTGCACATATGCATGGGCATGTAGTCACTCATGCACATGAGTCTGAAACTTCTCTAGCCCTTTCGCTCCAGGATCATACTGGAATGCCCACTTCCTAGTCTGCTTCTCCTCAGCATGCCAGACCATCAGTGGGACTTTATATCTCCTTGAATATCCGTGGTGTCTTTCTGCCATCATATTGGAAAATTTAATAGTAGCAAGTTACTTAGTGTATAGTATTAGTAAGTAATGTTCCTGATATCAAAAATATTGACATGCTTCAATTGAGCAGATCAAAACAGGAGCCAGAAGGTTTAGACACAAATGGGATTGAAGTAGTACTCATGTTGGCTTCTGGTTATTTTTTGCAAACAAGGTCTCATATCAGTGTCTCTCTTGTATATACTTAACTTCATTTTGGCACATTGTTGCAAAGGAAAATGCCTGCAGGTTTCCTTATCTGTTTTGTCTTAAGCTGCAACGTTCCTTCAAATCTGAACTTATTACTCTTGAAGCCTTGAGTCTATCTAAGCCATATCAGCTGAGAACTGAATTGAAGGGCTATGTCACTTCCTCAGTCTCTTGTGGATATTGGCTTTATTCCCAAGCTTCTGGGCTTGCCACCTATACGGAGGAATCCTCACATCTATCCATTCATAAGCTAAATTTTCTAGACAAAAATGTGTGACCCAAGTTTCAACCAATAATGATCCCATCTCAGAGCCCTTCTTCTGTCTCTTCTTAGCTATGGAGCAAATTTCTGTTGTGGCTCCCCCTGTAAATGTTGAGGTTAATCTCATAGAACAGAGAGAAGAGGAAGGATTGGGATGCTTGAGCAGAGACAGGATGCTGGATCCACAGCCCTTCTGGTTACCAATCATACCTCCAACAGAGGGAAACATCTAAACCAGCCCTGAGCATACTAGCCAATGTCATTTTTTAAAATGGATAATTCTAGATAAGAGTCTCTAATTTGTCTGTAGTCATTGCTGGCCACCACAGAACACATACAGATGGATTCACTTTCTATCATGCTTCCTTGTCAGCTGCAATTCCTCCTAAAATGTGGATGGTAGGTTTCTAGACACTGGTTTTTCCATGTTAAAACCGTAATATTTACCAAAAAGTAAATAAAAATAAAAATACTATATGACCCATCTTGAAAAACAGGTGCACATTTTCAGAGAGATTGGAAATTTCCAACAAACTGCCAGGATTAATCTAGCAGCTAGCAGTAAATGCTGAATAAGCTTAGGTACAAAATTCATACCATCTGTTTCAAGGAGTTCAGAGCCAAAGATGGTGAAGCTACTTCCTCTCACATCCAACAAAATCTTATTTTTTTAAACATACTGAAGTTTATCTTATTAATCACAACATGACCACATGGAATATGCTTTCTTGAAAGAGAACACAAGATGATTTTTATATACACGTCCAAGATGTTCTTTTAGTGGATATGAACCCCTTCCCCCAAAAAAACTCTTTGAAAACACAATTCACCCCAAACAGCTGATGCACAATTTACTTTTCATTAATTTTATTTCAACAGCTACAATCTCCTCTCAGAAACAATAATGCTTCAGAAACAGTAATGACTAGTTTATTGCATCATAGAGTGCTGGGGTTGAGATCCTTTCCTTCATGCCCAGATTTTATCTTAGAAGGTAGTCGCATACTGCACTGGTAATGAGTACAATGGAAGATGTTAGATATTCTGAGAAAGCCAACTTTTTGTGGAATGTTCCATGTATGATTGAAATACTACTTTTCACTCTATGTAGTTCTTGCTCTGAAGAGGTAAGAAGGGGACTTCAGCTGATCACTCATATCATATCACTGGAAACCTACCACTAACTTTTACTAACTTTAAGTTGCTATATCCTTAAGGCAGTGGTTCTCAACCTGTGGGTCCCCAGATGTTTTTGGACTTCAGCTCCCAGAAACCTTGAGCATTGACCATAGTGGCTGGGGCTTCTGGGAGCTGAAGTCTACAAACATCTGGGGACCCACAGGTTGAGAACCACTGCCTTAAGGGATATCAGTAACATTGTTCTACATCCTGTTCTACTTCCATATCTTTATTTGCTTCGTGCCCCAACCCAGGACATTCATCTGTCACCACAATATAGCATTTTCACTTGAACAAGAAGAGAAAATTCAATTTTGGAAGAGAGAAAAGTGTGGAGGGAAATGATTATTAAGGTAATTGTGTTTTTCATTTCTTCCACCAATCAAAGGTGCTTCGTACCTATTATGCACCTGAACTAATTGAGAGATATTATAGACCAAAAACAGGTAGATACTATATATCGCTTGGGTGCTCTGGTATTCTTTCCTTTTATCCATCCTACTATGGTTTTAATCTGGGTCTCTGATGCCTAAATCAAACAGAATATTAGTGGGGGAAAACAATATGCAAGCTGTTTTTTCCCTCTTCTTCTAGTTGTAGACATAGTATTGCAACTGTTCTTAAGATTCCTAGGTACCCTATCGCTTGTGGAAATGGTTACCGAAAAGTTATGCAACTCAGTGTGCAACAGTGTATGTTGCTGGTTGTATAACTACATCGGATTCCCCCTCCCCCCGCAAATGGTGTGTAATGAGCTGTCCACACGGACAATGTCATTTGCACTCAGAAAATGACAGTATTGGATACTGGCCAGAATTTTCTCCCCACCAGACACACAAACTGTATACTAGAATATAAATAGGGAAAATTATTAACTTTCCACCCATTATAGTATTCTGTTAGGCAGCCTAGATGGACAAAGTTCATTGACTTGTATTGTGTCCATATGTTGTTATTTTAGCCTTCCCTAATTTTATCCCACTCTTGTTGTTTTAATAGTTCACATCCCTAGCTAACCTTCAGTGCCTCCTAATGAAGGGACTGTGACAAAACCCACTCCTCTCATCAACAGCAAACAAGATTTCATTGCTCTGCAGGTCTTGATTTATGACAGCTTGGTTAAAAATCACCTATGCAGTCCTTCTCTCTGTGGAACAGAGCTTTTTGGCATCAGATTTTCTTCCTTTGCATCATATATGTTGGACGAAAGAACTTTATCACAACTGTTGCTGGATTTGGGGGTCTTGAATGGGATTTCAGTATAGTATTAAAAATAAGTATGTTTGTACAAAAAGGCATCAATTTGTGAGGACTCTGAAACAGATAAATGAATATGTATATGATAAACAAGGAGAAAAAAAGAATACTTTTAAATCATTCATGAGAAAGGATGGTCAATTGCTATGAGATTGGTTTTTTGTTTTTGTGTGTGTCTGTGTGTTTTGTTTTTGTTTTGCATTTCAGGACTTCTTGTTAAAACCTCATTTGGAAAAAGAAAACTTGATGATTGCACATAAAATAAACTTTTTGTGCAAATATGTGTATATTTTGCACAAACCATGTTCTGCGCAATTTTTTTGCAAAAAAATCCTAAAATGCACACAAAAAAAAAAAAATGGGGGAGGGAAAACTCTTGCAGTCTCACCCAGATGGGAGAAAAATTTGAGAAATTAATTTTTTGTGCATAAGAGAATGGAGTAAGTAAAGATTAACATCTTTGTGATACATGCACAGTACTGAGACCAAAGCCATTTCCTCATGACACCACTATACTGCCATAGCAGTGGGCTGTTTCTGAGTCAGAAGCTGTGCTACCGCATGACATCATTGCTATCCAGCTGCTATCCCATCCCCAAGCATTGCAAAACTGCCATATTCTATTTCCAGAAAAAAATATATATATACCAAGCGTCTCCTTTAGTGCTTCAGTCCTTTCAGCCAGCTCACTGCAGAATCATAATAGCACTTGATAGCATTTCCTGTTGTCATGGATCCGGCTGTGGGTGTGACCAGCTTGTCCCTCCCTCAGTAATTCTCATGGGTGGTAATCTCAAAATCTATCACCTCTCCGTGTTTATTTGAAAGTTCTACTTTGAGTTAAAACTAATTATTTTTAAATGCATTTTTAGGCATTACAGTGTGAAAATGCAATAGTGTACTGCTGTGTTTAGTATGGCTTCCAAAGAAAAACAAAACAAATTGCCAACCAATCAGGGATGGTGGGGTAAGGTGAAGGTGGGGACAAGGGCCATTTCTGCATGAGACTGTTATAGCGCTATGATTCCACTTACAACATCCTATGGAATCCTGGGGTTTGCAGTTTTGGGATTCATTTTGGGAACCCCAGGATTCCATAGGATGTTGAAAGTGGAATCATAGTGCTATAACAGTCTCATGTGGAAATGACCAAAGAGTGGCCAAGGATGCTGTGGTGCAGAAGGAACACTGGTGGCAATACCACTACTCATCCATGGAAGGCAGAAGGGTGCAGAAAACTGTGTTCCTAACCTGACAGTATCGTGTGAATGGCAATGCTGGCATTGTAATGGTATATCACACTAATGGCCTCTAGTGTGGAAATGGCTCAAGAGTGCATTGTAGTTAAGCCACAGTTTTATGCAATATGCTCAAGGAGAGCTGAGCCTTAGTGTTATGAGGTTTCTTTCTTTCTTTCACATATCATGAGGTGCCTTTTGGTTGTAGATTAGCAGCGACTTGTAGAATCTTTGAACTGGAGAGGGCCAAAAGAGCCATCTAATTCAATCCCCTACCATACAGGAGTACACAACTAAAGCAATCATGAAAGATGCATATCAAACATCTGTTTGATGACTTGGCATGTAATTCTCCACTAAGTTTCTTCTTGAAAGAAGCAATGAATAATTTAGCAACCTCCTTCCCAGTGTAAGAATGTCTTTAAAAATCACACAATTTTCAACAAAAAACACTGGCAGTTTGAAACTTATATGTGAAATTTATACAGTTGTTTTGCACAGAAAACAGTATATTTTGCACAGAAAATAAGAGTCTGCCATATTGTGAGGCAGTTAATTGCACTGTCAAACAGCTTTTACAGTCAAGAAGGTCTTCCTAATATGTAGGTACAATCACCTTGCTTGTAATTTGATTACACTGATTCAAATTACAAGACATATATCACACTAAGGGGAATGTGTTTAGGGAAGGGTCACCAGAGGCAGAGCCAACTACTTCTGCTTTGTCACCCACTGTCCTCTTCTTGCAAATACCGTAAGGACACACAAACAACATATTACAATTTTTTGGAATTTAAAGAAAATAAGCAGCACTGAGTACAGTACAACATCAAAAAAAGGACTATGTGCACAAGTGAGAGCACAGGCATATATATATTATTTTTTGCACCAAGTGAGGGTTGTATATAATATTTAATCAAAACAGTTAGGACCCAAGAATCAATGTGAGGAGCTCTGCTGTGTTCTAATGTGAAACAATGGTATAATATCTATGTGACAGATAAGGGGCCTTTTCACGAAACATAATTTTATTGCTGTGATTCCACTTTAACTATCATGGCTGCATCCTCTGGAGTCCTGAGGCTTGTCATTTGGTGAGGCATTAGACCTGTCTAGTTAAGGATTCTAAATGTCCCACCCTAAACTGCAACTCCCAGAATTCCATAGGAATTGAACTGAAATGCTCCCACTGTTTCAAAGTTTCTTTTGGCAAAGCTGCTCTATATCACAAATCCCTTCACCAGCAACTTTCAAATTTATTCCAGCTTACTGAAATTTTGTCGGGATATCACATTATTGGGATGTTATTTGTGTAAACATAAGCAGACAGCACCGGATATCTCTGTAGAAAGCCAGACTTCTATTCAGTTCTGGCTCTTCATAGACTTCTGTTTCTCTTGCTCATCAAAAATGGAGACAGATTACTAGTATTTCTTATAAGGAGAATGAGTACCAGACTTTATTTCTATCCTACATCTACCCAATGCCCAATACACCATGGGCACTCTGTGTATGTCAGATTCACTCAGTTAAGCACCAGATCATTGGCCCTTTCCACACGCGAGGTGGGTAAACGGGGGAGGCGCACACAGGGACGAATCTTACCTGAAAACGGGTTGCTCCGTCCCTGCGGGAAGTGCGCGTTCGCCGCTCTAAACGGCGGCAAATTTCGGCGTCGTCTGGCAGCGCCCAAAATGGCGGCCGCTGGCTTCCAGCGGTGCTCCGCCAATCAAGGCAGCGCGCCAGCTGGAAGCCCGCGCCCGGGCAGCTCTGCAGAGATGCGCTAACGCGTCCCTGCAGTTCTAAACCGGGCGCGGCCATGGGGCAACGCGCGCAAGTCACATAAAAACCACTTAAGGAGTGGTTTTTATAAGACTCGCAGCGCCACCCCCGCGGCTGCGCGAGGGCAGTTTGAGGTTTAGAACCTCCCATTTGCGAACTGCCCTCGCACGCCTCGCAGTTTAGAAGACCTCCTGGGGAGGTCGCCCTAGCGCGGGCAATATGCCCGTGTGGAAAGGGCCATTGACCAACCTGGGCCTTTTCACACTACACAAAAATATAACTATGGTTCTAATTTAACTGCCATGGTAACTTCCTATGGAATCTTGAGGCTTGCAGTTCAGAAAGAAGTATTTAGAATTCTCAGCCAGAAACTCCACTAGTGCCTCACCAGGCTAAAAATTCCAGGATTCCATAGGACGTTGCCAGGGCAGTTAAAGGAGAATCGTTGTGCTATAATTGTACAGTTTGACATGGCCCCTGAGCAACAGAAAGTAGCCTGATGTACTATAGGTGACCAAGTAGCAATGGAGCAAAATGTTTTACAGACTAAATATGTCACCGTGCCTGTGAGCTGTATAAAAATTAGCTGACAGATATAGGCCCAATTTTACTGTATACTATGTGTTAGATATAGCGGTGAAACTGTCCTTCTGTTATCCTGATTCTGGGGTCCCGTGAGGAACACCTAAATGTGCTCCAATTATTGGGGAACGGGAATTAGCAAGAGCACAAGCTATAGCAATGCAAGAGGCAGGGCAACCAAGCGAGATCTTGAACCCAGTGTCTACGGGGTCAGGCCGAGACAATGAGCAAACAGAAGTAAATTAAAATTGTTTTCCTTTATTTTGACAACACAGTCACAACACATGTAGGCAAACACGCTCACACAGACCTAATGAAAGAAAAGTAGGAGTTGGATAGAGGGGTTTTTGCATGGGAAATACTACAACTGTCCTGAAGCCCGGATAGTCTGAAGAAAAGTCCGTAGAAGTGGAGATTCTCAGCACGTGGAGCTGAGGGGAAGGCTCGTCGAACGGAGCGACAGCAAGGCAGGATGAAAGTCAGAGCGATCCGAAAAGATGCTCAAAATCAGGGGGTCTTATAGGGGAAAATGTGCCCATAGGCTAGTCCGTTCCCAGGGAAAACAATGAGTTTCAGGCTGGAGAGAAAGCCTCCAAAAGGTCAGTACTTTAGATGATTGAATTATGACAGTGTTGTCAATAGAGCAGACAGTATGCAAACGTGGAGTGCTTGACAGTTGAGTATTCGGCTCGTCAAGCTGCCTGCTCAGGGCAGGGAGTCTTTTGTAAACAGCGTGCATACATAATGTGATCTTAAAAGGGTACTTATCTGGAAGTCTCCTGAAGCTGCTGGCCTGCCTGGATTTGTTTTGAATGGTTCAGCTATTTTTGGCTGTGCCTGTGTGTGTGCTTGTCGGGGGGCCTCGCAAGCACATGGAGTGGAACGGGTAGTGAAGGCCAAATTCTGATATCAAATGATATCTAATATACCACAAGTTCGGACTAGAAACTACAGTAACACTTCCTAGATGCTTACAACCTTTGCATTAGGTGATATCTATATAAAAAATATCCACTCATCTGGGCCCTAAAACTGTAGCAAGCAGCAATAAGAGACCTGGCTCCAGCTCATTTTCACAGGTCAGACTCCTAATCTTCTCAGAAAAAGTTGCAGAACTGCTGGCCATAAAACAACCTTTTTAAAAATTGAAATTCAAAATCCAGATTGTACTGATACCTTTTGTCCAGCATGAGGCTTCAGGCCACTAGGGCAGAAAAATGCAGCTAGGGCAAAATACCATGCAGCTCTTGGGAATGTCTCTCTGCTGTCAGTTCTGGAGAGAAGTCTGAGCACTGAAACAGGCAAAGCCCAACCCCCCAGTTTATATGTGCTGCCTCTTCCAATACCTAAACAGAAGCATAAAAAAAAATTAAGAATTCAAGCAATAGCTTTATTGCTATGCAAATTGTATACATGTAAGAGTTTCTTCACAAGAAGATGAGAGGCACCTCTTCCAGCTGTGTCCAAAGCATCATCCATTGGACTGGGTCTCCTTGGTCTTCCAAAAGACTTTGGTTGAGATCCTGCATCATCAATGTAACCACAGCAATAGACTTACCTCCCATGATGCCACTGCCCAAAACCTACATATACATCTTGGCAGCACCCTATCTGAAGCATTTCTGAGGTGCTGTAGACCAGGACAATGGGAAATGAGGTCTGTAGTACTCTCTAATTGTGCGGGGGGGGCACATAATGAACAGGCAGCTGGAGGAACCCCTCAGGGTCTGCCGTAACTGCTTTTCTTAAGGTGCCCCGTGACCAGAAGAGTGTTTTGGACAACATTTCCCATGGCCCTGATCTCTAGCACCTTGGAAACACTTCAGTCAGGGTATTGTCAGGCTGCAAACTTAGGTTTTGGGGGTCACATTCAATCATTAACAACCATGAGTTTGAATTCTCAGCAGTTACAAGATCATAAGTCCATCTTACAATCTTGTAACTGCTGTACAAGATACAAGCCTATATAATCATGTATGCTAAAACTGAGAGCCAGGGAGCACAAGTCTGTAAGGAACCTCTTCAGTTTTGCAATCTGTGAGAAGCACTGAAAAAACAGTTTTAAAAAGGAAACATCAAGCATTAGCAAAAAAAGAAAAGAAAATTATTTTATCACTTCTAGTCTGTCATAATGTCAAGCAGATGGAAAGAACTTTTCTTCATAAAAAGAAATGAGAAAAGGAAAGCAATACTGTGTATAGCTGCATATAAAAGCCTTCCCATCGCATAGGTTTGAGAAATAATTTTGTGGAAGTAACATTTTGCCATACACATTTTATTTCTCATTCCAAAAGAACATATTGTACAATTCAATTCATATGTTAGAAGAATTTGAAAAATTGTCTCTCCATCCCCCCCCCCATCTTTAACATCTCTGTATCTCCAGAGGTAACAAACGACACCAGGTGGAATTCCACCTCTGATGTATTCAGACAACTGAATGAGCTTCTATTTATTGTGCCAGTGAAAGAAGATGGCATAATGGAGCAGAGCTCCTCAGCCAGGGCCACAGCCACTAAGAACCTAGTGGTGCAGGGCTATATAGAGACCACAGAGTCACTAATCATGTCGCTCAACATCCTGCAACAGGAGGATGTTCTGTTCATGGGTTATCTACTGTCAGCATTATACAGTCTGGATCACAAATTATTTGTTGGTCTTATATCCCAGCAATCTGTTCAGCACAAGTGGTAACATCATGATTTGAAAGACATCCTTGGTCTGATGCGCTCTTTAGCTACTGGTTCTTCTATAGTAAAATAAGACATTTTAGAACTTTTCCAGTTCAGTTTTTAAGAAACTGTCAATTTACAAACAGCAGTTACAGTGCAATCATGACAGGTGTTAACAGTTTTTGTGCACTGTCCTTAGGTAATCATTGCTGGGCTCTGGGGTAAATATATTATGCCATTCTCTTAAGGATATAAAGTTCTGTTTATTTTATTCTGCGTGCATATTTGGCTTTTCTGCCCCAGGACTCTCCAAGGGCCACTTGGAGTGCCCAAAATGCCAAACAATCACAAAGGAAGTGAAGAGTCCACTTCTGGTTTTGAAAAACTGCTGTTTTAAATATATATATATATATATATATATATATAATTTGCCACCCATGGATGCTTCCAGAAGTGGAAATTCATCCTTATTTTTACAGCTACAAAAAGATGGTTAAAGATTTTGAAAGTATTGGCAGCTGTGAAAAAGTGCAGTCACAGGGCCTCACTTTGTCCAAGTAACAAGCAGCAATAACAACAACAACAAACAAACATTGTTAACATCAGTTAGCTATTTTCAGAGTTATACGGGGGGTGAGAGTCCTTTTTAAGAATCATTTTCTAGGCCCTGTGAATATTAAACAGGACATTTTAAAGGAAAGGAACTGAAAGAACATAGCTCTCTTGGCATTCCAATGTGTTGATTTTTTGCAATAGCGATCTTACTTGAACAGCAAGGACATCTCCAGTTGGACTTGTGCTAAAAGAAATGTTGTTACTCCTGTCACTGAGCCAGGTTGTACTGATAAGATCTCAGATGAGAAGCAGCAGCTAGATCTCTCCACAGCTCTGTCCTCGACCAATTTGTTCACATAAATTGTTTACTTGTGGAAATTTAAACAACTACTGACACAGCTTTCGTTGGGAAAATCTTTTTTAAGCCTGTCTCCAAATGAAAATGGGTTTCAACAGATACTCACAAGGTTCTTTATGCCTTCTTGCTCCTGTTTCTGCTCTGCAGGGTACTGATTGATGGTGACACAAGAAGACATACAAGAGCATCAAGTAAAAAAAGCAACAGTGAAGGCTTAAGTTTCTCTTCTTGTTTATCTGTAGGATTACACACTCTGAATAAAAATAATGGCCTTGCCCCTTAAACCAAATATTTCCAGGCCACCCAATCTGGCCACTTGAGAACCTTTTCGGTTTCTTCTCACTTAGGGGTCAATTCTCAAATGGCACAAAACTGCAGTTAAAGAGCTGGTGTAACACTGCAATTAAGAACTGAGACCTAGTCTACTAACACCAGCAGCTGAGTTGATAAAACTGTTCATAGATAAAACTGTCCATTTGACTGCAACAAGGAGAAGGGTTCTTGAAAATGTGTATGTCCTTGCACATATAACTTTAGACAATCAGGGCTAGGATAGACAAGTACATTTCTCTTTTAAATAGTATATGCTGTGGAACAAACTGAGAGCCAGCATGGTGTATGATCTGGAGACCAGGGTTCAATTCCCCACTTGGCTATGGGAACCCACTGGGTGACCCTGGGTGTGTGACACACACACACTCAGCCCCAGAAAACCTCATAAGAGGTTTGCTTTAGGGGCACCATAAGTCAAAAATGACTTGAAGGCACACAGTAACAACAATAGGATACACTAGCACACAATCACCATTCAAAAGTACATATCTCCTCCTTTCCAAATATGGCAAGGGAGAGTACTGATTAATCCTCTGTTGTTCTATTTTTTAAACTGCTTTTTAAAATGTCTTAGTTTCTTTGTCTTCTTTCCATTTTGTATGTTTGTCCTTGGCTTACGTCCATTGGTGCAAACTGATTTCAAAGCACAAAAGTAACTTGCACAGATCTCAGTGGTAGAAAGTAGAAGAGTGGGTGGAAACTTGCCCTTTCCTGTAGACTCAGGCAAGAGCAAATTGCTGCAGCCTCTCCCAGGTTGAATGTTCTTCCTCATTAATAACTTTTGCCATCTTGACCATACTCTGATGTTTCTTGGATACACGTGTCCCAGTTTTCATCTACAAAATATTTGAGGGTACAAAAATGGTATAGTTCAGAATAGCTTTTTTCCTTGCTTCAAAATCCCTGTAGTCTGGTTACCAACCTTAGGGTGGCTGGGTTGAATACAAGAAGGGGCTGCTGAAGCTTTAATCATTAGCGGATTCTGGATCAGGAAGAGGTACCATAAAGTTCCATCAGTTGGAACTATGGCAGGTCTCCTCCTTCATCCCCCAGAACCCACTTTTTAGCTTCTTCAGCCTCTCCCACCCCATATAGCAACAGGTACAGGAACAGAGCTGTACACTTCTCCACCTGACCTTCATAGAACAATAAATCACCATATTGGTGTGGAGGATACAGCAACTAAAAGGGCAGAGCAAGGAGACAAACAATAGTTCCACCCAATGGAACTTTAAGAGCAATTCTTCTTGATCCAGGATCTGCTAATGACTAAAGCTGCAAGAACTCTCTCTTGTATTCAACCTGGCAACCCTAAAAACCATATTATGGGTTCAGATACTCGGGATATGAAAGGCACACATTATAGTTCATTTAGCTCAGTGGTTCTCAACCTGTGGGTCCCCAGATGTTTGTGGACTTCAGCTCCCAGAAGCCCCAGCCACTATGGTCAATGCTCAGGACTTCTGGGAGCTGAAGTCCAAAAACATCTGGGGACCCACAGGTCGAGAACCACTAAAGGCCAATTTTACCTGTAAATTATTCCAAGTTATTCTGGCTTAATTGCCCCAGTTTTTGCAAAGAGACAAGGAAATTGCTGACTGACCACTGTCTTGTTGCTTAAATTTGCCCTAAAAGAGAGTTTAGAACACAAAAACGATGGAGGAAGAAAGTAAGATAGAAAAACAGAGAAGGGAGAAGCAGGATAAAAGGTAGAGGGAGGAGAGAATGATAAAAGAGGAATGAGAGAAGAAAGGAGAGCAACAGAATGAGAGTAAAGAGGGGTTTGCTGCCAGGACTATGGTTGTTTGGGGTTGTTAGAAGGCCCAAAATGTGAATTCCATCACTAACTTTTGTATAGGTTTAATTTCTATAAAAACTGCAAGCTATCTTTATAGCATTTCTTCTCTAATCTGGTGTGTGAGGTACACAACCATATTATAGCTGGGTATTGTGGGTGCAAGAGGTGAAGGGGCAGCTTAGAACCACTTCCTCTGAAAATGAACCACAATTGTCAAGGGGTTTATTCTCTCAGTTTTAAACAATAGATAGAATCCCTTTTGTAGAATGTGGAGGAAGAACCGTCTAGTAAATTTTCTCAGGTTATGAAACTGCTTTTTTGTTGCAGGGGGAGTATCAATGTGTTATCTCCTGCTTGTGTCTGTCCTTCTCCATTTTGGGCCCTTTATTCTTCTTTCTAGAGTTTCTTGTTCATGTTCTTCAGAGGACTTGGTGAGAAGTTATATCAATGTCCACACCTTCAGTGCCCCAGGGGTGACCTTGCATCACCTGTCCTACAAGCGTTTGGCAGAAGTTAACGTCTCTCTTGACTTTTGTTGTTGTTGTTGTTGTTGCTCTAGTTGCTTTGCTTTGGCTATCCTTTCAGGCTTTCATCACTTCTCTCTAGTTTCTTTGACCCAGACATCTTCTCAGGGCAAATCCTATCTACTGCTCCTTTCCCCCTTCCTCTTCTTTCCTTTCTACGCCCAGATGCAGTCTTTGTCTATCTAATTTTCAACTTCTTCCTACCTCATTAATCTCTCCTTTCCCATCTTGCTCTCTACTTTCCTTTCTGCCCAATCCTTCTCTCTTCTCAGCTGAGGAGTATCTCGGGCTCTAGCTTTGCTCCTCTCTCATCTTAGTATGGTGCTTTGACGAAGCTGGTTAGTTTCAGGGCCAGTTTAGAAGCCCCTGGTGCTTGAGGGATACTAGTGCGCTAAGTCATCAACAGCAGTTTATACAGTGGAATTCAAAACTGAGGAAGAGGATCATTCCTAGTAAAATATAAATATAATATAGTATAGTCAGAACTTGAACCCATATCTTCAAGGTCACTACCTCCTCTGTAAATCACAAAGATAGCAGCACCAGACTCTTAAAAGTTACAGATTGTTATTGTAGTTGTTCTTGCTATTCTTCATTAGTGGGACTTGTTCTTGTGACTTAAATTCTAGTAAACAGTTAATGTTTACTTCTATATTCTGAAACATTTCATCTGCCAAGTGAAAAGTAATGAAAGAGATGGGATATTTGTTTTATGTGATTTACTTGACTTAAAAGTGAATTATGAACACCTCAAAATAGTTAAAGATTTTCTACACATTGCTGCAATCAATAATCAAAGTGGAGACTGTAGTCAAATCAGAAGAAGGCAAAGACTTGGAAAGCCAGCTATGAAGTAATTAGGTAGGTAAAGAGGTAAAGACTTATCACTGAAAGCCAAAGTCAGAATCATCCATGCTATAGTATTTCCAACTCCTGTATATAGTTGTGCAAGCTGGACAGTGAAGATCAACTCGTTTGAAATATGGTGCTGGAAGAAAGTTTGGTGGGATCTAGGGCTTGCCAAAAAAGACAGATAAAGGAATTCTGGTGCAAAACAAGCCTGAATTCTCCCTTGAAGCCTAAATGACAAAACTGAAGCTATTGTTATTTTGGACATATCATGAGATGACAAGACTCATGGAAAAGATTATTATGCTCAGTAAAGTGGAAGGCAGTAGGAAAAGAGAAAGACCATGTTATATTTGATTGAATCAAAATTCAGTGAAGGAAACCACAGCCGTAGTTTGAAAGATGTGAATGCAGCTATTGATGACTGTGGTTCTTTGAGGTCTCTGATTCATAGGGTCACCATAAGTCAGAGCTGACTTGATAGCAAATGGCGGCAACAACAACAACACCAACACCTAGTCAGCAAGCTACCCTTGCCTCCTCCTTAATATCCCATGTTGAAAGTGTGGATAAGTACAGAGACAGGATCCCTTACCTTTTCAAGGAAGAAGGAACACATTTAAGGTACTGCAGTGTCAGCACTGACTTAAATCCTATTGTTAGTCCCACCTAGAGCAGACCCTTTGAATCAGTTGGATTTTCTTACATGATGACTCATCATTCAATTGTTGAGTCAGCGGTTCTAGTCTAGTTGATACCAACCAGGAAGATCCAGGCCACCAGCTCCAGCTGAAGTTTATAAAAGTATTTGCACCCATGGCTTGACTGCCTGAGCTGTGATTTGTGAAAATAAAGTCTTTCTGAGCTGTCAACCAGCAAGGTCCTATTCCTTCTCAGCTCTTCTGTTTTTGGTGGTCTTAGGTAAGCCTTGTATTGCTCTCAGCTTCAACTCTTCATAACGCACTGTAGGAATAATATAGGACTAGCTTTCATGCTACTGTAAATTACTGAGATGACAAGGTGCACTTTGTACACTCTAAAGCAGAACTGAAGACATACAGTGATCCAGTGATAGATCAGCAAGGATTAATGACTTTTGGTTATTTCACTATATCAGCAATTAGTAGCTTATTGAAAAAAATAAATAAATGAGGCATCTGAAATGAAGAACTCTATGAGAAGAGGGCAACCAGAAGTATATTCCTATATACTCAATTCTGGAACTGAAACGAATTCCTGGGCTGGCATCTACTTTGATTGATCCTTAGTTCTGAACCTTTCCCATCCCTATAAACCAGTGGATCTCAACCTGTGGGTCCCTAGATGTTCGTGGACTTCAGCTCCCAGAAGCCCCAGCCACTATGGTCAATGCTCAGGGCTTCTGGAGCCGAAGTCCATGAACATCTGGGGACCCACAGGTTGAGAACCACTGCTATAAACCATGATTTGGCACTTGGTTCTACTTGGTGGACCTCAAGGTGATAGTAAAAATACAACAACATAATAGATCCTGCAGGCATGAAGTCTGCCTGCCCTTGCTCTAAAGTACTACATAATTTTTTAAACTTCTGACTTCTTTGCAGCTCTGCTAATTTAAAGTAGCTAAAGATACAGGACTACAGAGGGCACTTAAACCACTTTTAGACATGGCAATGCTCTATAAATTGTTTCATTTTCTCATGCAGTCTCTGATATAATCCACGTTTCCAATAAGTGGTGTAGATGTGTGAGGCAAGGCAGTAAAAGGAGGCAGGCATTGCAGCCAACATAAATCCACTGTTATCACAAGGATATGAAGGTACAAATAATAGAAATCTCATTGTGCCAGGATTAATACATACATACATACATACATATATATATATATATGAGACGGTAACAAAGGCTGACAGTTATTTTGGCAAGCCCATATAAGTCTAAAAATAGACTTCACAGCCTGAATTTCTCTAGCTGAAGATATTTGGATGAACACCATTCTTGGACTTTAATTCTGTGGTATCATTCGTTAGGGCTCTTCTGGTCATGATGAATTATAATAGATGCAGCAAAGAGCACATGTGAATTTTCAACTCTCTGAATAAATAACACAAATCTGCTGTATTTGTTTCAGATACTAGATTTGATTTATTGAGAATTCTGGATTTTTCTTTGGGAAAAATGCTCATTTATTATAAGGAGAAGACAAATGGAATATCCTCAAGAAACTCATGTTACCAGTGGTCAGACAGCGTGGAAAACTTTGTAGCAACAGCAGTGGTGTCTCTCACAGCAAAGGAAAGGTAGCTACACTCTAGTTTGAGTCTAAACTTTGAAGAAGTTATTGGTTGATGGAGTTGAGTGCCTTGGATAGCTCTTTAAAGGTTCATACTAAAATCCAAAGCATATTCCCCATCCCATGGATATAGGAGACACTAGCCACCACTGCAGCATAGGTTTGTTGTTCCTATCACAAAGTTTAGGTCAGTTGCCATTCCAAACCTGCAGTTCTACTCCAACCATCTTTTTGATCTTGTAGTTATATCACACTTCCCATCAGTAGCAATTGCTGAGACAATATCATGCCTCAGAAAGTCCAGAGTGTATGTTAGAGAGAGAAAGTACATAGGGAGAAGCAACTGGCTATCCTGATTCTTACAGTGGGCTACTTAAGCCTTGGTCATTACACCAGGCTTATTAGGCAGTGAGCAAGTGATCATTTCTGAGAAGCAGAAGAGGAAAACTTCACCTTTTCTAAATGTATTAAAACACAGATCCCAATCTAGTACAGACAGTGTGAGAGCTGCTCAAATTGTAATAACATGATTGACAGCCTTAAAGGGCGTGAGTTAATGAAACATATGTTAATTGTTACCTCAGTTCAGCAGGTCCTGTACAAGTCAACTTTCCTCAGATATTTGGTGTCACAATGTCAAAGCTGCTCTGAGCACAAGTAATGAACAGTCTCCACTAGGCAGGGATGCAACATTTCACCAAATTTCTTCTGAAAGGTAGCAATGAACAATTTCAATGATTTTCTTCCAGCTGTGAGAAAGTGTTTGAAAGCCAGGCAGTCTTCAAAAGCCATTCACAATTCAGGACTTATTCTATGAAAATTACTTATGCAGTTGTTTTGCATAGAAAGCTGCACTTTCTGCCCAGGAAAGAGCATTTTCTGCATGAGAAATAATATTTCAATAGAGAAATATTAATTCTTGTGCAGAAAATATTGCTTCCTGCACTGACAATGCTGTTTTCTATGCAGATCAACCATGTGCTAATTTTATGTAGAACAAATCCCCAATTACACAATTTTCTGTGAAGGAAACAGCATTTTCTGCATTGAAATGTTACTTTCTGCACAGAAGATGCTGTTTCATGCACAAAAAAACCACATGCAAAATTTGCACAGAATATGTCATAAACTGCAAAGATTCTATTCTTGTCAGTCCAGAATTCCTCTTATCAGGATTTCTCAAGATTCAAAAAGTAATTTTTGAATATTTTCAAATATTCTTTCCATTCCTACTACTAGGTGCCTTGTTATACACCAGAATGTACACTATTCTATTGTTGCAGACCTGTTTACATTAGTAGGCATTAATTCTTCCCTGGGAAATGCTTAAACGTCCATGGAAAAATTGTTATAGAACTAGTTTGCTGGAAGACCATGAGGGAAATGAGTATACAACAAGCAATGGAAACTCTACAGTGTTATTCCCAATTTCTGGCAAGCTATTACCCATACATAGTCTTAATATATGCTCACAAATTTAATGAATATTCAAAAATTTGAACAATTAATATTAAGTATAAGACCAGCAAAAGCATGGGTTAGAATGCCTCTCCCTTGTCACTACCCATCTTTTTTCCCTATGTTCCTTGGAGAGATGAACATGTCAGGTCTAGCTACTGCATTCTGTCTGATAGGGAAGTCTTCCACCTTGTGAGTGAAGATGGTATTGCAGACTATAGAGATTTAAAACCCAAATAATGCTGAGGTACACAGTACTTGCTCTCATTAGCATGCATGCAACATTTCAGATGTTTATGTTTCGCAGTCTTGAAGCTATGGCAGAGAAAGACACACACATACTCTTAATGTCAGTTTTTTTTTAAGTTGGTAAAACAAAGAAAAGGAAGCTGACTCAAAGATCATATGTATGACAAAGATACAGTACCACATATTTGGAAGGGAAGAGAAATCCTC
The DNA here is from genome assembly GCA_948472985.1 of Iguana delicatissima. NCBI lineage: Eukaryota > Metazoa > Chordata > Lepidosauria > Squamata > Iguanidae > Iguana > Iguana delicatissima. The sequence continues at coordinate 690,698 of CAOKZL010000164.1, read as the reverse complement.
ATGTTTTATGAAATCTAGCAAAAAGAATAGCCAACCTTCACAAAACCCCACAATCCACCTTCTCAACTTGCATAACTTCACAACATCTCTATCTATGGAAGATTTTCAAGCCTGATATGAAGGTTGGGAAGGAAGTCTCTCATTGGCACGCATCTGAGGAGCACATTGTCTGGTAACACTGTAATTTTCTCCACATGTACACCTGAAGAGTATCACCAGTGACAGCTGTTTAATTTTTTAAGGAAATTAATGATGCCTAAAGAGGGAGGGTTTAATGGTGGGGGAGAGGAACTTTGTCCAATACTGATAGCATACCACCACTAAGGTCCCACTGTTTATAACAGCTCATAAGTGTTTTGTTCTGTGGGTTCATTTTAAAGAATGTTCTTCAAGTGCTGACATTCTCCCCTGTTCTCTTCTTTAATGAACATTTCAATAGTACAGCCCTGTTCCACTTCCATCAGCTCTCAAGATTACCAGCCTAACTCATTAATAAAATGTCTTGTGTCTGCAGGTCACTCACTGATGGTTTGAAACTTTTGGGATTATGCTTAGGTTGCTCCGTGTTTGACCAACTCACATTTTGTAAAATTGTTCTGTGTAAAGTCTCTGCATTTCTGAAATGTGTTGGCACATCTCCTGAAACATTAGTGTTACAAAGGATATTTGAGGGTTTATCCTGGGAGGAGTGAACAGTAATCAAGAGCAGATTTGACATACAACTTTACTCTAATGGACTGCATATGGCAAAAGCTGCCGCACCCCTCCCTTCACCTCCACGTCTCTTTTTATTGAATGACTATACCTTTATGACAGGACAAAGAAACTTGGTGTCAGCTGTGCAGGCATTACACATTCTCCATGAACCACTGTGCAGGAAATGTTCTCATTTCCAAAGGGACTGTTCAGAGTCTGGTTCTCTTTCAAAGACAGCCCTGTGAAGAGAATTCCTGCTGGCTGGTAAATGTGATGAAGTGGGGAGATCACAAAACCAGGGAAAAGCAAAGGGAATTATAGTTCTCTGTAGTTGGCTATTCAGCTGAAGGCATCTTCTCAGTTCTGATTAGTCCCAGAGGGCAGTGTTCAGACACCAAAGCCCCGAGCCTGCCTGAAATAATTACTGTTTAACTTAGCAGGGTTCAGTGGAACCAAATGAGCATTAGCAGAACAAGTATCCTTGGTAATGTTCTTCTACAAAACTGTTGTGGAAGAGTTAGGCCATTTCCACACTAGATTGTTGTAGCGCTATGATTCCACTTGCAACATCCTATGGAATCCTGGGGTTTGCAGTTTCGGGAGAAGCCAACTGCCCCCCCCCGAACTGCAAACTCCAGGATTCCATAGGATGTTGCAAGTGGAATCATAGCACTATTACAGTCTAGCGCAGAAACGACCTTAGTGAGCAGAATGATTAAAGCAAGAAAATATCCGAAATTTTATTGCCACAGGCAATACATGATGAATGATCCAGGGAATGGGAGGGGAAATGTTTCAATTTCACTTTCTCCTTCATTTTTCTAACCCTCACATTCTTTCTGTCTCAAATATGAACACTTTTTTTAAATTAAGTTGTTCAAAAACAAACTGAAACAAAAATTTCTCCATTTGCATTGGCCAGACTCAGGAGACAGGTCTCTTATTTGCATGGTGAGGACCATGCAGTACTTGCCTGCCATAAAGGGGTTAAAAACAAAAGAGATGGCAACCTTAATTCAAGACAGCCAACCCGATGTAGTAAATTGAACATTGGACTATGACTCTGAAGACCAGAGTTCGAATGCCTGCATAGCCAAGGAAACTCACTGGGTGGCCTTGGGCAAGTCACACTCTTTCAGCCTCAGAGATAGGAGAAGGCAACCCCCTCAACCCACAACAAATCTTGTCAAGAAAAGAGTGCTTCACAATGCTTTAAACTGGAAACAGTCTAAAGGCACACAAGAGAAACAAATCTTAATTCAACAGTAGGGACGTAAACTTTTGCTTTTTGTTCTTGCACACAAAAACAAAGCATTTCAAACCCAATGGGAAACACTATGAAGTTCTGTGCATTTTTTGCACTCTCAGACTTCAAATACGGGGTTTTGTGTACAAACCACAATTTTCTGCACAGAAGTCTTGCCTGAAATGTAAACAACAACAAATTATGATGGCTGACCCTTTTTTTAAACATGGCATTTCAATTTCGTGATTTATTATTCTATTTATATCCTGCACATCTCATGAAACAGGAGCCAGGTGGCTTAAAACATGAATTAAAATAAAAATGGAAAACAATTAAGGTATCACATTAAAATCAGCACTGAATTAGTATTTTAAAAATTAAAAACATCAGAAAAAAGTACATCATGCTCTCATTTTTTAAAAAAAATCCACCAGGGCAGAAAAGCCTGCCAAAATAAAAAGAGGTTTCCCTGCTAGCGAAAGAAATTTTAAAAAGGGACAAATCTACTTTCAGTTTCAGGAAGTGCCACAGCCTTGGAGCAGCCACCAAGAAGAGACTTGCTCACATCCTCACCGAACATGTCTGTGAACATGTGTGTCAAGGTCTCAAGATATCCTTTCACATCAACAATGAGAAAATTTATGGGTATTCTTTACTTCTTTTTTCAGCAGCACTATGGTTGAATCCTACCAGCAGCACTACTTTCCATGGTGGTGGGTCTGTGTGATCCTGTGAAGCAAGAGGCTATGCTAATGGCAGCTGTGCTCCTTATAGGGTCTCCCACGTCAGTCAGGCTTTCGCTGAGGAGCCAGACCAAATGTGCCAAACAGCTACTAGGCAGCAGCAGTAGTGGGGGGAGGCCCTTTCCGCACGAGGCAGTTAAAACGGGCCAAAGCGTCCTGGCACGGAGGTCATCCGCACCTTGGATCGGACTAGGTGCGGGCTATTTAACTTAGTTCTGCACCTCAGTCTGATCCAACCCACCCCCAAGTGGTCCTCCATCGCGCTAAATAAAGACCGGAAAATTCCGATCTTTACATTTTCTGGAACGCATCATTGTGTTCCTACTTACCTGTGCAGATGCGCAGGCTTGCACCAACGCGAGCCTGCAATCAGCAGAGGGCGGGCTGTGGGCGTGGCCAGCATCAGCGGTTGGTCCACTCCCACAAGGACACTGGAAGCCGGCATTTTGAGCCGGAGGAGTGCGGATCTACAGACCTCGCACTGCTCCGGTTTGCCCTGCACCAATGGAGGAGCCCTGCAGAAGGGCTCAAAGGACAGCATGCATTACTCCGGACCCAAGAAGAGCCAGTACGCAACGGCACGGAGTGATTCACTTGCCTCATGTGGAAAGGGCCAGAGACAATGGCAGTAGCACCATAGCTATTGCTTGTTAGTACTGTGCAGAAGGAGGCACAACAAAGCTCTTTTTGAATGTATTTTACCACAAAAGCCCTATGATAAAAGAATCCAAAATGAAACAAGAAATAATGCCAGAAGATGACCCTGTCAGGTCAGATGGCACTCAAAGAGTTACTGGGGTACAGCAGAGGACACCTACCCGGTGGCTAATGACACAATGGACTGAAGCTGAAAGAATGTTCAGCTGTAGACGTGCTCAGAGGTGAAAGGAAAGTTTGAAGCTGCCCAATACATATTCTCTGTCAGGTTTAAGTGTATTCGCTGGGCTAATATTTTCTTGTTCATTCCCATAAGTTGGTTATATAATTTGTATCTGTTGCTTAGATTTGTGGCCTGGTATTGGGGTAAAGGGAGCTCTTCCCTTTCCAGAGCTTTCTAAGAAGAGACAGCCCCTGTCAACTTTAAGAACAGGCCCATGAGAGTTCTTTGACTGGCAGCTCCCTCTTTCTTCGACTGGCAGCTCCCAAACTCCCAGGGCCAATTCACACTACACAAACATAGCATTTATATTATATTTTAGGGCTCATGGCAACATCCTATGGAATTCTGGGGCTTGTAGTTCGGTGAGGCACTAGAGCTCCCTGATTGAGAATTCTAAATGCCCCTCCATAAACTGCTAGTCCCAGAATTCCTTAAGATTTAGCCATGGCAGTTAAAGTGGAATATAGTGCTACAACTGTGTAGTGTGAATGTGAAAACATTTTCAATTGTTTTCATTTCAGTTCTGTAGATGTTTACTGCTTTGTTATATCTTGTACTAGCTTCAGCTATTACAGACATGATGGACCACCTACATTCAGATGTGCTTTATATTTCTGTATTTTTCTCCTGTGCCCATCCATCTTTTCCTTTCTTTTTTTAAACAGAGCTGTCAGAGGTTGGATAAGGATATCTGCATAGCTTTCCTGTTTTGTTTTGCTTTCAGCAGATACTAAGAATGAATAAATCTCTGGTCTTGTGACTACTCATAATAACAGATGCCTTCCAACATGACATTTGTACAGGATGATATATGCCAGTGTGGGAAACATACGCATGCCTTCATTTCTTCAGCACTTAAAGTAGGATGTTATATTTCTCAGTCTTTTGTGTGTCAAATGCTGAAAAAAGAGTCAGAGAAATGATCTGCCATACAGATCAAGCTACTATATAAAACATGCTTTCCCAAGCTGATGGAAAACTTATTTTTCTGTGCAATGGCAAGTTGTTCTAAAATTAGAATAAAAACAAATATTTCTGATGCAAAGTGACCGATAATTTATAAATGGGGTATCCCTTTGCCAGATGTCAATTAGCTGGATCTTGCCGCAGTATTATGTTAAACCAACACAATCACAGATGTACTTTTTAAAGTGCTATGGCAATGAAGAATGACTACACTGTTACAATGCTATGATTCCATTTTCAACATCCTATGGAATCCTGGGGTTTGCAGTTTAGGGAGAGGCATTTAGAATTCTCAGAGAACTCTTGGTAAACCAGAATTCCACAAGATGTTGAAAGTGGAATGATAGCACTATAACAGTGTAGTGTGGAAACGGCCCTGGTTTGTTGTTGACTACCATCCAGTAGACTTCAACTTATGGAGGCCCTATGAAGAAGATACCTCCCAGTCACCCTCTCATTAACAGCCCTGCCCAGATCTTGCAGATTCAAGGCTGTGGCTTCCTTGATTGAGTCTATCCGCCTGCAATGTGGTCTTCTTTTCCTACTGTCTTCTGCCTTACCAAGCATTATTGTCTTTTCTGGTGAGTCACATCTTCTCACAATATGTTTAAAGTATGAAAGTCTCAGTTTAGCCATCTTGGCATTTAAGGGAGAGGCTCTATTTGCTTTAGGACCTATTCATTTCTCTTTTTACCAGTCCCGTACCAATAGAACTCTTCTCTATCACCACATTTCAAACAGATTGATTTTTTTCCTATCAGTTTTTTCACTGTCCTGCTTTCACAAACATAACATAGAATTCTGATGAATGACTGAGCCAAGGTATGGAAAATCTTTAACTATTTCAATGCCTTTAATCTTCATCAGCTTTAAAGATATGTAAACAATCTGTAGCTGTTATTTTTGTTTTCTTAATGTTCAACTGTAAACCTGCCTTTCTACTTTATTCCTTGTCTTTCTTCAGTAATTGCTCCATGTCCTGGCAATTTTCTGCTAAGTCTGGTGTTATCTGAATATCTTAAGCTGTTGATGTTCCTTCCTTCAGTTTTTACGCCTCCTTCCTTGAGTCTAATCCTGCTTTACATATGCTATTGTCATCATACCAGTTAAACAGATAGGGTGATTTTTCAACCAATTGATGATTCATTTCATGATGTTTTCATCTATTTCATATTTAGTCAGTTTGCTAAACAAAATATCACCAGTGACCTTATCAAATGCTTTGCTGAAATCCAGATAAATAGCATCCACAGTGTTCCCACTGTCTACTAACTAGTGACTTAATCACTGAAAGGTATAAGTTTAGTTTGGTAGGATTTGTTCTTCACAAACCCATGCTGGTTCTTACTAATTATTATATTGTCATCAAGATACTTGTAGACGAACCTCTGTACAATCAGTTCTAATATTTTTCTTAGTACATCAAGGTCAGACTGACTGGTCTCTAATATCCTGTTTCATCTTTTTGCCTTTTTTTTGAAGGAGGGACAACGTTTGCTCATTTCTAGTCCTCTGGCACCTCATCCATTCTCCAAGATTTCTCAAAAATGATGGCAAGTGGTTCAGCAAGTTTTTTCAATACTCTGAGATGCGGTTCATCTGTCCTGCAGATAGTTATAGTGCTACACTGTGAATCCCATCCCAATCCCTGCCCCCAATTTTCATTTACCAGTAGTCAGCAGCTGCTGTAGTCAGTGGGGGCTGTTCCCCTGTTGATTGAGAAGCAGCTGCTTGCTGGTAAGTGGGGACTGGGAAACATTCACAGGTCCTATGTAGCCCCTAAACTAGGAGCTATGTAGGAACTGTGAATATGTAACAATCACAAGTGTGTAACTCTAGATTACACAATCAACATTGCCATAGAGGATTCTGGCCAATATCACCAAGGGTTTCTTTTCTTTTTGTTTTCTTATCCAAAAAATCTGTCCATTGTGCATATGTAATAATAATGTAATTAAGTGGAACAGAGATATTTTGTCCTGAATTAATTATCTTCATAGGATAAACCAGTTAAGTGGCTATGTTTTCTCATCATAAGTTACAGATACCTGATTTTTTTCCCCATCTCTGCTGCTGCTGTCTTCTATGCAACCAATATACTTACTAAACTCTTTTCAGAAGGAGCAAAAAGAGGTCATGTTAGTCGTGATTAAGCTAGTAGCATATCCTAATCTCTTCCAGTTTATGTTTCAATTCACGTCCTTCTCTCAGCTTGAGGATTTTAACCCAAACAGAGAAAGACTTAAAAAAATAACAACCCCTCAATAGCTTTGCATCTTTGAACTTTCTGTCTCTGGAATCAAACTGAGCTGTACTTCAAGGTATTATGAGAAAGACCTTCCTAGTCTTTATGAATGAATGCAGAAGAACTGACTGAAGACCAAATGCTCTCTCTGTTGCTAAAGAACACAGAGGTGGCCCTAAACTTGGAGGTTTAGAAGGCTGATGCGAATAGCAAATTTCTGTCTCAAAACTGCTGAGTAAATTGAACTGTTCTGGAAGCAGTGCCTACTTACTACTATGTCAGGACTATACAACTTTTAACCCAGCAAGGTAAATGCCTCAACAACTGCCTTGACTTTGCAGTCTCAGGGCAGGCAGGCAGCCAGCCAAAATATGTAGTTGATTATGACTAGGATGGGGTCTTAGCTTGGTGGATTGTAGCCTGTGGAAAGCTGAGCAATAAGGAACAAGTCAAAAGGTTATCTGAACATAAATAGCATTTACCTATCTTTCTTCCCAGAGCTTCCCAGCCTCCTCCTATTTCTTCATACTGCTCTACTGCCATAGTGCATCTCTACCTGCTTTGCCTTCAACAGGGTTATGAAACATAGTAATGCTCCAGGCCATCAGGCTTGATGTTGAAAAGCTAGCAGCAAATGACAGAAGGGCAAAGACTAGAAGCAAAGGTTAGGGAATAGAATGCAAGCTATGCCTACAGTCCCCCACCAGGTCCCCTCTTTCCTTATTAAGTTGCTTCAAAGGCTGCTTTTATTCTCCAGATCAAGCTGACTGATAAAGGAGCTTTTATAAATATTTTCTTTAAAAAAAATTCTCACCTGATGAAGAAAGAGGATCTACTTACTTTGAGAGGCTCTTTTGTTAAAGGAGGGCTTACCATTTCTCTCCTTCCCCCACCCACCAATCCTTTTGCTCATCATCCCCACCTCCTTGTATATCTTCATGTCTGTTACAGGCTGTAACCTTGAAGGAACTGAAAGGTATATAGCTGGAGCTTTGTCAAAGATCCCCCTGTGCTTGCCAAGTGCTAGGGCTGATAGGTGGAAAGCTGGAGAGGTCATCAACAAGAAGGGTGAAGATGTTGAAATCCTTCTCCTGCTTCTCCTGTTTAAGTGATCTCCCCAGTGACAGATCTAGTCTGAATTTCTGCCATAGAGGAAGAGAATGGGAAAGAGAAAGAAGAGTGTGAATGGAAGGAAAACACACACACTCACAAATACACTTTCTCTCTTTTAACAAAATAATCTGTGGAATATAATGAACCTCTTGTAGGAGTCAAAAGTGGCATCAAGTATTATCCAGAGATGCTGACAGTAACAAGCTGTCTATTAGCAAAGGGAAAACCAATCACTATAGCATGTCTATGTGGAACACATAAAAACACATTTTTCTCTTATCTTATCTCAGAAGAAGACAGAGGGATGGACGTGATTTGATATCAATTTTTTTTAGAGGTGGATAGTGGATGGTGTAGTGGTTTGAGTGTTGGACTACAATTTTAGAGACCAGGTTTTGAAACCTCTCTGGGTCATGGAAACCCACTGGGTGACCTTGGGCAAGCCACATTCTTTCAGCCTCAGAGCAAGGCAAAGTTAAACCTTCTCTGAACAAGTCTTGCCAAGAACACCCTGTAACAGGTTCACTTTATAGTTGTCATAAATAAGAAACAACTTGAAGGCACACAGCAGCAGCACCAACAACAATTTGGAGGGGTGGAAAAAGCTGTTTTTGTTTTTATTTTTCTTATTTCCAGCCTTGTAAATACCTTGTGTGCCATAGTATTACTAGTTTTGTATGTATGATTGTAAAAGCTGGAGAACAAAGAGAGCTGACAGGAAGAAAATCAACTCATTTGAAATGAGATAATGAAGGAGTGTTCTATAGATACTACAGATTGCTAAAAGAAGATAAATGTGCTAGAGCAAATTAGGCCTTAATTCTCCCTTAAAGCTAAGGTGACTAAATTGAAGCTGCTTTACTTTGGGCATATCATGAGACAAACTTGAAAAGACAATAATGCTTGGTAAAGTGGGAGGAAGTAGGAAAAAAGGAAGACCACACTACAGGCAGATTGATTTGGTCAAGGAAGCCAGGGACCTGAGTTTACAAGAGCTGAGCAAGATCTGGGCCATTTCCACATTAGCCTGTTATAGCATGATGATTCCACTTTCAACGTCCTCTGGAATCCTGGGGTTTGCAGTTTCGGGAGGGGCCGGCCGGCCCCTCCCGAAACTGCAAACCTCAGGATTCCAGAGGATGTTGAGAGTGGAATCATCGTGCTATAACAGGCTAGTGCGGAAATGGCCCTGGACTCTCATTCACAGGATTGCCATATATTGAAGCTGATCTGACAGGAAATAACAAAAACCTTAAGAGGTAGGGTTGGAATCAGCACATGGAAGGGAAAGAACATCATTATCCCACCCACCGCCCCAGAAAAGAGGCCCACCTGCCTGGCTGGCTGCTCTGCATCTCCCCCGGTGGACTGCTGCCTGCTCCAGACACCTGCGCTCTCTGAAGGCCCCAGGTACTCATCCAGCTACTGGCTAATAAGCGAGAGGACCACCTGCCCCACCCCCATCCCACTTTGAAAGGGAATAAAAGCTAGGTGCCTGCTGTGGTGGGTTCACTGCCAGCATAGTCACTACTGAAAGGAGTGACACCAAAGGGAGCCTCTTTGTGAGCAGGGGTGAGGGCCAGTCCCTTTGATAGGGAGGGAAAGGAGTGCATTGAGGTTTTTTCCCCTTTTTATTTGTAACTTTAAATAAGCTGCCAGTGAAATAAAATGTGTTGCACAGGCAACACAAGAAAGGGAGCAGCCATCACAATAATGATGGGTAGAGGGAGATATGGTGTAGGGAGACAGTCCTCTTATCATAGTAGAAGTTGTCCCCCACTTCAAATAATCTGGGTAGCCTTGGCAAAAGACCCCCCCCCCCGGGTGCAAATTCCGTTGCTCAGTGTCAGGATGGTGAATGAAAAACATCCTTGTCACAGGATTTGATCCTCTATGAGCATGCTGACCTGGCTTATATTACCAAGACTTCACTGGATTAAGCAGTGGGGGGAGTTAACTTCTCCCAGTTTTGTCCATCTCAATTCTCTGTACACCAGCAGATGAGGTCTGGGGGGCAGGGAGGCAGAGCTACAGTGGTCTTTGGGGATTCCATCTCACTCACTTGGGACCCTGTCTGCTGGGCTTGTGTGTATTCTTTTGAAGGTGGGTGACCAGAACAAAATAAAGATTCTGTCGGTATACTACCTACCCCATTGCTCAACAGTCTCCCTTCCTGAGCTGGCTGAGTTGGTCTCAGCAGAAGTGTAGGAGCCTGCTCGCCTTGTTGTACTGGAGGACTTCAACATCCATGTGGAGAGTGCTCTGTCAGGAGCAGCTCAGGACTTCATATCCATCATGACAACCATGGGCCTACTCCAAGAATTAGCTGGTGCCACCCACGCTGCAGGACACAATCTGGTTTTCTGTTCAGGGCAGAATGATGGTGATCTGGGTCTGGAGGAACTTTCAGTAGTTCTGCTATCATGAACTGATAACTACCTGGTGGGGTTTAGACTCATTGGAACTCAGAACCTCTGCGGGGAGGAGGCAATTAGGATGCCCTGCCCCAGGAGGCTTGTGGATCCAGATGGGTTCCTGATGGCTCTTGGAGAGTTTCCTGTTGCCTTGGCAGGTGATCCTTTTGAAGTCCTGACTGATCTCTGGAACAGGGAAGTGGCCAGGGTGGCAGACACAATTGCCCCAAGCATCACCTCCCTCCCACAAGGTGAAGCCAAGCAGGCCCCCTGGTTTACTAGGGAGCTGATAGTTATGCTGCAGATTCATAGCAGGAGATGCAGTCTTTCCAGTAGTATGGACCTAAGACATATAGGGCTTTATTGGTCATGACCAGCACTTTGAATTGCAGCCAGAAATGAATGAGTAGCCAGTGAAGTTGTTTTAAGAAGTTAGTTACAGGCTCCCTACAACTGGCCCCAGTCAGCATTCTGGCTGCAGCATTTTGAACCTGCTGAAGTTTCTGAACAGTTTCCAAAGATAGCCCCATGTAGTGGACTTTATAGTAGTTCAACTGAGATGTAATTAAGGCACTTGTCACTGTAGCTAGAACTGATGTCTTAAGCAATGGGTGCAGCTGGCACACAAGTTTTAGCTGTACAAATGCACTCCTCGCCACTGCTGAAACCTGGGCTGAGTCCAGGAGATCTGTTGTGAAAGGGTGTCTTGGATGTTTCTTGTTCATAGTGTCACCATAAGTCAAAGCTGATTTGGCAACAAATCATAACAACAAATAAAGAAGAATAAACTGTGGTGGTGGTGGAGGATGAGGACTATATCTTAAGATCATTATCATGTTCTCATAATAAGATGCATAGCGGTTTGAGAGTAATAATACATGTAGACTGGCATCCTGTTCTGCATTTATAAAATTGTAGGCCAGACTTACACTCTCATAACTTTTGGACTTCTTATTTACAGTTGTCAATGACTGACTGTAACCCAAAAAACCTATCTTGTAAGCCAGGCAATACCTCAACCAAAGGGTTTTCAAAGTGCTACAGATCAGGGCACTGAGAAATGATGATAGAAGGTTCTCCCAAACATGAGATGCATTGACAGGAGCAGTCAGGACAGGACCCCGAAGTTCTCTCCGGTTCTATGACTCCATGCACCTTGCAATTAGGGAAGTGTTCCAGTTCTCATTTCCCAGCACCCTGATGTGCAGTGTCTTGGAAAAACCTCTGTTTGGGACATTGCCTGACTTACAAGGTAGATGTTAGGAGGGTGGCAATGGTGGAAGTTGCCACTCCATCATCATAGCTCTGACAATGCCAAATCTTGGCTGTAGTATTTTAAAAATGGTTAAATTTCCACAAACAGTTCCCTGTTCGTGAGATGTGTCTCTTTGGTGATCTTCGTTGATACCCCCTTCTCTCTGTAGCCCCCATGTTATCCAAATATTTGCTGTGGAAGATTCCATGACACTCAGGATGTAATAGTAGCGGCAATGAGAACTGGGAATCAACAAAACACACACACATCCGTCTACTAACAGTAGCCTTTAGTTTGTGGGAACAGCAGTTCAAGATCCAAGAATATAGATGCCAGGCAGAACTTTGGTCAGCTGGAGCAGCGTCCTTTTAGTGACATGTGCGGTGACATGTGCAGGTGTAACTATGGCTTACATGTGTGTCTCCCTCTGTCAGGGAGCAGCCGGCTTTTTCTTTTGCCCTTTGTACCCCATCCCCCTCCACAGCTATTGCTGCAGCTACTCACCATTGGGGGAGGGAGGGAGAGGGGAGGCAATTCCGAGGAGGGAGGACTAGATGATTTTTATTCTGAGGGGAAGGAAAATGACCGTGCACTCCATCTAGGAGAATACTGTCATTTCCTTCCTGCACAAGGCCAGTATTTCCTTCCTCTGCGTTGCCTACGCACCCTTTGCTCTCTGTCAATAAGAAACCATAGCTGCTCCTCCTGGGGCTAGCCAAACGACATGGAGTTTTATGGGTGAAGCATTATGCCGTAACCACTTGGATAGGATCTCAGCCATGATGTTTTTATGAATCATTGTAGCCAGAAGAAGCTGGTGTTACACTGAATATATCTGAGCATAAATGTCATTTCATCTGCAGAAAAACAACTGCATGACCCAATTCCAATTCAGCCTCAGCTTCAGCAAGGAAAATAAAGATATGTTTTAAGTGTCACCAGGTCAATAAAATGAAGCTGCAAAGTTCTTAATTCTAACCCAAGCAACTTAGTTGTTCAAATGCTTTCAAGGGGAAAGGGGAAAAAGAACTGTCTGTGGTGTTGGTGGTGGTTATTTTTTGAGTCTGCACAAGGAACAAGTGTGAGACATTGCAAAGTCACTGATGCTGAATCACGAAAAAGCCTTTCGTTCAGCAGCTGCCTGTTTACTGGAAAGTTTACTTTCAGCACTTTCAACTTGGAGTGCTATTTGGAAACATTTAGCTCATAAAAAGGCTTATAGTTCATATGTTGACCTTGTGGCAACCCAAACATTTTGTTAACAAAGTATTCTGTTAATGTTTTGACCAAAAGAACAAATGGGCTTCAGGTTAGTTGTTTTGCCAAAGTGGTGCTTGTTCCTAAAAAAGGGAAAGTTTTTAATTCCATTTTTCAGAAAGAGAGTCTTACTCCTAACTATATAAGGAAATGTCACCCATTAGTCTTGGGGGGGGGGATGTGTGTCTGTAGTGTCTGCGTGCGCATATGTGGGAGTACCATGCATTTTTGTTTCTTGTGTAACAAATCTCACCAAAGAATAACACACAGTGGAAATCTTAGGCTACATCGAATTTCTCACCATCACTCCTGAATAGATGTGAATGTGAAATGACACTTACTGCCAGCAGCCTAAGATCCTTTTCACTTAGTGAGAAGGTCATAAAAATGTACAGTGCCATGCCTCCCAGCTGTGAAAAAGGAGTGGAAAATAAATTTACACAAGCCTCATGTAAACCAACCTGCTAGTCCAGAAATTAAGCTGAGTTGGTTTGTAGACGTCAAAAAGTATAGAAATAAAGGGCAATTTCTCTCTCAAATGTAACATAAGTGTCACCAAAGTGGTTGCATAACTCTCTCTTTTTTTTTAATTTTCTCATCATGTTATGTTTTAATAGCCTCTTGATAATAGGGGGGTTTTTTACAGGAAAAGTGGGAAGGATTCAAGGTACATCCTCCCGATTGCTCTGTAACATCTGGGGGTGGGATTGACTATGCCATGTCAAGGTTGACATAGTTAAGGGATCGAAACCTTTGTCGCCTTACATGTTTTCCCTCTACTTCATTGGTTCTCAAATTTTGATCCTCCAGGTGTTTTGGACGTCAGCTCCCACAATTCCATAGGCCAAGCTGGCTGGAGTTTCTGAGGAATGAAGCCCCAAACACCTAGCAGACAAAAGTTTGAGAGCCACTGCTCTACCTCATCATAAAACACCCCAATTCAGGGTCTAGGTTTTTACAGGTGTAACTAGCCTTCTGAGATAGAGATGCCCCATCCTTCTGACAAAATCCAACCAACTATCCTAACTTCTGAAAAGTAGTAGTGAAGTAATTCTGTATGTATGAAATCATTCATAAATCTTTCTCTAAAAGTGACAAATTGAAGGACTAGAATCAATGAGTTGGAAGGGCTTCCTCTATTCACAGTTTCTGATCTACTGGAGAATGGGGAAGGTTATGCTATTTTATTTATTCAAAGGCCTTACTGATATCAAGATATGCTACATCCACAGCATTCCATTCATCTGTCAAATTTGTAACTCTGTCAAAAAAAAAAAGAGATCAGATTAGTCTGGCATGACTTGCTTTTTTAAAAAAACCTGTGGACTTTTAGTGATCACAGCATTCCTTTCTAAGTGCTCACAGACTGTCTGTTTAATTATCGGTTCTAGAATCTTCCCTGTTATTGATGTCAAACTGACTGGGCAGTAATTGTTTGGGTCCTCTTTTCCTCCTTTTTGACAATGGGGACAACATTGGCCTTTCTCCAGTCTACTGGGACTTCACACTTTCTCCAAGAATTCTCAAAGATTATAGTCTGTGGTTCTGCCAGTTCTTTTAATTCCCTTGGATGAAGTTCACCTGGCTCTGGAGACCTGAATTCCTTTAGAGGCAGCCAAGTATTCCTGTCTTACCACTTTGCCCATTCTGTGCTGCATTTCCCCTACTGTATATCTGCTTTTACACATGTACAAATTGTCTACAGGCAAATAAGGAATTTGTTGGACTTTCTATTCCTGGTAAAGTTTGACTTCCAACAAATATCAGGATAGTTCAAATCTTGCATTACTACTACAACATCACCTTTCCTTCTGTTCCAGGAAGGCATTACCCATGTCCTCAGCCTGGCTTGGGGGTCTGTAGGAGACCCCCACAATGACATCATTGTTGTTTCTCTTCCCATTAATTTTTATCCAGATGCTCTCAACCTGGCTTCCAGAATTTCAGTCGTGGATCTCTTCATGGGTGTAGATGTCCTTGACATATAATGTTACTCCTCCTAGTTTTCTGTTTTGTTTTGTTTTTCTTTGAAATATATTATACCCCTCTATTACTACATTCCAATCACGATACTCAGATTACAGTTGTGCCCCTTATACCATATTTGCTTTGCTGTGTTAAGAATTCAAGTTAATCTTATTTATTTATTTCCTATGCTCTGTGCTGTGTTGGGTTCTTGTATGACCATGACAAAGAAAATTGTTGATACTGAGCATTATTGATCATTTTAACACTAAGCTGATGTTCTTTGGGGTTGAAGTATTCCGTTGATTCAATCTATCAATACTAGTTACATTCAGAGTTTTGCAAAGTTATTTTTGGAGTATAGCTCCCATCAGCAAAGGATTATGGGAACAGTAGTCTTAGAAAGAAAAACTTGCTGTTGAGGAGTGTAAAAAGGAATGGGAAACGAAGATTAATTATCAAAAGTATAGTTATTTTGGAAATAGAATAACTCTTTATGATGTTAGCACACTTAACCTTTATAGCTACACCATTCCTTTTTCTAACTAAGGAAGGCAGATATGATGCAATATTCTGAAAAATCCTGTGACTTTTTTGTATGGGGAAGTACATATTCTCTTTCTTCTCTTTTTCATTAGTTTCTAATTTGGGACAGTTCAATTATTTTACTAAACTATATATGGAACTGTAACTATCTTGAATTCAACTCTTTATTTCTTCTATATATTCTATTCTTAGCATTCTTGTATGTTTTCCAAATCAATATATGTATGTACAACTGTAAACTTGGGGCTTTTTTTTCTTTTTCTTTTGTTTTTGGTTCAGTTACTGTTTAGACTATATATTTGTACTTAATATTATTGGATGAAACTTTTTTGCTACTTGTATGGGGAATTTCATATAAATAAAAATTATAAAAAGAAAAAGAAAAACTTGCCAAACTCTGATTACATGTCATTCACATAAAGACTTTAAAGGCTTGCTGACTAAAGGCAGCTGCCTGAGCCTCAGCCTCATGCTCAGAAGAGAAGGAAAGGATGGCCCAGCTGATTGCTGCTTGGACAGCTGGATCAGGCTCCTGACTCTGAACCTGAGCTCACTGGGTGAAAGCCCTGAACTTTACTAGCAGCTTTCTCTGAGCAGCCCCAGGCCCTCTGCCTATCACACTTGTCCTACATACAGAAAGGTCAACAGAAGGAGGACTCTGAGGGAGGAGGTGCCCATCTCTTGGCCAGGTGTTTGTTTCTTTTAGAGTTTCCACTGTTTGAGCAAGGAGTAGAGTTTAGGAGAAGTGGACTGAAATAACAGTCTCAGAAGACCTCAAGTTTGCTCTAGCCCTGTTTGGATCAAGTTGCCTGGTCAGAATGATGTGTGAATACTGGTTTGTCTTGCTGTGCACCTACTGCAAGTGGATTTGGGTGATCAAAACAAAACAGAAAATCCTTCAATCTTCTGCAAAAGCTGTTATTACAGTTAAAATTTCTATACTTATAGATGGAAGAAGAAATGATTTTGCTTATGTGTCCTTGTTTACAAATGACAATTTCATCCCCTCCCCAATCTGGCCCATTAATCCACAGTTTCTACATTGTTAGATATCAGAATTTTACAACTTGTTAAGCATGTCCATTATAATAAAAAGTTGGCTGAAACAAAGATTTACACTCAATTTTATCAAAAGCTTTATCTTTGCCTACCAAGATTAGGCATTTCTTTTCTATCTTTCTAGATTGCCTTATCAACCCTATATATACCAATCTTGAAATAAATTATCTGAACTCAATGGAGTTAGACTGAAATTACTTAATTTAATGACTGAAATTATTTCCCTTGACTCATCTGTCCACTGTATTTCTGAAATTATTAATAACCAAGTTTACACTAAATCCTAAAAGCAAACACCTGAATTCCACAGGACTTATTTTCATGTAGATAACCATATGTCCACCCTATAAATGTTTTCCAATAATGTCATGTTATTTTATACTCTCAGTTTCAAACAACATTGGCTACATGAGGTAGAAACAGAGGATTTTATCTTGTTCATATAATATTTGTCTCATTCTAAGATTGCAGATGTTCTTATACCTAGAATTATTCACTAAAATTATTGCATAGGAAGTGGATTAACTCAATGAAAAAGCTTTAGAAAATTCATCTCATAGTTTGTATGGACCAGGGGTTTCATTTCCCCTCCCCCATTCTACATACAGTGGTATATTTCTTCTTCACTCACTAGTGAAGGCTATTTTAGATATATAATTTTGGAATTTTAAAATGGAAAGATGAACCATGTACTATGCGGTTTATAATGAAATGCAGAAAAATGTAACTAAATATTAAAAATAATAATAAAGGGGAATCTGTCATCTGATGCAGCACAACTACACAACTTGTTTACTTTTGTACTAACCTTAGTTTTTAAAGAAAATTTTTAAATAGGAAATTATCTGAATAAACCTTTCTATAGTCACCGCCAGTCTCCTCAATATTTTACTCAATGGCTGCTTTTCATTTCTGATCAGTTTTTTGTAACATCATTCTTTGGGGTTATATTCTGAAGTCCCACGAGTTGAGTTTGGCTCATGGAGCACTATTATAGGAAGTAATGGGAAATATATTTTGGGTTGATCTTCTCTAATCGCTGAAATCCCTTGTGTCACCAGTCCCTACAATCTGCAGATTTGGGAGATTCTCCAGAATAGTGTGGAAGATGGTAGGGGTAAGAAACTAGTTGATTTATAGATTGATTAGGAAAATTACCACTACTCTGGTAAGATGTCCAGATAAATTATATATTTTTAATATAACATCTTCAAAAAGAAAAGTATAGAATTGTCCAGGACCTTGATTTGAGCTAGAGAATTAAATTTTCACTTATTGTATTCTCACACGCAAGAACATAGAATTTCAAAAGTTTTGTCTCTACTGGGTGAAATGATGAGAGTTTCACACATTGTCCATGATTTTTTAAATTAAATTACAGGACTTATATGCAAATAAATTGTTTGCACGACAGCCAATATTTTGTATGGAAAACAAAACAGGTTTTTGTGCAAAAAAATCCTCACTTAAATGAAAGTTGCGGAAGAAGTCCTGAAATATCAACAACAAGAACAAAAACTCATTTGCATTTCTTCTTTACACCTCTGGTTTGGGCACATTCCTTAATCAATGTAATTACCATAATATCTGTTCACTCCTTAGTGTTCTTCATTTTTAGATGCTGTCAGTCAGATGGATGCTAAATGTGTATTTTACAGAAAATCCCTCTGGCGCACAAGAGGAAGAAACTCCTCTAAGTTTTGTGCCTTTTGGAATTAAGAAAATATTGCTTTTAAATCTTTGTTTACTGGGGAAATTAATCTCTAATCAGGAGGCTACAAGTCAGTTCACACAGAGAGCTGCACATGCCATTGGTCATTTCACAACTGCCACTGCACATGGTTGGAAAGCAGTGTAGCAGATGTACTTGCTTATAAGAGAGGGGCAGCTGTCTTTCAACCAGAAATGGCAATCAATCAATCAATCAATAAATACACAAGCTCATTTCTTAATTGCTGTTATAGAGGATGAGACAATGGCTTCAATAAGGAGAAATTATCAGTGCCAGGAATCTTGAAGTGCTTTTTAATCCACAGTAAACTTTAAACTCTTATTTTTCATCTGGAAAAGGTATTCTTAGTGAGAACAATCATTGTTTGCATGGGCTTGACAAAACACACCATCTCCCTCAAGTGGTCACTGACAATAGTTTTTTGTTCCTAGACTGCACTACTACTATTAGAATGAGGGCATCATAACACATAATAAAATAGTTTTTGAAAGTCTGAGCTTCATATTCAGGCACTTTCCTCATGAAAAGAATGTTAAATGGAGGAAGGGAAACCAGAATATGTAAGTGTCTCACAAATGTGATTGAAAGAGCAACTGGAACACTAAACTTGCAGGCTCCCCAGAGTCTACAGCTCCCATTGCCTATACTGGCTAGCATGGAGAGGAGCTGTAGTCGGGCAATAATATCTGGAAGGCAACACATTCCCCACCCATGACTAATAGGAGTGCAGTTGTCCTTCCAACCTCCAGGTTTCCTCAGCAAATGATTTTGGATATTTAACTATCAGAAGTCCTTGTTGCTATGTAATATTAATAAAGGACTTTGTTATGTATTTGAAGCCACATCACATTAACTCAGTGTTATATACAACCGCAGCTCATGACTAGTGCTAAACAAAGCAGTAGTAGCAGTGGTGGTGGTACTAGCAGGAGCAGTTAGACCTTGAGGAGATTACTTTTTGAACTACAACTACTGGAATACCCCAAGAAGAATGATTAGTGGGCACTGGGCAGGGTTGCTGGGAGCTATAGTCCAAAATAACCTTTCTAAACTCTGGCAGTAGTTTCAGCTGCTGCTATAACAGTAGAAGTGAGAAGAGCTTCACTAGATCAAAGTGATGTTTGTTTTAGCCACAGAGCTATCATCATTAGATGTTCCCTGGCCAATGTCAACAGATCACAAACTTGGTTTGTATTGTCTGGTTTGCTCCTTTCTCAATTATACATATGAGATATTAAACACAGTTGAATCCTTTCCCAATTATACATATGAGATATTAAACACAAGAGACGTTGCTTCCTTGCAAGTCCATCACATTAGCTAAAATCAAATTGTAAGAGGCATACTGATCAACAGTGACCAAGAGTGTTCCAAAAATAATGGCCAAGATCCTTCACAGGGAGACATAATTGCAGAGATGTCTCTGTAGCTACATTTCCCTATGCTAACATTCCAAACCTACTTTTTAGTGATGTAACTTCTCCCCCACATGGCTATTTCCAAGTTGCCAGAGAACAGGGGGTGAGTAGGATGTGTTCAGTCCCCATCCTCTACCTGGATGCATCGCAACAGGCAGCTGCAGCTGAAATGTGAGAACACCATTCACCAATGAAGCAGTTTTGCTTCTGTACATTTCCAACTCCACCAAGCAGACTTTTCCAGCCACAAAGCCAGCCAAAAATGGCAACTGGAAAGAATGTACCTTGACATGTTACTGTGGCCCTCGGGGGCAAAAATTGGCTCATGCTTCCTGCACAGTTCCTCTCCCACCCAATTTTAAAGTCTACTGGCATAAGCAGTGATATTGATATCATGCAGCCAAAATCTATGTTCTTCCTATGAAATAGAAGAATTTACCACTTTCACTGCTCCCCCATATCAGAAAACCAACCAACAAACCAAGAATTCATCACTTTCACTGCTCCCCCACATCAGAAAACCAACCAACAAACCAAGAATTCAAGTTTGTTCCATCTCTTTATTGAACAATTTGTGAATTTTTGGTAAATTATTCAATAATGAACTGAACCGAAATTCTCTTCCATTTACAAACAGAGAGGAGGGAGCAATTTGAGTGAGCAGAGCAATTACCAGTATGGATACAGTCGTGTTATATCTGCCTGACAGGTAAGCTTTAAAAAAGCAAGACTAATTCAGAACAAAAAGGGTTTAGAATGCAGGAAGTCCAGACTTTCTAGAGTTAAGATTGTAAAACCTGGCTTGATGAATCTGACAGTTTTGGTTTCTCTCATATTCTTTCTTTTTAAAGTTCAAGTTCTTTCCCTCCTAAATATGGAAAAAAATAAAATTTTAGTAATTTTTTTAAAAGAGAACATGAATTCCTACCAAAGCCCTGCTCCTGTCACAGGAGGATTACACCATTCACACACACACATTTTGTTCTGGTTTAAGTGGAAAGCAAATAAAAGGCCATGGACAATAGTCCTAGATTCTGGCTGTGAGCCACTGATGTGAGCCAAGGACGGTCAGAAACCATCTGTGTCCCCTGTTGGCAGCTGAAGCAGCAGGATACCTTCCTAGCCCTGAATCCCCTTCATACTGCACTGTGATAACATTATTTTTCCATTTTACTGCCATAACAACATCTTATGGGATTTGTAGTTTAGGAAGCACTGTTTAGAAGTCTCAGTTAGAGAGCTCTAGTGTCCGACTGAACCATAAACCCCAAGAATCCATAGAATGCAGCCATGGGGGTTGAAGTGGAATCATAGTGCTGTAACTGTGAGGTGTGATAGGGCCTCTGCTCCCAGTGCTATTGCACTATCATTGTCACTACTATGCTCCATGAGAAAATTATTTCCCCTTGTTAGCAAATGTACAGGCAGTGGCAGTGGATGGGCCTTCTTAACTCCAACTCAAAACATTATAAAGGAGATCATCTTTCAGAGTTAAATATAATACTTTTAATGAAAAAAGTGTGTTGATGGCTATACATCAATGCAATTTTGTATTTTTTACTTTCACCCTGATTCTCTCTCTCTCTCTCTCTCTCTCTCTCTCTCTCACACACACACACACACACACACATATGTAGGTATAAAAACCAGTCCTAATCCCTCTGTAGGAATGGTTATGCCAAGTTAAACCTAATATTTTAAAAGCAATTGCTGTGCTTAAACTATTTGGAAACTGAGTTTCCTTTTTATTTCTTCTTTAAAGCATAGTTGCAGCTTGGCAACTGAGTACAGTATAGGTTTACATATATTATTTTCCCCTCTACTTGAAGATTTGGTATATGAAGGAAAACAGTTATTCAAAAGAGAAGGGAAAAAAAAACATTTATTCAGTATCTCCACTTTACTTGATAAATGAGTTAATGTAACAATAATATTGCACTCACTCATTACTATTTAACATAACTTTCAATCATTCTGCTCTTATTTTTTTAGAAGTATGTTTAACACAAGTAAGTTTCCCCTAAGCTATGTAGATTACACTTATTTGACAGCAAGGGGATATAAATCATTGCATGTGATAAAAGCACCAATTATTTGCCATCTAAGTTGGAGGGATATAAAAACAAACATTCATGTGTTTGTCATGTATGATGAGAAGATCCTGGAAAGGTAACTTTTTGGACTACCTTTCCCACTGATTATGCTGGCTAGGCCACCCTGTGACTGCTAATCTAAGAAGTAGTTTACACATTACCCTCCTCCCTGTACACACACATAAAAGAAGCATACCACCAAAGAGAGATTGTAGCATGTTTTGTGTTGTTGTTTTTTTTTCAATTATGTAGATCAATCATTGATGCTGAAACAGTATCCTGGTCATGTTCCCTTGGAAAGCAGTCCCACTGAGTACAAAAGAGCCTATTTCTTAGAAAGTGTGTTTTAGATTGCATCTTAAGGCCTTTAATTTGTCCAAGCCATCTTTTAAAGGGAAGCTGGACAGTTATCAGAAAACATAACAGTTTTAGTTCCTATCAATCAAATTTGGGGGGAGTTACTTCTGAAGATTACAGCAATAGCCGTAGAAGGATTCTGAGAGCCGTAGCTCCAAGCAAGTGAATTCCCCAAGCTCTGATATCAAAGTCTAATATTTTTTGCTAACATTCAATCCATCCTAGTGCACACACATACATACACAGACATCATTTGCCAAAATACTTTGTACTGAGTCGTTTGGAATGTGTGCGGCCTCTTTTCCTGGTAGATTATCATAATGAAGGATATTTATTTATCTAACACTGGACTGAGCTCACCAAATTCCTTTTACATGATTTGCCAAGGAATAGGCATCAGGTACTAATAACATTTGCTCACCACGAACCAGGATTACAGTATGGCAAGGGATTTCAAAAATCCTCAGACTTTTTCAACCACATTTCCAGTTATTTAGAGTGTTTAGCCATTCCCTTGTAAATTTTTCCTAGTATCATTGGATCTTCTAATACCAGCATAATTTTTTCCAGTTTATCATTTAAATAGGAGTAGCCACAATGATGATATATTGCAAATCAGAAATATATGTGCTCCTGCTTTCCCTGTGTCCCCCCAGTACTTGCCCTTAGACTTTTCAGATAGTTTTAAAACTCAATGAGCTGTAGAGATTAGAATGTCAGATTGTGACTTTAGACACCCATAATTGAATCCAGTGAAATTCACTAGGTGATTTTGAATCTATCACAGCCTGACATTCCTAATAAGGTTGTGATTCACCTAAGGCATATCCTCTGACTGCCTCAAGTGACAAACGGGGTTCAATTATTACCCCTCCATTAATGGCCGGTGTCTTCCATATCAGTGCAATGGTGAATCTGCTCCCATCTGAACTGAACTTTTAGTATGAACTGAAAGCAGCTACCCATGGTAAACTTTTTGTGGGGGAGGGAGTTCAGCACCATGGAAACCTCCTTTGAGATTCAGACTAAATGCAAGAGCAAATTCACCATCACACTGTCATGAAAGCATCTGCTGCCAGTGTGCCAAACTAGGGATCTGCTCCTTCCATAGGAATGCAACCCTCTGTAGAACAAGCTGAATACAATTTAACTTAGCCAGATGGGAAAACCTGCTAATTTTGTATAGATGCCCTTGTTACCCTGAAAACTGGGGGTATCTCAAGGACACCCAAACAGGTTTCAAATTAAAGGAATTAACAGAGAAACTCAAAGCTTGCGAGAGGTCAGGGCAAGGGATCCTTAACCCTATGTCTACGGGGTCAGAACCATGCAAAAGTCAGAGGAATAATCTAAAGTAACTTTATTAAAACTAACAGAGAAGGTTGCAACACACGTTAACAAATAATCTTACAATCACACAAGGGCTACAGAAATGAAGTTGGAAATAAAAGACAATTGGGAGAGAGGGTATACGGAACTTAGTCTAGGCGTCCTGGAGAAGGAGGAGATTAGCAAAGGCTAGGCGTAAAGCACCAAGGGGAGGTTGGATCTCGGGGCTGGAAGGCTGGCAGCAGTGGGGTTTCATGGAGGGTCAGAGACACGAGTCGCATTTAGTTTTCAGCAGCATCTGAGAGGCTTGAGTGGGACACCACGGTAGCAGCGAAATGGGCCCTTGTCTGGTCTGGGAGGCTCTCCAAAGAGGCTCAAAAAGTGAGGATTTTTATAGCCAATTTCTGTCCTCAGGCCAGGTATCGGCTAGCAAAGTGGCGTTAATGGGCGATGATTGCTGAATATAATGTTAGGCAAATATCATGACCCCTCCTCAATATTGTTTCTCCCGGGAAAGTCCAGGTACATGATAGGTTTAAAATTCCAAGTTGATAGGTTTTGTTTGTTTGGCTACGCGCAGTTCATCAACGTAGCTTGGGGTGTGACAGTGTCCAGGAGCAAGTCTATTGTGTCTGCCTAGAGATACATGACTTGGGACAATAGGTCAGTCTTTTAGTCTAAAGGACGTTGTCTATGTTCCCATACAGCAGCAAAGGGCGTTGTTGGTCTTAAGAATCTAATTCAAAACCAATTTTTACTTGCAGCCGACCTTTGCTAGCCAATATCCAATATGGGGAAGTCATGCCAATTTTAAGGGTCCTCTCTTAGGGCTACTCTGGGGTGTAACACCCTTTTCATGTGAAGGTTTCTATACACAACGGTGTTTAGCAAATTTGATAAGACAGCAATATTTAAATACCTGAATTTCATCCCATTTCATTTCAGGTATATACCTGAAATCCTAGAATTCCAGGACCCTCCAGGGATACCAAAATCCATGGATGTTCAAGTCCCATGATGCACAGCGGTGTAGTAAAATGGTGTCCCTTATATACAATGGCAAAACCAATGTTTGCTTTTTAGATTTTTTTTATATATATTTTCAAGCCATGGTTGGTTGAATCCATGGATACAGAATCTGCAGATACTGAAGGCTGACTGTTCTGTGAAGGTTCATCATTTTTTTGAATGGATTTAATTATTTATTATTATTTTTAGGATTTTCTAAACAGTCTAGGATTGTCCATTGGTGACTAGGGGCCTAGCATACATTTCAGAAATTAAACAAAATAAATAAATAAATAAATAAATAAATAAATAATGTGCTGAGCTCATTGAATCAAAAGTATCATTTGGCCCAGCCATAATTAAGCAAATGTTTCTTTAAATTGGAATTTTCTCCTAGAAAACAGAATTCTGCCTGTTTTTTCCAAATTTCTTTGAGATGCATGGCTGTATAACAAACATATTGGTTATTTTGATAATTGTGTTCCCAATTCCCAATTGTACAATGAGAAATGTAATTTTTAGAATGTATTTGGTGAAGTAGAGCTGTCCAGTACCTGTATAAATGTTTCAGCCTTTTCACTCCAGAGCAGGTGCTTCTTACAGTCCTGTCGCCATTGACGAGATACCCAATGAAGCAGGGAAGCACATATAAAATTTATTCATTGCTAATAGGGAACATCACAGGGTTCATATTTCATAGGGTAATCTGGGATATAACATTTATTTATTCGTGTATCAAACCATTTACACCCTACCCTATATTGCAAGGTCTCAGGCAATGGCCCAACACCTGCAGGGTCAAGCTGATTCTGATAGCAAGGAGAAGGACATTTGAGTCTCATCTGCATACTGATGGTATCCAGTCAGGATCTCCCAATAACCTCACGCAGCAGCTTTCCATACATATTAAAGAACATGATAGTGAGGATAGAACCCTGTGGATGAACAGCCATGTTGTTGAACACAGGTCCTCCAGTGGCACTCTCAGGAACTGGCCCACTAGACAGGAACAGAAACACTGTAAAAGAACACCTCCTACTCCCATCCTGCAGATTTGAGATATCATACTCAACAATATCAACAGCAGCACTGAGAACCAGCATGGTGTGATTACTGGACTATGATTCTGGAGATCAGGCTTTGAATCCTTGCTTAGCCATGTACACCCACTGCGTGACCTTGGGTAAGTCACACTCTCTCAACCACAGAGGAAAGCAAAGACAAATCTCCTCTGAACAAATCTTACCAAGAAAACCCCATAGTAGTTTCACCTTAGGGTCACCATAAGTTGGAAACAACTTGAAGGCAAACAACTTCAACAATTCAACAATATCAAAAACCACTGGGGCATCTAGAATGAGTAACAAGACACTTGTATCCCTGTCTTTTGCCCAAAGCAAGCTGTCAGTCAGGGGAACTGAGGCATTTTTGATACTGTACTCTGGCTTGATACCATCCAGCACTTGGCCCAGAGGAGGATTTTAGCAATGGGAAAATACTTTTCACATATCTTTGGGTCCAGGAAGGGTCACTGTATGGGAAAGTGCACTGCAACCTTTTTCAAAGTGGCAGGCATCTCACCTGACATAATGAAGCATTTACCACCCTGTGGATGCTACCCAATCAATCCATCCCTGCTGGATCTTATCAGTCAAGATGGGCTAGATACAAGCTTGCATAGGGTAAAACAGATTGCATCTGAGACTAAAACTGATCCCAAGAAATCTGACCAGATGGAGCACTGAACATTGTTCCAAACTCTAAATAACTGTGGTGCCAAGTTCTGAGTGGATACAAGTGACATTGTTCTCAAAGTGTCTCCAAAGTCGCACTGTACTAAGGAGTGGGAAATGAACACAGTAAGATTTAATTTCAGTGAAACCAGCATAGGATTGTATTTTGATTGGCATGTATGAATGTCATTGACCAACCAGATTTTCCTCTCAGCAATGATATTTAAAATCAAAGCGTAAAGTATCGCTGTAGTAGGATGAGGGCAAAATCCACTTCATTGCCACATTATTTTGTCCCCTTGTAAACAAAAAACCTTTCAGCACTTTAAAGACTAACTAAATTATTAAAGCATTGTAACTTTAATCTTTAAATGTGCTACTGGATTTTCTGTAGTTTTTTTCAGCAAGAGACCAGCACATCTACCCTTTTGGAAATTGCTACCCCTTCAATGGAATTTTACAAGAAGACACAGGTTCTTGGTTTGGATTTCATAACCCTTGTGATAGCCATGTAAAGATGCAGGAGAACACCCTTCCTTTATGTCTAGACAGGAAGGGCCATGGTGTCTCTCTAGACTATAGAAGATGAATGCCAGAATCTTATTATGGCTGCAACATGTGGCTATGGTGTAGAAAAGGTTGAGAGCCTTCATAGCAGAGAGGGGTGTCTGCAGCACTAATCAATCCAACATGAGTGATCAAATCATTTTTAAAGGTGATAAGCTAGTAATACTGTCTACGGATCACTGATAATGCTGACAAGCTCATAGCTCAGCTAGGCTCCTGAAAAATATCCAGAAGAAATCAAAATAATTGACTCCAGCTGTAGACTATGAATCTCTACCCTAGCACAGATCTTTTAAACCTACTTTTGATCAACATAGTAAAGCTCTGTTAGACATTCATGCTCAATGTAGTCTCAACTCTGTTCCCCTAGCTGGCAGGTAAACATCCTGTTAGAATATTACAGATGCATTAGAAGACTATAGTTAACATGTGGCTGATTACTGAGCATAGATTAAACGTGTCCAGGCCATCTCAGTTGTGTATGGTTTGCTTAACATTGTCACTTTTTCATTGCAGGCAGAGCAGCCAATCAGCAGGTAATGACTACATAAAAATCTCCACATCCACATCCCGTTCTCTTCCTTTCGAGCTAGGAAACTTCATACACACACTTTCTCAAAGAAAGCAGAGATGGGTACTGTTTTCAGGCCACATACATTTGTAAACAAAAACTTTTCATTCAGCAGGGTCATATACGGCGCCATGGCAAGATTCTGAAATACAGTGCAGTAGCAGGGTTTTTCCCAGACAAGCACAGGAATACAGATCCAGACCCACTCAATGTGAGGCGCTATGGGGGAGAACCACTTTTCCTGGCCTCCAATTGAGGACGGGTCAGCATTAATGACATGGAATTGTGCCATGATGCCAGGCATTTGGAATCAAAGCTAGGGGTTTTATCAGATGTGTCTCCTATTCTGTACATCCTTATGGATGACACTTCAATCCAGCCCGCCCCATTTCCAGTGAAGTGTGAGCTTTGCTGGTCCCTTTGGGGCTGGGATATTTTTTTTTTCAGCTCCAGCTTTTACCTGGAGATTTTTTTGCCTACACTCTATCTGGGAAACTGTGATAATTGTTTTGGGGTGGTGTCTTTAAATAAGTGGTCTCTTAGCAGACAGTGGGGGTGGGGGGTAGGGAGAAGTAAAAGTTAACGGTGAACACCTCGGCACTCTTTGGGTGAATGAGAAGACTTTGAAACTGCCTATTTAGGTCCTGAAACCTAGATGGTAGAGAAGGAGATTACCCTTGGGGCTGGCCTGAGGTGCTTTGCTTTCACTTAAGTCCTGTGACTTGGTAGTGAGGTTTCTTGAGTTTCTCTTCCAGTAGATTGCCAGACAAGGAACAACTCAGCTATTGAGTTGCTCCTGGGGTTCAGTGGTTTGACCAGGGGAAGTCTGAGGGCAAAGGCAAGGAGTGAAGCTTGCCCTCATTTGATCCCATACTAGGTTGCTCTCCCTTTCCCGCAGTTTTCCAGGTTCAACTCAGTTTAAATAGGTTCCAGGTTAAATAAAGTGGCCTTTTTTTTAACCCACATCTTTGTGTCTGGTCTCTTTATTCCATGTTCAGTCAGCAAAGGAGAATGGTGTCTGAAGCTTCAACTGTGTAGGGCTTAAAACAGTGCTAGAGGAACTGTGGCGCTCCAGATGTCTTTGACCTCCAGTTCTCATCAGCGTATAGGAGCCTAGACAACAGTGAGGAATCATGGGGGCAATAGTTCATCAACATCCAGAGGATCATTATGGACTCCTCATCTCTGGCTTAAGGATATAATTCACTGTGTCCAAAAACAAGAAAAGAGCCTTAAATAGTCATCCTTTTAATTAGAGGAATATTTGTTTGTTTGTGGAGAACAATCAACCCATTGCTTGCACACAGAAATTAATGAGCCTTAGATGGGTTGCACCTTTGAAGAACTAGCCCTGGCCCAGAAGATAGCATAGATTATGTGTAAGGTATATAAACAGAAATCACAAGTGGTAAAGATATATGTGAAACTAAGCAGATCCACCCCTGTAAGCTGCCAAGATGAGAAACTACCCACTCTGCAGTGCTCTGTTTTGTCCTCCTTGAAGGATTAGTAACATATACTAAATTTCAACTGAAGTACAGTTTGAAGTCCAGATCATTCAGTGGTAGACTAAATAAGAACAATTACATCATTCAAAGACAAAATGACATACTAAGCAGGCCTTATTCCTGTAACTGACTGGGAGGATGCCAGCTTAGATGTGGGATCATGGTAAAACCAAGGAAAAGGAAAAGCAAGCCTTCCATGGTTCATTTCATCTGGCCAAGATATAAAAGATTAATGACAGGGAGGAAGTGGTGCAGCCACATTGTATTGGCCAATTGTGTTACTCTGGACATCCATACAGGGATTCCATTATCCTATATTTTATGTAGAAGATGGTATAAGCAGTGAGAAGAGAAACTGGATTTGGGATGTTTGAAAGATTCCTTGCAGGGAGAAACCAGTGATCCTGTCTTCCATCTTCTTCTGCAAGCAAAAGTATTCTTTTTTTTTTATAAAGTAGCATCTCCTAGAATAATCTGGAATCAGGTTAACGTAACTGATCACCATTGCAGATAAGACTAAAGGTAGACCTAAATCTCCTAATTTTGTTTCTCATTGTTGCTTTGGGAAACCCAGTTTCTCCTATCTGGAGCATATATGAAAGAAAGGTTTGCTTACAACTCAGATTCCTGAGGAGAAAACAATCTAACACATAATCAGCATTTTGAGTGCTGCATGATAATTGGAGTAGGGGGATAAATTTAGGACAGGTTTACATATGCAAAATTAATTTTATTCCTAGAAAGGATGCTGAATTTTTTACGGATTATGGCAAATGTTCTGTGGGGCATAGGTGGAAGTTCATGAAAGAGGTTCATTGCTCCTTTGTCACACAGTTCTTCAATTGGGCCATAGCAAAGAAGCAGATTTTGAGTATTTGGAGAAGAATGTTAGATCATGAAGACATTATAGCAGCCACAGTTTCTACAAAACAAGGCACAATGAAGCAGCTTGTGTCTTTCCTTTTCTGAGCCAGGTTCAGCTTCCCACTGGAGTTAACAATATAATTCCCATTCAGTTTCAGCGGAAGCTATCGTTCTATGTTCTCACTTTGTACAACAGACATTTCAATTAAAGGCAATATGAATCACAACATTCTGCTCTTGGCAGCCAAAAGCTAAAGACAGCAGGGGAGGAAGAGCATAACACAACTGCAAATGGAAATAATTTTCCTGTTAACTTAAAAAAGAAGAGATCCTTAAAGGAGCATACAAACTAAGGCAAACTATTATTTCTTTTCACTGTCTCAGTTTCTAACCCTTGATTTCTAGAGGGATAAGAATAGAGGTAGTACATAGCAGTATAGTAATTAAACTCAGTTTCAAATTTTGTGTCAACTACCAATCCATTTAAGCTAAGTAGGATTGACACCTCTTACTTCTTCAGATTAAAATTTTATTTTTATTGGCTGAGATCCTGCATCAAACGCATGACCATGATGTCATAGCTAGGCTTCAAGTGTCCATTTGGCCCCTGAAGCCCACTTCTAAAGCCAGTCAGCCATCTGGAGTGATGGTTGTCCATTCTGCTGCTGATAGGGGTGCTGGAGAATGGCATGACCAGCCCCCTCTTGCCAGAGAGTGAGAATGTGATGAAGAGTCGTGACAAGTCCTTGCAAGGGTCCTTGCTTCTGTTCCCTACAGTGTCACTCTTCACTGGCAGGAGGGGGCTGGTCATGTCATTCTGCAGAACCTCTATCAGCAATAGCATAGACCATCACTCCAAATGGCTGACTGGCTTTTAAGGTGGGTTTCAGGGTCATTTGTGGTTTGTGAATGTGGCTGTAGTGCCACAAATGAAAATATGAAGCAGTTATAATGCGCTAAACCTAATTTACAACATTGTCACTGATGAATACTATACCAGCCATTGTTTTTATCATTGCTATATTCTGTTTTCTCTGGTTTTAATGTTGCACACTATCTTGCACCTAGGGATTTTGGAAAGGTCTCTCATTTTGATGCAGAATCAGATTTATCAACATGGATCCAGTTCCATTGTGGTTTGGATTGGTTCAGATTGGGTCCAATCTCATCTGGAACCCAGATTCAAACTGAGATTCAGAAATCCAGATCACTGGTCCTCCAACTGACATACATTGGGAAACCAAAATGGCTATAACTTTATCATTTCTGCATACACCTGGTTGAAATTTGTAAATGAGATTGACCCTAAAGTTAGGATTAACCTTGCCAAATTGCAGAGAGGAAGCTTTAGGTTTCCTACTTTTAAATATCTTTAAAGTGTGTGTGTGATTTTTCCTATGAGAAAAAAATATATAATTTTTAAAAACGTGTACACCCAAATGAGTGCTAACTCTTGCTAAGTCATGCTGCTTCTGTCCTTGCAAAGTGCCTCCAGTACTGGAAGCATCTTCCTAGAACTTCCCCAGACTTTACAGTTGGACAGCTGCACCAAAGGAAAGCCAGTTAAAGAATAAAAGTTAGAGTGGGTTAAACACTGCATTGAAAGATATATCAGGGGACAGGGAATAAACAGCAGTGCTTGGAAGAGATAGGCAGGAAGGCAGACAAGCAGGCTAAAGAGGCAGAAATGCATGGCAAGCAATTAAATCAAAGACATTCTTTTCACACACAGTCTCCTTACTTGAGGGCCACATGCTAGAACCCAAAGAGTATCTCCAATGTTCAGAACTGAAGGCTTCAGTGACAGCCAGTTGGGCAAGCATTAGGCAGGTTTCAGTGACTGGCAGGTTGAGAGGTAGAGCAGAATGGAGCAGCAAACAGCAAGAGGCAGCTAAGATGTTATATTCATTTATATCCTGCCTTTTCCCCCATCCAGAGCTCCAGATGGCTTACAATAGTTAAAACAAACATAGCTAAAAATTTACATTTACAAAGTTTAGAATATAATTAAACAAGAAATAAAATTAAAACCAGTTAAAACACAGTCATTAAAAGAAAACAGCAAATAGACACTCCCCTTGCGCAAGCAGTTTGCAAAGGCTGGCCAAAACAAAACAAAAACTTCACTTGTCTCTTGCTAAAAGACAACAAGGAGGCTCCTTTCTTCTAGAAATGGAGTTCCTGAGCCTGGAAGCTGCTGTCAAGAAAGTCTTCTGAGACAGTCTGACTGAGACATGCTTCAAGGCCAACAAAGATCCTTTGTTTCTGAAGGCCGCATACTAGATCCCCAAGAATACCCCCAAGATTTACAGTAGAAGTGCTGTCTCAAAGAGAACCAGAGCAAAGACCATAGTTATCCAATACAACATCTCATGAGACCATCTCTCAAGGTGATCATGGCCAGGACTGGAAACTTCCATGTCATGGCACCCTAATTTCTCCACTCTCTATCTCCTTCATGGCTGCCTGCCTAAGCCCATTTTGGTGATGGACAAGGAAAACAAGAACAGTTGCCAGAGGATTCAAAACTTAGTTCCCAGCCTATATTCCTTGTCTCTGGTGCCTGACTCCTGGGACTTTTCTGCCTCTGTTCTGAGCAAAACCACTCGGCACTGTCTCTAAGGGCTTTGGAGTAGGCAATTGGTGCCATAATGCCCTGACAACTTACACACGTGCATTTGCTATTTATAGTATTTCCGTGGTAACTCAAACAACTAGCATTTTGTTTCAAGGGTATCTTCTATCATGGTGATGCTGCTGTTTCCTGCCTCTCTTGATCGTCAAGCTCAAATAGAGCCCTCCTGGCAGTAGAAGCAGGCTTGTTCTCACTTTACCACCCTGACCCCTTCTAAGTTTTCCTCTTTGGGGTACAGCAGGCTGGCTCCTATTATAACAAAAACTGTTGGTCCTTAGAGGTCTTGTTAGAAGTAAAGGCTAACAGTCTGCCGTGTGTATTTGTATTACTGCTATGGAGATGCATCATGATTAAATTAAGTGCATGAACAGAGGTGATGCTAATAATATCTGCTAAAACTGCAAATTTTATATTTAACTAATGAGAAAATCTAATGGAAATTAAATATAAAATTCCTTTCAATGAATATAATGAAATAGCTGATAATATTGTTGCTTTCCTCTACAATATGGATTATACATGCAATATAACAATAATATCTAAGCTTTACGTTGACAGACTAGATGAACATAAAACTGTGCATGCATGCATACATTCACAGAACTAGAAAGATAATTTTAAAAAATTAATCGCAATAAGAGAGGAAAGCATATGCATAACAGCAATATGCATAGCATCATTTGAGTTGAGAAGCAAGAAAAAAAATTCATTACCTAAAATATACATAGACTCATACAGACTAAATAGATTGCTAGTCAGATTAACAAATTAACAATAAAGGAAAACAAATATTTAGCTCCTCAACAAGACAAAAGTGAAAAGGAAACCAAAAAGACAAGAACACAGACCAGGCTAAGGTAACAATTAATAACGACCCTAATCCTACTTCAATGATTTGCCAATAGCTAAATCTATACAATTAAGGAAGAGGTGCAAGAGACAGTTGCCTATGTAACTTCAGTGACATCACACAAACCTTCTCCATAATCACTGTAATTTGAGGTTGCTGGCAAGATTCTTGCACCTTAGAGGTGTCAGTGAGAAAAGCCTAGCAACCCTTCTCTATTCCACATTATACTATATTGCTATTTTCCTTATACAGCTATTTTGTATACGCACTGTATGGCTTTTCTCCACTTATTTTTGACCTCTGAATCTGGAAATCAGTATAATTTGCTGTTCAGCCTCAGAACCAGTCAATTCAGAGGTGGACCTGGTACAAATCAGCCGATGCGGTTTGGAATTTTGAGAACTCCAGTGCAACCCTAGTTTTACCCTTGGTCCAATTTTTTTTAATATTTTAATTAAAATATTGGTAATAACAGCAAGTGGGTTTTAGGAAGGCAGATATGACTTGAAAACACATCATACATCAGGAATCCTGCTTAAATTCTATACTATTATCACAATGATAATCATGAAGGTTATGATTGCTATTATTAAATAATAATAATAGTTATTTGTGTTTGATATCCCTTTAGTTCCAGTGAAGGTTCAGCTCACAGTTGTTCTACAATTTATAGTATAATGAACTGTGTGTGTGTATGCATATATGTATCCTCAAGCTGACTGTTGATTTATGGTGACGTTATGAATTTCATAGGGTTTTCATAGGCAGGGAATACTCAGAGGTGATTTTACCAGTTCCTTCCTCTGAAATCTAGTCTACAGTACTTGGTGTTCATTGCCAGTCTCACATCCAAGTACTAACCACAGCTGAACCTGCTTAGCTTCCAAAATCAGATGGGATCTGGTGCCTTTAGGGTACTTAGGCGGCACAATTAAATCCACTTTAGAAAAGGGAGAGATGCAACAGAGCAAAGCTCAGCTCCCATCACCATACCTGTCTCTGCCACCCTTCACATATTCAGAAGTCAGTTTCTAGGGTGAGGAGAGTTCTTGTAGAGGTTCATTGTATAATTTAGAACCTGATCTTTCAAGTTACAGAAACTTCCTACTATATGAAAAGCACTGAGCTGTTGTTGGAGATGTGGTGTTGGCTATGGGACCATCTGGCTCTTCTTCTTTTCCATCTGCATGTGATGGCTGTCCACTCTCAGTCCAGGCTGTCAGCCAATGAGCACCTGATAAGGGCTGGCAGGAAGAAGCAACCAACAGTTCCACAGTGTGATTCCTTATTTTAATCTAGTAGGAAAACAGACTCGAAACAAATATGAAGCATAACAACATTCCAGCAATATTCAAATCAAAGCACAGTCAATACAATCCTAAGCCAGAGGTCAGAGATGTGGCAAGAGAAATGGTCAGTTAATCACCAACAAGTTCTGAAGGGGAATGGCTGAGCTTTTATAGATTCACAGAAGCTGGTACCTAATTAACTGCTATCTGTTATAAATTCATTGAGACCTGTGTACATTTTTCTTTTGGTGTCTACACTTGGCAAAGGTGGGTATAATTGAGTTATCTTCTGTGTCAGAAGGGGCAGGACTCTCTGCTGGAGCTGGCACTGCCCCCTGTTCTGTATCCAGGTTAGATGGTATGTTTCCACGGTTTCAGTCTCTGAGCCAGAGTCTAGGTCTAGGTCTTGAAAGCAGGGCATGATAATGGCTGAGGGTAGGGTCAGAAGAAGATGATAAAACCTAAATGGGTCATCTGAATATACTCCCCTGGAAAGGTTTCAAGAAGAGGGTAGGAGATACAAAGTGTCTGCCTTTGGTGTTTGATCAGTAGTGGCCATTCACCAATTTTCACTCGATGCTGGAATCATCAAATAATAAGCATTTGCCAACTGGCCCTTGCTGATGAGAAATGGAATATGTAAACAAAGCATTACAAAGCATTAACGCCAGGTGATGTGGATTTACCTGCAGTGTTAGTGTGATGATCATTCATGCATGCAATTGTCATACAATGTTTAAAATAGGTAAGAGACAAACTAATAGCATATACATACTCAAAATTTAAGTTATTAAAATTTGCAGTGATCTCAACATGGTTTAAAAGTCAGGGGAGTTCCCGAACAACACTGGGGGGTCATGGTAAGTTTCTGCTCTATAGACTCCTGCTTACTTGACAATTAGACTGCCAAATACATAGCCTACTTCCCTCACAGTGTCTGTCATGTAATACTGGTAACTCATCAGACCACAGCAAAGTGATGAAGGAATTGGAATGCAGCTGCCCCTCCTTTACAGGATGAAAGCAACCACCTATTCTCTAACCTGAGAGAAACCCACTGACCCAAATCTGAACTAACAAAAGGTACATGAAAAGGTTGTTACCTAAAGCTGTGTAAGTGGGTCTTCCTATTCTCATGAAGAAGAACTTGATTCTCCTTCTAGCTGGTGATGAAGGGAAAAATCAAACGGTACCGTTCAATGCAAATCTCTTAATCTTCAAGGTTCTCCTGATGTCCGCAGCATGCCTATTTCAGTAATCTATACATTTAAACCCAATAATCCTTAATCTTTCCTGTGATACCCATAATCCTTTGATTTCACATGGAGCAGAATTTGGTAGCTTTATCTTTTTTTTCTTTTTTTTTTAAAAAAACAAAACCAATTTATAATTTATATTGCCCACTCACAAAAGTTTAATCTTTTCTTTGCATGAAATTGGTGTTCAAAGTTTCCGTTCCTGCAGGTTTATTTATTAAAAAGGAAGAAGACAATTGCTAGTTGTTTTTGTTTTCATTAAAGGAAAGGACATTAAAATTTTTAAGAGGCTCTTGTCTCCATCCTCTGAGGAGAGAAATATTTAACAAGGAATCCATCCCTGTTTTGAACAACCTTCTTTATGCAGCCTGTTCTTTCAATGAAGTCCAAATTTCTACTTTAAAAAAAAAGTGTGGCTTGAAAAGGGAGACATTGTTCTAATCATGAAGTTGCCTTATATTGAGTCTGACTATTGGTCTCTTGTATTCTAACTGCAGGAAGACCTCACTGTTGCTGAAATCCCATCAACAGGGCTGCCAAGGACTGACAACTGGGTCCTTATACATATCAAATGTGTGCTTTGATACGAAGGAACCCTTTGTCATTCCATTTTGCCTAACATACCCATCTAAATCCACATAATCCAAACTGGCTGATTGTCACAAGCAACTTCCCACCTCCCCCAGCCCCATATTTTTATTAACACATATAATTTTTACTACAATAAAATGAACGTCTACAAACTACATAACAAGAAAAAATAAAAATAAAAACAATACATAATAAAAACCTACAATCTAAACTACTAAACATCAAAAACAGTAGATAACACGTAATACGTCCCACCCCCCAGAGAATGGTTATTTAACCATAACAACATTTCTTTGAAGCTTGTAAAAGTAAGTTTTTCATTATTATGATTAATACTCTTCTAAATAGTAAATTAATTTTTTCTAAATAGTAATAACTAACCTTAACAACATATAAACAGTTCTACAAAAGTTGATCCAACTTTACCCTTTAATCAAATCTTCTTGCTGCTTGTCTAACCCTAATCAACCTTAAACGGCTATAACCCTCTCTTATTGCTTTTTGTATTCAACAAGAGAATGGTCTCTTCACAGTGTCATCAATTTATCCATCATGGCCATATCCAGTAACTTCAACAGCAAATTCTCACTTGGATTTCACTTGGATGAGAAGGTGCTTATCACACTAGTCAGATATTTCAGCTCATACTCTTTGAAAATCATTTTTCCTGTATTTGTAAAGGTAAGTAGAATTGCAATACATTCTTTTGCACCATTATTGCATTTGCATTTTGGTTATGTTAGTTCCTGTGTCTGCTTTCTCACACTTGAAATCCAGCAATACTATTTACATCACCACTTGTTCTGCCTCCTGCTCCATGAGCCAAGAAGCCATAATTATACAATTACATAATGACACTATCATGGAATCATCCCTACTCTATTGGAAAGATGAACACACACCACACCACATCCCCCTTTGTTTCTATGCTTTTCCCCATTAACCAAGGTTTGCCTATTTCTGCTTTTGTATATTACTTTTCAACATTTGTATACAGTAGCCCCTCCACATTTGTGAGGGTTAGGGGTACGAACCCGCATGAAAGTGAAAAAACCACAAATAACTTTCCTTCAAAATTCTGCCCCCATTGCCCTCCAGAGCTTCCCCGCTTCCCATTCCTTTGCCTTTGGCCACAGTATTGGGAGGAGGGGAGGTAAAAAAAAGACAACCTAAAAGGCTTATTAATAACTTTTCCCTCAGACAGAGAAGAAGAGAGTTCTGGAGTTCTAATTACTTCTGGTGGCCATCCTGAGAAAGGAGCACCTGACCAATCAGCAGCCAATACACAGTAGACTGTGCAACCACATGGCAGAGAGGCCACACCTTTAGGAATGGGAGGGGACTCTGCTCACCGAAAAGGGGGAAAAAACTTCATTTTAAAAACAAGCCTTGCAAGCCTTGGGTGAGGAAGGCAAGGGATGGGAGGAGGAAAATGACAGGGGAGGTAAACAAGCGCCTCACAAATAATCAGATTTGCGAAGGTCAAACCCGCAATTGTGGAGGGGCCACTGTATTAAGTTTTTATTTACTCTTTAAACTTGGCTCAACCCTGTGGCTTCTCTGGGCATTAATAGGATTAATAGGACATTTATAAGATTACACCAGAGTTGTAATATTGTACTACTCCTGTTACCTAAAAAATAGAATAATATTTTTTAAAATGCTGAAGAATGAACTTACAGTGGTTCTCATTGGAACTCGTGCGAATCCCAGTGTCTTCTAGCCCAACCACTGGAAGTAGTCTGGGGTTTCCTCGCTGGAAGTCCCTGAAAAACCCCAAAGAGAGAAGCAATGGAACTACATCCACACAATGCTCACTCTCTTTTCAACATCGCAATGAAAAATATTCACACCCAAAGCAATTACTAAACCATAGCACAATAGAAGTTCATCAGCGCAGTATTTCAAATGGGGAAAGAATTGATTTCCAAATGGTTGAACAACACATCACCAGGAAAGCTATAGAAGGAAATCATTTGTGCTCTGTGCTCCTTAAAGGAAAGGCAAGACTGAAATATCATAAGTAGAATAAAGGTCAATAGCATGCTGTAAAAATATTATGGTGAAACATTTCTTCATCTTTTTAAAATGTAAAACTAGATATATTTTTCACGAATGTGAAAAGATGGAATCCAGCTGAAACAAACTACACCGTTTTGTTTTTGCAGAGCTAGAAGCTGGAGTAGTGTTTCAGGCTCTGTCAAGGAAAAAGAAGGTGTGTGTTGTGAAATATTGGTGCTCTTAGGTGTAGCAACTACAATATTTTGTTCAGATCCTACTTCAACAATTTGGAGAATGCGGCAATTCAGCCCTCACCAATTTGGAGGCCATCCAGTTTGATCCAGATTTGAAATGAAATTTCAGTTTGGAAATCCACATCTTTATCCCTCCCATTGAACTCAGCAAAATCTAGACACCTCTTGTCAGGGCCTCAGGCGTCGCCGCACCGGCGGGCGCCACGGAGGCCGACGCCGCCATTACCTCCGAGGAGGAGGAGGCGGGGCTGGGCCCGTCGGAGGTCGCAGCCGACGACGGGGGCCGCGCAGCCGCTGTGGAGGGCTCCACCACCGGGGGAGATTGCCGGGACGCCGCGGCAGACGCCGATACCGGCGAGGGTCTCCCCGACGCAACGGAGGCCGACGACGACGACAAGGATCGTCCCGGCGCTGCAGAGGCCGCCGGCCCGGCTCCCGGGCCACAGGGCGTGGCGGACGAGGACCTGCGGGAGGAGGCGGGCCCCGGGCCCAATCCCGGGGCATCGCCTACTCGCGAGGCTGCCTCGGAAGAGGCTGAGGCCGCCGCCGCCGCCGTTCCAGCAGTGGCGGCGGCTCAAGGAGGCCAGCCGCCGCTCCCGGCGGCTGCAGGAGAAACACCTGGGGGCAGGGAGCTCCTAGCTGTAGCACAGCTGCGAGTCCGGCCACGCGCTCAGCACGGATTGGCCGCGGCCCGGCCCACAGGCCTTTTTAGGCAGGCACGGGGCTGGGGAAGGCACGGAACAACAACCGTCGGCTTCCCGTGCGTCTGTCGCCCGTGCCTTGTTCCAGTCCAGCCCATGTCTGCGTTCTGCTGCCCGGATCTTCCAAGACCCTACCCTGCGTTAAAGGTGCAGTAACCATTTTGTGTTCGGGGTGAGGCAACCCCTTGTTATTTCCATTGACGCCTGCTGTTAAGGCAAACCTCAGCTCAAGGCCCCTTGCCGGCTGCAGCGCCCCTGTGGGACTGATTGGGACCCTGCTGGCGGCCGCCTCCGGCCCGGCCCGGCCCCTGCTTGACCTCGGCCCGCGCTGACACCTCTTTCCCTTTGTTTACAAGAATAATAGCTACTTCTGGGAGAGTGACAGCTGCCAAAATCCAGCCAAATAGGTTCAGTGGGTTTTGTGTTCTATACTTTTAAAATGATTATGTTTTCTATTAAAAGAAACTGCCTATAACCTCTGTTATTTCTTGACATATTATTTCTAAAGACAATTTCACTTGATGAGATCAAGTCTGCTAACCTTCCTTAGAACAGGTTTGCTTTTTGTGGATCTGAAGAAAATGCACATGCTTATGCCCAAAGATTTTCTGTGAGTACTTGTTGTCAAAAGGATACACCACAGAGAGGTGGCCTTGATTGAGAAATCTGCAAGATCTCAGAAAGATAGGTGTGGTTTGGAGGCTACACAAATGTGGGATGGTGGTTACTTTTCTTTCTCCTCACTGGGTTGTTTTACAACAGTTATGAAAATTACATATATCATAGAGGTTTCCACAGGTAAGAAACTTGCAAAATGTCAGGAAAATACACACACAGGGTGTATGGAACTGTGGTGATATAATACTTATTTTTTTAAAAAAATCTGCCCAGTTGGAAGAACCACCGGAAAGGATTGATGATGGGCATGGATCATTTTGCAACTAAGCATCCAGTGTATCACCCTGCTGGCTCCCAGAAAAAAAGAGAACTAGAGAACATGAATACTAGAACAGTCTTGGAATATAGTACTTCAGTATCTCTGCCCCAAAGCACTGGGAGTGCAAACCCCTGATAAAACCATTTACTCTCATTAGAAGATAGAACTGTCAGTTACAAAACTGCATCCCCTTCTGTCCCTTTCCTCATCACCATCCAGTGTTCTCTTTAGATGGAGAGTTTGGGGGAAAGTGTGTCAACTGTTTTTTTGTCTCTCTCTATTCCTTTGACACCAAATTGGGAGAGAAAAATAGTGCAAAAATTCAGATTTGATCCATTTCAGAGAAGCATAGCTTTGATTCTCCTAAATTTGCCCTAGTAGGATTGAGGTTTGTATCTGCATTTCTTTCACTTGATTTTATTACTGTTTGATGCCAAGTACCATTTCTTGGGAGGAAGACAGGGTATTAGTCAATTAAATTAAATTAAATTAAATCACTGCAAAACATACAACCAAAAAGACAAAATGTGCAAAGAGGTTGGAGAGATGGACAGGAAATTTCAAGCGAAGTGTGTGCTCTGGTAGCACAGCTTCTTTATTCCAGGTTCTCTTCTCAGACATGTTAGAATCATCGGTATACATTTTATATAGCAACAGTTTCTGAATATTATTACTTATTAATTACATTCATATACCACCATTCCTCCACTGACCTAAAGGAAGCATACATAGCTCTCCCCCTTCCAGTGTTCCAGTGGATACACTAATTTCATTTCCATCCATAAAAGAATGCCTCCATTCAATTCTGTGGACTGGAAAACTCTGGTAAGGCAAAGAGATGCATTTCCTTTCTTTTTAAGTATAAATGCTGACCTACAGTGATGTGGAGCTTTCAGTTCAGCATTGAGCTTATCTATGAGGCTGCCTAGAGACTCTCTGCTTCTTCGTCTTCAAAGGAGCTCCCAAACATAGTGCTGGATAAGAGATAGCTTTGATTTTGGAAGTGGGGGTGTTTGTGCTTTTCAAAGTGGGAAAAGTGTGGCTGTATTTTATTGCTTGCTCTGTTCCCAGCAAACCTTGAGTCCATTCAGGGTGACAGCTACAACTTGATGAGTCCAGCCTGAGAGTTGACTGTCCCTTCTTCACCATTACATCTCAATACAGCATTCAGACAATGTGACTTCAAGATAAAATTTGTTATTGTTGCATCCTTTCAAGTCATTTCCAACTTATAGCGACTCTAAGGCGAACCTATCATGATGTTTTCTGGTTTACTCTCTTCCAAACTTCCTTGCCCGCCTGTCATAAAACTATCAAGGGACCTATGAAGGACCTATGAAGGAGCTTGCAGAGACTATTGTGCTCTTTTTGATTGGCCTAATAAAGATATCACCACAATATGAACATAAGGGACATGTTAAAGAGGGTACCATTTTATTAAAAAAGAAAAGAACATTTCTTTCTTTCTTTCTTTCTTTCTTTCTTTCTTTCTTTCTTTCTTTTTGCCAAGTTACCAGACATCATCATCCATATCTTTATTTAAAGTCTGCAGAAAATATCATTTAAAAAAACCACACTGAAGTCTTTGTTTTTGTTGTTTTAGGAGAAATTTAAATGGGTTTTATGGAAAATTAGAAATGATTAGTGCAGTCCTTAGGTCTTAAATGCAGTGGGAGTTTTGCCATCGATCTCAATAGCTTGTGGTTTGCATACCATGCCTTTCCTTTTACAATAATTAATGAGCAGAACTAGCTGTATCTGTAACCAGGCAAGAAAAAAAATTATTACAGAATAAACAAACAATAGATTAGATGGATATCATGGCCTCCATCCACCTTGGAATGATTCTATGTTACTAAATGGAAGCAATAAAAGATCAGAAAATTGTTAAGCGGTATGAATCCCAGGAGATGGGAAAAAAGGATGAGAGTCAGCCAAGAACAGCAAGAAAATAAATATATATTTCAATGGTGAATAACAGTTTTGCATCATCTAGCCAAGTTGGGGCTCTGTTTATGAAGAGTTTGTCATACTCTTTCTTCAAGACTCTACCCGGCAGATTGTATATCTCTAAGGTTCCAAGGTTACTATTATAGAAGAGCCCCTTTGAGTGTGGAGAAAATATTCGAAAGTTTACAGAAATATATGTGGCAAGGTAAAACTAGCCATTGACAGTGTTCAACAGAGCATCTGAGAGTCAAGTTTGGAATGCCATAGAAATTTAGAGTGTGCTTTATCAGCCAGAAGTTGAAAAGTGTTCCATTAATTCCTTTTAGAATCATCTTTCTTATGTGAAAGAGTTGCAAGATTTGAAAAGGGAAGGGCATGAGATACAATGGTTATCATACTATCAATTAAATGAGAAGTTCAAAGATGATAATAAAAAATATAGTTTTAAGAGTAGTAAGCATGAATTTGCAAAATTAATAAGTGCAGAGGAAAAACATTTAATCTCAAAAGTATATAAGTTACTATTGAAGATAAACACAGAGGAAGAACAAATAAAAGTAAGTATGATATATTGGGCTCAACTGATAGGTCATAGTATTGAATTAGACCAATGTGAAGAAATTTGGGGGAGAGGGTTGAAATTAACTAATTTTTTTTTTTTTGGTATATATTTTTATTAAAGTTTTACTCAAAATAAAAAAAAACCCTCCTCACTTCTGAGCATCATTTTTCCAGTTGAGTTTGTGTTTACATCCCATTTATACATTTTTTCTATTCTAAGATTAACACATTATTACTTTTAACCTTATTACATTCAGCTTATGCTTATTCTATAACATCATTAATTTTCATTACCATTTTTCCAATACTCTTTCTTATTCTTTCCCTCATTCCTTTATCCAGTTCAGAACTTCTTGCCATTCTCTTTCAAAGATTTGGAATGGTTTATTTTTAAATGAAAAAACCAACCTTTCTATCTCTACCATATCCAGAACTTTTAATTTCTATTCTTTTATATCAATATAATTTCCTTCTTTTCAGTGTTGCGCATATGGCATTCTTGCCGCAGTTATAACATATGACAATGTTTTCTGGTGAGATCGTATTTCTCTTTGTTGGCCTAACATATTCAACAAATAAAATTCTGGTTTCATTTCAAAATTTACATTATACATTCTCTGAATTTCATCATGTATTTCCTTCCAAACTTTCTTTGCAACCTTACAAGTCCACCACATATGAAAGAAGGACCCCTCTTTTTCACCACATTTCCAACATTTTCCATTCCCATTTTTGGTTATTTTTTTCAACCTTACAGGTGTCATGTACTATCTATGTAACATTTTATAAAAATGTTCCCTTAAATGCAAACTTGGTGTAAATTTTGTATCTGTTTTCCATGATTTCACCCATGTATCCAACTCAATTGAGTGTCCAATATTTTGAGCCCATTTAATCATATTATCTTTTATCATCTCTGGTTCCATTTCTCTTTGCAACAATATTTTATAAAATCTAGATATTCCCTTTTTCAAATCCCCTTTCATCAGCACACCTAATTCATTATCATTTTTTTTAAACCAATACAATTTTTGAACCATCTTGAATCTCTCTCTTGTCTCCATGGAAACCAGTTAAATTCATGCCCTAACTCTTTTAATTCTTCTTCTGTGCTCATTCTTGGTTTATCTCCTTCCCATTTTAACAACTCTTGATATGTTAAAAGATTTCCTTGTTTTGTTGGAGCAATTTTAAAAGCTCCTTGCGGTGAGGTCCACATTGGAAACCTTCTATAAAATCTACATTTTATTTGTATCCACACTTTCAAAATAGTCTTCCGTATACAATGATTATTAAAATCATTATTTACAATTGCTTTGTCATAACATAAGTATCTGTGCCAGCCAAATCTATTTTTTATTCCTTCCACTTCTTTTATTGTTGTATTCTCCAACTGTATCCAGTCTTTTATTATTTCCAAACAACATGCTTGGTAATAGATTTTCAACGATGGTACATCAAAACCTCCTCTTTCCTTTGCATCTTGTAATGTTTTAAATCTTATCCTTGGTTTCTTTCCTTGCCAAATAAATTTCCGCAGCTCTTTCTCCCAGTCCTTAAAAATATTTTCTCTCCCTATTATTGGTAA
Organism: Iguana delicatissima; assembly: GCA_948472985.1. Taxonomy (NCBI): domain Eukaryota; kingdom Metazoa; phylum Chordata; class Lepidosauria; order Squamata; family Iguanidae; genus Iguana; species Iguana delicatissima. The sequence continues at coordinate 646,520 of CAOKZL010000164.1, read as the reverse complement.
ATTTTGAAAAAGAAACATTAACTTAGGCAATAAAGACATTTTAAAAGCATTTATCCTTCCTAGGAAAGATAAGTTCATGTGCTTCCATTTTTCCATTTTACTTTGAATCTCCTTCCATGTCTTCATATAATTATTATTGAATAATTCTTGATTTTTGTTTGTAATTACTATTCCTAAGTATTTTATTCTTTTTGTAATTTGATATCCAGATCTCTTCTCCAGATCCGCTTGTTCCTTTTTTGCTATGTTTAAAGTCATCATCCTCATCTTTCCTCTATTTATCTTATATCCTGCTATTTTCCCATATTTTTGCAAAGTGTCTAGCAACCTCTGTATAGATTCTTGTGGTTCCTCCAAAAATATTATTACATCATCAGCAAAAGCTTTATATTTTATTTCCTTCTTCTTAATTTTTAAACCTTTTAACTGTGAATCTCCATTTATTTCTATCAATAATATCTCCAATACTACTATAAATAGTAACGGTGATAATGGGCACCCTTGCCGTACCCCCTTCTTTATGTCAAAACTCGACCTTTTATCTCCATTTATTATTAATTTTGCTGATTGATCTTGATATATCCTCTTCATCCATTCACAAAAAGTTTGTCCCAGGCCATATTCTTTTAAGATATAATGCATAAAATCCCAGAAAACATTGTCAAAAGCTTTTTCTGCACCCAACGATATAATTCCTACCTTCTTTCTTGGGTTTTTTTTCATAATATTTAATTGCATTGAGTAAAGTTCTAATATTGTTCTTCATTTGTCTGCCTGGGAGAAAACCTGTTTGTCCTTCCTGTATCTTATCCTGTATTGCTTGTCTCAATCATTTTGCCAATATTATTGCCCAAATTTTATAATCCGCATTCAAAAGAGATATTGGTCTATAGTTTTTTACTTCTCTTTTGTCTCTGTCTTCTTTGGGTATGACCACTATATTTGCTTCTCCCCATGAATATGGTTTTCCATTTTTTTCTATCTCTTGCAAACTTGCTTGGTAAGGGTAAATTATTTCTTTTACAAATCTTCTATAATAAAGCACGGTAAATCCATCTGGACCTGGTGCCTTGTCTGTTTTCAGATCTTTTATTGCTTCTTCTATCTCAATTGTTGTTATCTTTTTATTTAACTGTTTCTGTTTCTCTTGTGATATTTTTGGGATCTTAATCTTATTTACAAAAACTTCCCATTTTCCATCTATTCAACGTTGTGGATTTTCTTCTTGAAATAATTTTTCAAAATATTCTTAAAATTTCTATTTTATTTTTCCATGTTGTGTAATTCTTTTTTCCCCATTTTTTAATTCAGCTATTGTGTTTCTTTCTCTCTTCTTCTTTAATTTATAAGCTAACCATTTCCTGATTTTATTTGCCTATGCAAATCGGATCAATTTCAATTGTTTCATCTTCTTCTCTATCTCTTCTTGTGAATTCAACATTATTTCCTTTTGTATTTTCTTTATTTCAATTTGTATTGATTTCTTCATTGGATTATCCTTAAGCTCTTTTTTTTCCTGGCAATTTTGTTGTCAATTCTTGACATTTTTGTCTCTTTTCCTTGTTTTGAATTTGTCTCTTTTGAATAAAAAAGCCTCTCATTACTGCTTTTGATGCATCCCAGACTGTCTTCATCTTCATATCATCTTTTACATTTTCTTTGAAATAAATTCTTCAAAATTTCTTTTGCTTTTTTAACTACTTTTTCATCATTTAGAAGAGTGTCATTCAGTCTCCATTGAAGTTGTCTTGTAGCTTCTTGTATTTGCATCTCCACTGGATGATGGTCTGAGATGATCTTTGCCAATATTTCTATCTTCTTTATCTCTGTCAACAAATGTTTTGAAGCCAATATCATATCTATTCGTGACCAAGATTGGTGCACTTCAGAAAAATAAGTATAGTCTCTTTCATTTGGATAAAAAGTCCTCCAAACATCCTTTACTACAATTTCTTTGCACATCTCAAAAAAAGTTCTTGGGAGTTTCCCTCTTTGTCCAGAATCTTGTTTATTTATAGAAGATTTTCTGTCCATTTCCAAATCCAAAACTCCACTCCAGTCTCTCGCTAATATCCAATCATCGTATTTATATTCAGTTATTTTCTTTTTCATTTCCTTATAAAATTTTCTTTTATTTTTATTAGGGGTATACACACCAATTAGTAATATCTTTTTACCTTCTTTTGTAATTCTACCCCTAGTATTCTTCCATCTTTGTCTTCAAATATTTTCTTTGCTACAATGTTTTTGTTTATATATATATTACCACTCCTCTTTTTTTCTTTTTATACAAAGAGGAAAAACATTGTCCTAATTTGGAATTATAGAGATATTATTCTTGGTTTTTCTTTATATAGGTTTCCAATAATATTGTTATTTGAGGTCTTAATCTCTCTATATAATGAAAAGTCTGTCTTCTTTTAACTTGTGAATTTATTCCTCAAAAATTCCAAGTTATTATCTTCATGGTTATTTTACAGTCTTTGCTTTCCTTTCTTCTTTCTGTCTTCTGGTTCTGCCAATTGTACCTTATCCTTAGACGTAAGACTCGAATCTCCTCCCGTTGCCATTCCTTTTTTTGTTTTCTCCAATGTTGTATCTGATTCTCTTGCTTCCGGAGATACCGGCTTCAAATAATCCTTTTGAAATTCTGTTGCTTGTTGTACAGAACTTATCCTTCTTCTTCTCCTCTCATAAAAGAAGGAGAGTCCTTCTGGAATTTCTCATCTATACCTTACTCCTCTTGCTTGTAATTCTTTTGTCAGAAATGTATATTCTCTTCTGTTTCTTATGAAATTTACTAAATCTAATGATTTGAAAGAAAATCTTTACAAAATGATATCTAAATGTTATTTGAGTCCTAGCAAATTGGCTAAAATATATAAAAATGGAAGCAGCCGATATTGGAAATGTAAACATCATGAAGGTTCATTTTTCCATATGTGGTGGCAGTGTGCTAAAGTTAAAAAATTTTGGTTAAAAATTTGTAAACTTATGCAAAAGATTCTGACTAGAATTCTTTCTTCTTAATATGGTAGATCTATTAGATAAGGGAGAAAGGCAGTACAAAGACTTGATTAAGAAATATGATAACAGCAGCAAGGATAATCTACGCTAAATATTGGAAATGTAAAAGAACACCTAGTCTTAGTGAATGGATTGAATGAATTAATGGAACTTGCAGAATTGGACAAACTTACAACTGTATTAAAAGGGAATTCAATAGAATCATACTTAAGAAGATGGAAACCTTTCACGGAACATGTAAGGAAAAAGAAAGGAGATCTAATGGTTAGTGGTTTTGATGCATAAAAGGTATAAAAAGTATAAAAGGTAAATACATGAATGGGTTTTAATTTGACAAGAAGAGCAATGAGAGATAGATCGTAAGAAGTTTTATAAAAGTAATTTAAAATGGATATGGGAATTACAAAACTGTATATAGAGAAGAAATAAACAAGGGTATGAAATATCATACATGAATGTATATATAAAACTAAATATAGAACTTATATACAGTATTTATATAGTTATGTGTACACTGTGATTATATTTATTTTAAAGAGGGGTGTTGAAAGCAAGTGAAGTTACTACCAACAGACAAAGAAACCTGGAAGCTTCTTAGCTGCTTTCTCTCTCTCTTCTTCTTCTTTTCTTTTCTCTTTTCTTTCTTTCTTTTTTCCCTTTTTTCTGTGGGATGCTCAAGTGTCTTGCTTTGTTTTTTGTTGATCTCTTCTTCTTTTCTCTCTCTCTCTCTTTTTCTTTCTTTTCCTCTTTCTGATATTGCCTTTTTTTTAGTATTCTTTCTTTGTGAATGTATTTGTACTTGTACTTGTAGTTCTTATTGTTTTACATGTATAAATTAATTTTTTTTAAAAAAAAAGAATCATCTTTCCCTTAATATGCCAAATAGATGAAAGCTGTGGTTCAAGTTCTGATGCTGATGGCTAGTGGAATAAGGGGTGGGAGACTCACACAGCAATCACACTGCCCCAGTATTTTCTCAAGCAAGAAAATACATGCAACATACTGGGTTTCATGCTTATGACTCTTTCTCAGTCTTCTAATCTTAAGAGGTTATGGGACAATAAATTGAAAGCCATGGATGCACAGCTGTATAGATGCTCTAGCACTACCCATTATGTATCAGTAGCATAGGCCACTGGATAGTGGTGGGCATGTGAGCAGGTCCAATTTGCCAACCAGCTATTCAAGTAGCAGTACCTTCTATGCACACCCTAGCGAATGAATTGAAGTGAGACACTGTGGGGCTGATTAAAAGCCATTTGAACCATGATTTCTGTAGATAGGCTACGAAAGCCTAGGTCTCTCTTAGGCCCTTTCCATATGCAGAGGGAGAAACAGTGCAAAGCACGCAGAAACAGAGCTTACCTGAAGCTGGGTAAGTCCGTCGCCACGAGGAGCAGCGCACGCTCACTGCTCCACCCTCCTGCGGCGTCTGGCGGCGTCCAAAATGGTGGTGTATCACTGGCGGAGGCTCTCCACCAATTGGAGAAGCTCACCAGCCAGAAGCCCACCCCCTGGCAGATCTGCAGGCACGCATTTGCATGCGCCTGCAAATCTACACCAGGGTGCTGTGACGGGGTGGTACGGGGCTGCATGCTTGTGTTTAATAAAAACCATTTGGAGAGTGGTTTTTAAAAAACATGCGGCGCCACCACCTCTGGCCGCTTAAGGGCAGTTTGCGGTATAGAACCTCAAAATTAAAACCGACCCTGCGCACTCCAAGATGTGGACGACCTCCAGTTGAGGTTGCCCTACACCGTTTTATTAACCCCATGTGAAAAGGGCCTTAGATACTTTCTTAGTTTTCAAAACAGATTAGTGATAGTCTGAAGTATTTTTCATTGCTTTTGACAATGAGAACAAATAAGGTCTCTGAAGATAAAAATAATCTATACCAGGTATGGGCAAAGTACAATCAATGGGTCATATGTAGCTCCTGGAGCCCTGTTTCATAGCTCCTGAAGCTTCCTGGTCCCTCAAAACTCCCCAATAACCCAACTTTTTTAATAAAAAAAAATCAGCATGGTTTTCCAGTGGTTTTTGCCCCAAAACTGCACAAAGAGCCTTCAAAACATGAAAAGACACCCTCAGACCCATGTTGAAAGCTCCTCAGAATCACCCATTACCTCTATTTTCATCTGAGTCTTTCTCAAAATGATAAGAGAAAGTATAATGACATTGCTTCTGGTCACCATTTTAAGAAGGACTCAAATAAAGATCAACCTTTTTGGGATTGTTGTCACAAGTAAGGGCCACGGCAGGCTGGGAGGTAATTGACCCCTAACCTCTATGCAGTTGTCCATCCCTACAAAACTGCTAAGGGTGGTGAAGCCACTGCCTCAGGTGGAGGCAGAGGTTTGGATGTTGAGTGATTCTTTACTGTAATATTACATGTATGGATGATAATTTTTGTGGTTTTTACCACTGTTAGGCACTTTGGCATTCTTATGGAAAGATGGAATATAAATGGAAAGAAAAACGTATTTCCAAACTATGTTTCATCCAATTTATTTGACCTTCAGATTAAGTCAGGGTTATTCTGAATTTTTTGTAATTTTTTTAAACCTCAGCAGGTTCTGTTGACTTTAAAATGCATTATTTGTGAATCATTCAGTTGAAAGTTCAACCTAGACTAAAACATCCAAATAGCTAAAGCTGCATCCAGAAAGTGAACCTACCTTTCCAGTTATCAGCATGCAATTTCAAAACAATTTCTCTTTACAAACATTCCTTAATTGTTCTCAAGAAATTCAGGTATTTCATTGCTGGAGTTATTGCATGACCAAAATATAACTCTGATATCAACTAGGTTGCCATTTTAAGCAGCACCAGAAAGTGGTTTTTTTTTTAACTTTCTATAGCATGTATTAAATTTCACATGTTTGCTGTTGAAAGGTATATTACAGTGAAAATAATTTTTGCCCCTGCACAGTCAAAATGACACTGCTGCTGCCTTTTTTCCTTTCAAAAATAATCTTCTTTCCTTAAAACTGATTCATGCTTTTATAAGAGCGGGGCCAGTATGTTATCTCAGCCGTTTATATAAACTTCAGTTGGTTTAAGGTCTGTTTGAAAAATGTAAAAAAAAAAGAAAAGAGTACACAAAACAATATGCTGAGATCTGAATTGTTCAACTGAATTGTAAGCATGCTTCCTTTCATCTATAACAGAACTTACTGTCCAAAAATTCACATTGCCATATAGCCTAAATATGATGAAATAGAAATGAATGGCTCCAGTGTCAATGAGTGACGAATCCAGTCTAAGTTTTCATCTCAAAAAGGAACTGTCCAAGGTGCTGAAACCTTTTCCCCCCTAACTACATTCAGAACTTTGGACAGCCCCTTTAAAGCTTGGACTAAAATCCAGAGTGTATTTATCATTGCACTGACAATGAAGCTTTCAGCCTCCACTCATGTGATTTTTAAAAAAATTGCTAACCAGCGGGGCATATTATATGCCATTCAAATGAAATCCTAATCATGAGTTGTCCTGTCCATGTCATAGGTAGGAAGGGTTTCCTATTCTTATGGTGTTACTGTATTTACTGATAATACATCAAGGACACACGTGGAAGAAGAAATCAAATAGAATATAATATCATAAATATCTAGAGCATAGCAGTAAAAATTACATCATCTATTCAGTTACAGTATAGACTATTAAGGATTTATTATATGTGTTACACTATGCTGTACTGAAAGCCAGTGTGGTGTAGTGGTTTGAGCACTGAACCACTACCCTGGAGACCAGGGTTTAATTCCCCACTCAGCCACGGAAACCCACTGGGTTATTTTGAGTGCATCATACACTCTCAGCACCAGAAAGCCCTGTGATATTTCTCCTTAGAATCACTGTAAGTGGGGAATGACTTCAAGGCACATAACAACAACAATGTCACATTATATTACATGATGTTGATATGTTACATGTTTTATTATATGATTCCTAATAATATGTGGGGTTGTACATTGCCTTGGAATGTGTTATATTTGTTATTGTGTGCCTTCAAGTCATTCACAATTTATGGCAACCCTAAGGCAACTCTATCATGGAGTTTTCTTCGCAAGTTTTGCTCAGAGGGGTTTGCCATTGCTTTCCTCTGGAGTTGGGAGAATGTGACTTGCCTAGGTCACCCAGTGGCTTTTCATGTCCAAGTGGGGATTCAAACTCTGATCTCCAGAGCCATAGTCCAATGCCCAAACCAATATACTAGTGGTTCTTGTGGGTTTTTCGGGCTTTGCGACCATGTTCTGGTTGTATTTTCTCCTGATGGTTCATCTGCACCTGTGGCTGGCATCTTCAGAGGAATGGTGAATTGGAAGTGGAGTGGAGAATATATATGCCAGTCTCCTCCTCCAGAGGGGAGGGAGCAATTAGTATAATAGTCCTATTGTGCGTATTGAATACTTCACTTTATAGAAAAAATCAGCAACATCAAACTGAAACCCTGAGACAGACTGATCAGCTTTAATGTGGTCTCCCTGTTCACCAAAGTCCCCATAGCAGACACAATTGCACTTGTCAACCGGATTTTTCCCAAAGACATCACAGCCCTGTTTCAACATTACCTCACTACAAGCTACTTCCAGTGGGACAATGAGTTCTATGAGCAAAGAGATGGGATAGCCATGGGAAGCCTGCTCAGCCCGGTGATAGCAAATTTTTACATGGAGCACTTTGAAAGGCAAGCCCTGGAAACAGCACCAAAAAAGCCCACTACATGGTTCCAATATGTGGATGACACCTTCATCATTTGGAGCCACAGTGATGAACAGCTGACCCGGTTTCTGGACCATCTAAACAACATCCACCCGAACATCCAATTCACCATGGAGAAAGAAAATGAGGGAAAACTACTATTTCTGGATGTCCTAGTCACCCGCAAACCCAACCATCAATTGGGCCACACAGTGTACAGAAAACCTACACACACGGACAGATATCTACACAAAGACTCCAACCATCACCCAGGACAAAAAAGGAGCACAATAAAAATTCTGGTAGACTGGGCAAAAAGAATCTGTGAACCTCACCTCTTGAATGAGGAACTGAATCATTTAAACTGGACTCTACAGGCTAATGGGTACTCCAGCTCAGATATCAGAAGAGCCTCAAGACCCCGAAAAAACCACAAGAATAAGAATAAACAGCCACCCGAAGGGAATGTGTTTTTACCATATATCAAAGGAGTCACTGACCGAATAGGGAAACTTATGAAGAAACATAACCTCTGAACAATTTACAGACCAACGGGGAAAATTCAACAAATGCTTCACTCAGCAAAGGATAAGAGGGATCCCCTAACTTCTGCAGGAGTTTATCACATACCGTGCAGCTGCGGTCAGGTCTACATAGGGACCACAAAATGCAGCATCCAAACACGAATCAAAGAACATGAAAGATACTGCAGGCTGATCCAGCCAGAAAAGTCAGCAGTAGCAGAACACACTATAAACCAACCCGAGCACAGAATGTTATTTGAAAGCACAGAAATTCTGGACCATTCTAACAACTACCAGGTCAGGATACACAGAGAGGCCATTGAAATCCACAAACACTTGGATAATTTTAACAGGAAAGAGGAGACTTGGAAGGTCAACAAAATTTGGCTGCCAGTATTGAAAAACACCAAAATCAAAACACAAAAGATACTAACGAGCCCTAACGAGCCCCACCTGGGCTCAGGAAGTATCCCTCCAGGAACAAGTATTCAATACACACAATAGGACTATTATGCTAATTGCTCCCTCCTTTCTGGAGGAGGAGACTGGCATATATATTCTCCACTCCACTTCCAATTTACCATTCCTCTGAAGATACCAGCCACAGGTGCAGGCCAAACATCAGGAGAAAATACAGTAGAGTCTTGATTATCCGTCCTTCGGTCATCCGACATTCCAGATTATCCGATGTTGCAGCTGCTTGGGGGCATGGCTGTAGGCATTTTTGCGCCCCCAGACATGCCCCAGACACGCCCCCAAACATGGCGGCCACGACGGGCAACGATAGCCCTCCAGATTATCCGATATTTTCGGCTATCCAACTATCAGCCTGCCCGTTTATGTCGGATAATCAAGACTCTACTGTACAACCAGAACATGGTCACAAAGCCCGAAAAACCCACAAGAACCAATGGATTCTGGCCATGAAAGCCTTCAACTCTACACCACTATACCACATTGGCTCTCATTATAACAGTATGTAAATTAAATAAAATGGTTAACCATTCATCTTCCTCTTTTGACTTATTTGATTACTAAATATTTGTTTACTTGAGCATATACTTGATTTCCCACATTTTGAGGCTGCGATCCAATTCACCACTGGCAGAGCACAAGGATGCAATGGTGTACGTCCACAAAAACAGTGATATGGATGAAATTCTGGTGGCCATTCTGGACCATTCCAGTTGCTCTTCTAGGTCAGGGGAGAGGAGGAGCTGTGTTTAAGTGCTGGACACTCACTGCAAGAAAAGATGGCACTCTGTAGTGCAAGCAAGCGGGAAGGGGTGTTGGATGCTTCCTTACACAAGAATGTGAAAACTACAGTCACCAACATAACCCAGAATTATGATGGCAAAATGCCCTGACTGGATTCTGACTTTAATCAATAATACATTTCTGTTGGCCAGATTATTTTTGTCATTACAGATTAAAACAACCTGTCTTTCTGCTCACATTTTGGCTTTTTAACGATATTATTTTGGGGTGCATCCTAACTATTGAAAAGCCCCAGATTTTGTTCCTGTTCTTTTGATTTTATAGTGGCTTATGGCATGTGGAGCTGGTATAAAAAGTCTCTGATTGTACCAGAAGCTCACAGAAAATATTATGGGATAAACAAAACCTGTACGGATCTCTAAAATAAAAGTAGAAGGAAGAGGAATAAAACCTAGTCTTTTTAATAAGTGTGGATACACCCATTGTTACTCATATCTCATGATTATCCTGGCCCCATCCAAACATTTCATAGGTTGGGACTAATCAATCTCTACTCAAAACCATTTTTTGCCTGCATGAAGGGAGTCTTGCACAAACTAGACCTATTTCCCCTGTTTTATCATTTCTACATTTTTAGAATCATGTTCTGCTACTGTGATTAACCTTGTTAAGGTTATCTGGATTTACAACAGAGGGTGCCATTTAAAATGTTTGAGACAAAGCAGAGGATCAAAATTTAGAAGATAGCCCAGATTCACCAATACTGTAAAAAGTTTTTTGCTTTTTTATAAAAATTTATGGGTAGTAAAATTCAACTTGGATAAAGAAGACGAACAGGATATATGATGATGGGGAAATATGGGATATTATTACTAGCTAAGTACAAAAAGACTTCATAAAAGTACAAGTGGTCTTAGATTGACTACAGGCTACTATATCATCCAGTTAAACATGGAGGGGAGAATCAATTTTTATCTCTCAAAGATGGTGAACATCTGGTATCCAGTTTTCATGTTGCTCATTCCCCCCACCCCTTGTTTTACAGGAAAAATGATTATTACAACTTAAGCCAGGCTTCTTACAATAAATATCTTAAGAGGGCCATTGATATGTTTGATGATAATCTACTTATTTATGGATATGTTAGTAAGTTTATAGGTCAAGCAGGTTCTGCCCAAACATTTTGCTTTAAACCAGATAACTGTTCTTCCAAGTTATGAAGCAAAAGTACACTATTTGTTCTCCAAAGGAATGCATCTGAGAAATAAATGGCATAATAATGCAATCCAACTGTACAATTTAGGCAGCACTGAAACTGACCTGAAAAAAAAATACACTATACTCAGTCACTTACCACATGTAACTGAAATAACAAGAACCTCTTGTTACCTTTAGATCTACAAAGTCCAAATAATAAAGAAACCAACTTGACGATAAGCCCAACACAATTGTAGCTAACACGGATTTTAGGATCCTTAAATTTAATACCCCAAATAACATCCAAAATGTATCAATTTCATTTCTAAGAGTGTTGTAGTGTTGCTCTAACAAAGGCAACAGAGAAATACAAAGAAGAAAAGTTGGGGATATAACAAAGTCAGAGAAGATACATACATATGTATATGTAAACTACAATTATACAAGGAGTTTGAGGAAAATGTTTGGAAACAATTTTTTAGGCCCACAGATTACAGAGCTATTCCAAGTCTACTAGACTGGGCAAGAAAACGGGACACAAGTGGATAAACATTACAAACTTTCCATAGGAATGGGGAATGCAGTGCTTTTGTAGTCTGGGAATGAATGGCAATTGCTAATGTATATGCTGGAACAATTCTAATGATTCCCATGCCAGTTCTTCTTTTCTCCTATAGTGTAACATTGACCAACCCTTTCTCTTTCTCTCTTTCCATCCATCTATTGATTTTCCAGAAAATACTCAAGGAGCACAGTCCAACACAGAATCAGTACATCTAAATATATTGGGCTGAGACCAAAGCAATGTAAAATTTAGAAATATTTAGACAGCATCCAATTAATGCTTGAAATAACACTAAAACAATAAACCAGATAAATCTGGTATAGTTCACACAGCTGCAATTACTCGTGTAAAGGAAGACTAATTGGATCTCTGTATAAGACATTCCTTCTAATTTGCTTTCAATAATTCCATTTGCAGAGAGAGACACTACGGTATGGTAGTTTGAGTGTTGGACTACAACTCTGGAGACCAGGGTCTGAATCCCTGCTTGGGTATGGAAACCCACTGGGTGACTTTGGGCACCTCACATTCTCTCAGCCTCAGAGAAGGTTGAAGGTAAACCCCCTCTGAGCAAATCATGCCAAGAAAATCCTGAGATAGGATCACCTAGGATTACGATAAGTCAGAAATGATTTGAAGGCACATAGCAACAACAAAATTGTACTCACATGTTCACATGTTCCAAGGCATAAAAAATTATGAAGTTTTGACAACAGATTTAGGGATCCTTAGGATACAATCCTATGTACCTGACAGTAAGCCCCATTGAACAGAGCAGAGCTTACTTCTGAGTAAACATGTATAGACTGGCATTGTAAACATCCCAAACATCACGACCTTCCTGAGACAGAAGAGGAAAGCACAGCTTTGGTTTGGATGCCTATAGCACTCAGTCTGTGATTTAAAAAACCCATTATCAGGGATGGGTTTCCTCCAATTTCCAACCACAAACGTCCATGAGAGAATGGAGGCCTGAGATAAAAGGCTTGGGGCTTGGTTACATCACTTTAATAGACATGGATAATAGAGCTGTTTGGGTTTCAGTTCTGCCAAACCTCATCATTCAGTTTTGGCTCTTTAAAAAAAAGGTTCAGAGCACTTTCCATCTTATCCAGATCAATAAACTGGGGAGGTAAGATTTGGGAAATGAACAGAACAGTTGGAAAACATTCCTGTCTTGCCCCTTCTTTGAAATGAAATGGTCGATTAATGTTGTAATATTTCTTTCCAGAAACCAGATAAAAAACAGAGTTTTTGATTTAATTTAGAGCTCTGTCCAGCATGGCAGTGAAACCTTTATTTGACCACAACATCTATGAACAACTCTGGTGGCTTATGGTATTATCTTACAGAAGTGATTGTTTAGGCAATTTTAGACCTAAAGAGATCTACATGTGAGCTTTCTATGTAACTGCCCTTGTTTATAACAGCAGGAAAGGAAACTATGTGGGATTTTTACTGCCCCCATACAGCAATGTTCTACTTGATGAAGAGATCCACAAATTCAAAGAATGTAGGCTAATAAATTGTATTGCATAGTCTATTTTGTATGTCTCATAAAACCAACGTTGGACTATCTTCTGCAATAGATCTCAGATGCACATCTGTTGCTTCAGATTAAGAAAGCATCTCTTAAATAGTGATACTGGTTATGTGGTGATTAAGTGAAGCTTTAGATTGTCCATTACTTGAATTTAGTGGGAGGATATCCACAGGCAGAAACAAGCCACAGGCAGAAGCAAGTCTTTGTGGTGGCTTCCATTTATCCCAATCACTGCTACCAAATAAGTGGCCTTCCACTTATCCTCACTTCTGCCACCAAGGTGAAGACCTCCTCCTGTCCTACCAATACAGCATCAAATGTGAGGGCCTTCTAGATACCCTTGTGGTTTCTATGAGAGACCTTACTCATCCTGTCTCCCTACTCTGGATTAACTGCTGCCATCATAGGCACTGCATGTCTGAACTGAAGCTTTCCAATATCCCTTATGTAGCATTTTTAGAGGCACAAGCAAATTAGTAGCAGCAGTAGTAGTATTTAGTAAATAGAAATTGAACAAAGACCAAAGTTTACTTATATAACATATCTAAATTTTAATTGACACTAACACTAACTCACATGTCTCACTTTCTCTCTCACTCATATCCAAAGTTACTCTGACCCTGCCTCTAACTAATCTCTATCTATCACTGTGACTCTAGCTCTCCTAACATCTCCTATTCCTAAATCCAGCTCTGACCATCTCATATCCTAACCATGGCAGACCCAACTCCCACCCCCATAAACACCTGCCCTTTAAAAATCCCTCCAAAGATTCAGCCAATCACTAGTCACATCCAACCCTCCATGCTCTCCATGCTCCCAACAGATCCTTATTTTATCATATTTTCTATACATTGCCACATTTTACCATAAAGTTTATAATAAATGCAAGGACACTCCCATCCAAAAATCCATAGTATCACAGTCTTATAATTGTTGTATAGTAACAGCACATGGGAAAAAAAATAAGATGCACGCTGGATAAAATATGGAGAAAACTACAAAAAATAAAAATCCTGAGACGAGAGTCACTGGAAAAAGTGGCAGCAGACAGCAAAAATAAGTAGTGATTGTCTCTTCATTGTCGGGTTCCCATTAACACTTCTCCATTACAGTTGAGCACCCAGATGCATGATCACCTAGAGAATACAAAAGGGTCTGATTGGTTGCACTTAACTCTTTACACCCATGGAGGGCAGAAGCCAAGGATCAAGGTGCCATTTTGGCTTCTATGAATCTTCTGCAGTTTGCATCAGCACGCTTAGTAGTGCCAGAAGTTACATTCCAGGTGACCAAAAGTTACCTCTGGTCACTTTCAGCCTTGTGAGTGTGCAGTCCTGCATGAAGAATGTTCTGCATGTAGAATGTTAAAGCTATATCTCTGAAATGTAAGATATTGTCTATTATTTTAGCTCTAGAAAATCCAAACGGCATTCATGATTTTCTCCAGGGGGTGCTTAGAACAACACAAAATCCAAAATCTCCAAAATCTATTCTTCTAGTAATGAGCTTTTCTAATTTTGTATGTATAACATGCAACAAGATTTCTGTTTTTACTTCACTCCAACAGGATCCTAGTAGGAGCCTCCAAGGAGGCTTTCTTCTCCTGGTCCCTTGCCTCTTCTTCCTATTACAGCTATCTGCACCACCCAAAAATCTGTTCCCATGAGTTTCCCAGTACCTCAAATATACAGGATGCAGAGGGAGCGGCAAGGAAGAGATTGTTTCCTTTCCCTTTTCCAGTTCCATCAGCAGCAACGTCAACTACAGTAGCAAAAAATATCATTTTAAAATTTATTTATATTATTCTGCTGTCTAGGCTAAGAATCTCTGCTTCAAACTGTCTTCAAGTCAAAGTCTATTATACTGAGTTTTTCCCTTGCTAGACTTTTTAAAAAAATTAAATTACATAAATATATATTTTGTTTAATTTAGACATACATAAATACATAGAAATTAAGTTAGATGTTTTTGTTTTCTTTGTATTCCATGACCTATGCTGTTATGCCTCAGAGATTCCACACTGCTTCAACATTTTGGTTTAATTTCACATTTCCATTCTACAATATGTTTTTGTTTAGACACAGCTTGATAATTTCATAACCCAATTTATATTTTCTCCTACTACACTGCATAGCTGTAGTTTCCTTTTATGCACACAGCATGTAACGACAGGGGAAATGAACAACATAAAATATGGCCCTATTATAATTTTATGACTCTATATGAAATTAATTATGAAATTCATTTTGCTTCAATAACAGAAAAAGGAAGAACAGTATTACATTTCCCACATTGACCCTTGAATTCTTTTTTCTGTGCATTAGTTCAAAGAGAAACCTGATCCAAAATGTAACATTGTTGGGCCTATAGATAACAAATATACTGAGAGAATACTTTATTTTATGGGAAATACTTTTCAGCGTAAGGGACTGTTTTCTCTAGGAGACAAAGAAGAGCCATCCAAACTGTGACTCTGTACTTACTTGCTAACTTTTAAAAGATCATTTACAAGTATTTGGAAAATAAATGACAGGATACCCCATTTCATGCTTGCTTGACTGTAAATAGGTGGCTACTTTTAGGGTGCAAAGAAGAAAACACCATTCAGAATCCTAATAGTTCAGGACAAGAAAAATGTTTGTTTGCAGCATTCTGTTTTCTACTCTGATTCCTTGAATCTCAAGGTCCTGTGGAAAATACCTTGCTATTGTTTCCTTGATCCTGAGTCTGTATCTCCTTCCTAACAACTCTTGCACTGCTGCCTATCTAACCCCTATAATTCTCTCCTCACCTCACCCACATGGTTGAAAGGTCACCCACATATCTCTGTAGCTACAGTTCACCCAGTTAATGCCACATCTAGTATTTCCCTGACAAACATGTAATTTCTTTTCACGTGTCTTTAACGAAAAAGGTAGGTTTGGGAGGACCCAATCAGGATCAGGACCATGATGCACACGAAAGGCAGTTTTAGTCCTTTGCATCCCGGCTCTACAATTGGAATTAGAATTCTCTCTCCTAAAACTGTTACTTCCCTCAAGAAGGTAAAGTACCAGTGGCAACTGGTACTCCAGGATGTCTGGGAATAAGATTCGAAGGGGATTTTCATCAGAACCAAACTGCTGGACAATGGAGTGTTTCACATTTTTCACTGACGTGGTCTAATAAATATTATCCTGGGGGATAATATTACACACATACACACTCTCACATACAAAATGCAATCACAAGTTCTTGGCACAATCTGTACATAGAGCTGTTATGAACTACCTAGCAATCCCATGACATTCAGACATGAAAGGGGACAAGATAGAAGTCACCTAATTGTTCATAAGCACAGTGAAACTACCTTATTTTTGCAAAGCACAAGCTCATGCCGTATCTTCTATTATTTTGCAAGAGATCACGATCTGAATTCCAGATAGACAGTGACAGAATGCTGTTGTGTAGACTAGTAAGAAGAGTCCCCAGTATGCAGATTGGAAATAGCAGCTAGGCAAGTATGGGCTGGCTTCAGTTTTAAAAAGCAAGCAATAGCTCGCTGTATGAATTATTTGTGTTTGGCTAAAATTATGACCTATTAAAATCAATCCTTTCCTGGTTGAACATATTCCAGAGATAGTAGTTAGTATAGACAATGCATGGATGGGGAATATCTGTGTCACTCCACATATTGTTGGACCTTCCATCATTTCCAGTCCCTAGAACCAATGGTCACTGAAGGTAGAAGATATGTTCCAATAATATCTTTGCCTTCAAGGCAACTCTGACATACGTGACCCTAACATAGGGTATTCTTGACAATATTTATTCAGAGGAGATTTTCCAATTGCTTACTCAAAGGCTGAGAGAGTGTGACTTTCCTCAATAGGTTTTCATGCCTGAGGATGGATCTGAATCCTATTTTCCTGAGTCCTAGTCCAACATTCAAACCACTGCACCGTAGAGACCAATGGTGTCTAGAGAACCACATGTTCCTTGGCCGAGTCTATGTATTTCTGCATTATATTTCATTAAAATAATCATTTTGGAAACTAAGGTGTTAAGAAGGAAAATAGAACATTTGTGATAAGAGAAAGAAAGTGATCAGCTGATAATAAAAATATTACACAGGATGACAAAGACCCTTAAGTATGTGACCTTCAGCCATTCCTCCTCAATTTTGTTGTGTTGGTAGGTGATGCCACTCTTTTAGAGACCTGTATTTTGGAAGACTGAGATATTATTGCCTTGGTCACTTTCTGTGGGGTGAAATTTGGCATAAATACTCAGAAATGGAATGTTATTAAGCCTGAAAGTCAGCATATTTTATGTTTTAATATAATGATCTTTCACATCATAGTTCCTACTACCCACTCTCAGAAATAACGGCGTCTACTTACAAAATGGGTGCATTATTAATCGAGCGTGGTGGCTTTAGATCAAAATTACTGTGTGGGTTTCACGGCAAGGTTATTGTTCCCATCTGCACTGACTTTTTTAAAAAAAAAATATGGCCAACAGATTTGTTGTGATATTTTCAGCATATGGTGTGAATATCATACTTGACAGTTGACTTTAATTTGAATCCAAACTGGTCAATCAACATAGTTTGAACAGAAAGTCATAAAAGCTAAGAAAAAGAAACTCTTAAACCATAACGTGACTTGTTACATAGCCTTCAGCAAGTCTATTGACCACTAATACGACTCCACCAATTTGGATTGCCTGGATTTTTGAAGTGCCTGATTTAGCATGCCTTGAACTTTGGAAAATTCAATCCTATACGGTGCCAACACATTTAGCAGAAATACCATGCTACTTCTCAGTTTTATGGATCATAGAGACATACGCCATTTCCACACAAGGGAATTAAAACGGCGCAGTGCATCCTCTCACGGAGGTCATCTGCACCTTGGAGCGGACTAGGTCCAGACTACTTACCTCGGATCCGCACCTCAGTCCGCTCCGAAACGCCCCCAACTGGTCCTCCAGCGTGCTTTTTAAAGAACGGTAGAAAAACATTCTTTAATTTTTCGGAGCGCGCCATTGCGTACCTGCTCCCTTGTGCAGATTTGCAAGCTCACACCAATGCGAGCCTGCGATCTGCGGAGAGCGGGCTTTAGGCGTGGCAAGCTTCACAGTTGGTCGGGACCCACGAACAACCGGAAGCCGCCATTTTGGAAGCTGGAGCAGTGTGGATCTAAGACCTTGCACTGCTCCGATTCACCCTGGACGAGATGAGGAGCCCTGTGGAAGGGCTTAAGAGACAGTCCACGTTGGTCCGTGCCAGGAAAGATCCTGTAAGTACCGACACGGAGCGATTTCCTTGCCTCATGCAGAAATGGCCACAGACTTTGAAGTGCCTTATCAAATATGAAGTCCTAGTTAGAGTTCACACCTGATTTTATCTCAAACCCTTTCATTTACTTTTTCCGGCACTCCATGGTTATCTGTGGAACTCTCATTCAACACCACATTTCAAATGAATTGGTTTTCTTCCTGTCAGGTTTCTTCTCTGCCTAGCTTTCACAACCATATACGAAAATTGGAAATGCTATAGCATGGATGATTCTGATGTTGATATAGAATGATATATAAAAGCTACCTAAATCTCCATATCCTGCTTCTAAATACTTCAGTGACAAGTATTTCAGCATATTTCTAGGCAACTTATTTCACAGCTATGCTGTTCTTAAAAGTATAATGCTCTTCCTAGTGTTTAACATTAATTTTCTTCATTATAATCTGACCTTTCTTTTTGCCTTGTCCATGGAAGACAAGGAGAACAACTGATTCTCCTTTAGGCAATTGTTCATGTACCTCATTCTGGAAATTTTTATGAAAGTCTCTCAGTATCGCCCAGTGAAATAAAGTGAGTTAATTTAGGATTTCTTTATGCTGTCATATTCTCCATGCCACTGATTGCATGTGTGTTTGTGCTTCTCTTTGGATTCCTTTCAGATTTTCCAATGACAAGAGCTAAAAACTGTGCTCCATCAATGACCTCAGTAGTGGCAAACAGAGTTGAAACATAATCACATACATATTTACTCAGAAGTAAATCCTACTGTTTCCAGAATTAGAATTTAGAATTATAGCCTTGGAAAAGTAACAGCTGAATCCTCTTCTAATTCCTTTATTAATACAGCCTCATATGGCATTTACTCTCCTTGCAACAACATTATTATGCAGAATGATGTTAATTCTGACTCCCCAGGATCTTTCTTAGCACTGCTTTTGGGTAAATGCGTATAACCAGAACTTTGTTCTTACCTGAGGGCATTATATCACTTGCAGTCTCTTGTTCCCCAGTAAATCCACCCTGAGAGGTGGTTGCTCCAGAGCAAAGCTGCTGGTTCTGGAGGCTGGAGAAAAAAGAAAGCCTCTTGGTGCAATTTTGGATATCTTTTGGATTTTCTTGAATATATCCTACCTATATCTGCTGTTTTCCCATTTTCTAAGATCCTGCTGAGTTATGTGCTATGATCTTCCAAAATATTATCTGTCCCAATTTAGCATCATCCATAAATATTAGAAACGTACTGTCAGTTTCATCCTCCAAGACAAGGATTCCTTTAAAACCAGCAGTTTGTGCTCAGGAGCT
This sequence comes from Iguana delicatissima, assembly GCA_948472985.1. NCBI lineage: Eukaryota > Metazoa > Chordata > Lepidosauria > Squamata > Iguanidae > Iguana > Iguana delicatissima. The sequence goes on along the minus strand of CAOKZL010000164.1, from coordinate 627,156 downwards.
CTGATTATCAAAGAGATTTTTTTCCCTCCTAAATTTTCTCTGCAATTTCAATAAATGGTTCCAATACACCCAGGCATTGCTTTAAGAATATCTAAATACAGAAGACATGGCAGATGTACAATTAGTTACATATATACATGGGTCTCTGAATCATACTACCTTGTCTGAAGATTATATTTTGTTTCTGTTAACTAGTCAATCACTGCAATACCCAGAAATAAGCTAGGAGTATTATCTATTGGCAGAGAAAACAATAATTTGTTTTTATATGAGTAAAAAATATTCATATAATCTGCTTTCAGAAACTATTAACAAAAAACAAAGCAATAATAGAAAATACTCTCTGTTCATGGGTCTACTGGCAAAAATTTTGTCCAAACAGCTATTACACTGAAAACATATAATTTAGAGGTAAATAATTAAACTAAATGTATCAAAATACTCATTATTATGAGGCACCAAAAATAAAGTAAACTCTCTCACAATACAAGAGGAAGTGCTTTAGAGATGCAGTGTGAATTAAGATCAGACAAAGGGCTCTTTCATTTTACACAATTATAGCACTATGGTTCTACTTTACCACCATGTCTGCATGCTATGGAATCCTAGAGTTTACGTAGTTTTTTCCTACTAAACAGAGGAGGAAGTTAACTTGCTTTCCACTGAATTTAGAGCAAAACTGAAAAACCAATTTTTCTAGAAGAAATTCAAGAAATGATAAAAAGACTTATACCAAATAAGTCTCCAGGAACAGATGTGATGTAATTCCTCAAGAGAATTTTATATACATATTAGAGAGATGTTGTTCTCATGATTACAGATTATTTTTAATAATATTCTGGAGTTACTGAAACTTTGTCTTATTAAAACTTTCCAAAGGTCCATTGAAAATGGACTCTTATCATTCAGTATCTTTATCAAATAATCACTGTAAGATCTTTGCATTTATCACCTAGCTTAAAATTTAAGTTAATAATATTATACACACTGATCACTTTGGATACTTGACCTGTAGGTATATTGCTGATTCAATACCTAAGCTGCCTGATATAACTGATTATTTTAAGTGTGGGGATTCTCCATTGGTTCTAGAGCTTTCAGTTGTCTTAATTGGCCATTCCTACTAAGTTCTTTCTTGTTTTATCAATAGCCCAAAATTTAAATCAGCAGTTTCTGCAACTGATTCTCTATCACATGCTAAGGTACAGATTAATAATCTGGACTCTAGATCCATTACAATAATGAATATTGCTTAGCAAGAGTGTCCACTATGCCATTTTTTGTTTCCTTTAGTAATCAAGTCTGTGGGGAATTACTGTGTTTGTTGGTGTAGAAGACTCCCTTTTTTTCCTGAAAAATACTACTTGAAAATGGGCTGCATCTTATATGCTGGTGTGTCTCATATGCCAGCAAATAGTGTTTGCCAGTGTATAAATGAAGTGTGTCTTATATACGGGTGCATCTTATATGCCAGGAAAAATAGTACATTAGATCTGTACAGGTATTAAAGGGACTGAGGTCCAGAAACTGAGTGACCTCATTAGTCTTTCTGCTAATGATATGATTTTGATGCTCAGTAAACCCATGGAGGCCCTTCAACAACTGAGGACTTTACAAAGTTACCTGGATTGAAAGTTAATTTTCATAGTCTGATCTTATGTTTCAGTATTCCTACTACTACTCAGATAGCCATTCCCTGGACATTAAATACCCTTTTTAAACAACAAAACAGTTCAACTATTTAGCAATGCAATAACTTAAAAAGCTAGCAAATCTTTTGAGACCAATCATGGGATACTCTGGAAACAGATATTGCAAAATGTATTGTAAACTGCTTTGAGTTCTTTCAAGGAGAAAAATGGGATGTAAATAAAGATACTACTACTACTACGACCACTACTACTATACTACTACTACTACTACTACTACTAATAATAATAATAATAATAATAATAATAATAATAATAATAATAATAATAATTTAAAATGGTGGAATGGTCTGGCATTGTTACATTGTCACTGTAATTTGGTTCTCCTAAAATTTTCTTATTTATCGTATATACTTCCAATTGATCTTTCAGATTGTTGGTATGTGCCTTCATGTCATTTCCAACTTATAGTGACCCTAAGGTGAACTTATCATGCACTCAAACCACTATACCATACTGTTGGTCTGAGTTTTCAGATAAGACACTGAAAACTTGGCATAACAAAAATTAGAAGCCTATGTTTTTAGTAAATCCAGAATGGTTGGAGCTCTTATAGATAATTTTTTAGGGGTGGATGAGGTCTTCTAAAAGCTCTTCTAAAAGCCTGTTATGAAGCTTAGGGATTGCACCATTTATTTACTTTGATAAACAAAAAGCAAATGGAGCTATGGACACAAACTGAAAAACCATTACTTAATACTCAGATAGTTAAATAAATCCCATTTGTGAGAAGGAAGCTTCTTAAATCTGTGAAATGTACTTATTCTAATCTAAAAGCAGCCCTTATACTGTGGAGACATAGGCCTTTTCCACACCGGGCAAAGGAGTCGCTCCGTGCCGCTACTCATCAGACCTTTCGGCTCCCCGGTCCGCTCCACGGCACTCCAGAGCAGTGCATGCTCGTCAATATGCACTGCTCCGGCATCCCAAATGGCGGCTTCCAGTTGGTTGAGGGTCTCGACCTACCGCTGAAGCTCACCAGCCTAAAGCCCGCTCCCAGGCAGATCACAGGCTTGCATTGGTGCGAGCCTGCAAATCTGCATAAGGGGGCAGGCTCGCAGTGGTGCACTGCGTGCTTTTGAAAGACCAAAAGAAACAGGTCTTTCAAAAGTATGCTGGAGGACCAGTTCGGATCGTTCCGGACCAGACTGAGGTATGGATCTACCTTAAATAGGTCTGATCCAGTCCGGTCCTAGGTGCAGACCTCCTCCTTGGAGGACGGACTGCACCGTTTCAAAAACCCCATGTGGAAAAGGCCATAGAAAAGAGGCTCTGGTGCCTGGCATCTCACTATGAATCTACCACACTATCCTCTGGATTTTTACCTAGAACACTTTAATGGAAAAGCTCTTGCTAAAGTAGGAATAAGTAAGTTGTGAAATATTTATGCTGCTACCCAACTACTTACACAGAATATGTGGATAAATCACCCTAAGGATTCAAATATAAATTGATTTACACAGTACTAGGTTGGCCATTTCATCAGGCAGCCACATATTAATACCCAAACTTTAAAAGAATTTGCTTTATTTGAAATGTTGTTAGGATGGATGGTTGGGTTAAGGGATTTATCTTCCAAATGTACATACATACATACATACATACGTTTCATTTTTATATGTGTCCCTCAAATAGTCTCAGAATAACACAGGAAACTGAAATTTACCTAGATAAGGTAAAATTGGATAGTATGTTGGGTAAGTTACTTTCCAAAAGTGTCTCTGCTTCAATAACAGAAAATATTAAAAATTTTACATAAGTGGTGTTAATGGCTATCACGCATAGACCACAATATTTCCCCTCTTTGCTGGCAAGGCTGTAAAATGATAAATTGCTATAAATAGTTAGGACAGTTCTGTAGTTTCTAGGACACAATCTTTTCTGAAATAAATAATATTATTAACCAGCATCTTACAAAGATTCCACAATAGGTCCTCCTGGGATCTTTTCAAGAAGATAATACAAAGGCACCCCACAAATGCTTAATTGTTTATTTATTCACAACTGCCAGACCATCACCACTCAATTTTGGAAAGATTTAAAGGGGATAAGAAAGAATGGCAATTAGTTTTGTTTTAAAAATTAACCATCAAATTCAAATAGCTGAAGGGAGGAAAGGAAAACACAGTTTTATTGTGATTTTAGATTGTTTTATTGACTATGTGGAGGGGATATAATGTTGAACTTCTGAAGGCTTTCAAATCTTTTTGGATGACTGTGTAAGGAAATGTCTTTGACATCTTTTATTTTTGCATTATGTGTGCCTTAATTGAAAAGTACTGCTGTCCAGGAGGTGGTGTCGAAGATGAAATTACAATATAAAATCACTTTTAAAATTATTTTTTAAAAATAAAAAAATATACCAGGGAGGAGTACATCTACCATAGTAAAGTTTTTATTAAAATGAAAAATGAGAAGTATGTCATGTTTGGACATTGCTTTAAGGAGCTATGGGTCACTAAGACCTAGGAGAAAAAAGTGTAAATTAGAGACAAGCACTTTAATAAAATGTTTTCTTTAATAACATCATCCAACTTTAAAAAGTCTCAGAAAATAACATTTCATTAAAGACAAGTATGTATGGGGTAAATTTTTCATTTCCTGCTCATGTTGAAGGTATTATCCATATTATTTAACCACAGTTGAGAACATATAACAAGAGATATAAATTTTTTTTGTATTCTTATTTATAGTTCCTTGTTACCCCAATATCTTACCTTTTGCAAAACATTAGTAAGATTTATGGGAGTCCAGGGTAATTTCAAATTGTTGGACTGCTTACTTAAATCATGCTGCTGACTCCATTCTCTTTCCTCATGTTAATCCAAGCAGTGAAGATAAATCTGATACAACTCTCCAAATCGGCAGGGGATTTGTTTTCTGTCAGTGGAAATGTGACTGCAAGGAGAAAAGAGGGAAGGGATAATTGTAAATATTATAATGGCAACAGGGCTTATAATAATTAACAGAGTGCTTGCTAAGATATTAACTTGCTTATGTAAACTGTTTATTTGTAGTCACTTGTGGTCAATTTCAGCAGCAAGAGAGAGGTGGGATGGAAGTTTTATTAAGAAACCAATATTTCACTATTATAGGTCCACTGATCAACATTCAAGCTGCCCACAGCCAACAACAAGGGGGAAATCCATACAGTAATATGGAATGGAACCAAAATGTTGGTTACAAGACACTCAGAAAAATCAATATTAATGCTCACATCACATTCTAGACTAATCCTTTAGTTGAGAGAGAATTAGTAGTAAGACTGAATTGGCTTCAGTTGTGAATTTCCTTTTGATGTAGCCATTTTAAATAGCAGAATTTTAATATAATGTTGGTTCTAGCTAAATCCCAAGACTTCTTTTTGATGCCAGAACAAGTAAAATACATGAAATATGTCATGTGAGTACAAGGATTTGCTGCAGGATCTGACCAAGGATCCACCTAGTCTTGCATTCCAATTCAAAGAATGGTCAATTGAATGCTCCTTAGAAAGTCAGAAGTTCATTATAAACAGATGGTTATGTCTAATATTAAGCTAGCAGAAACATTATAACCATCAATTTTGCCATTGCTAGCACAATTAGCACTCATCTAATGAAGTCAAAATCTACAATAGGTTGTGAAATGCTTTATACAACAGTTTGAGGAACATCTCATGGAACACCTTGTGGAATGCCTCATACCACACCTTGTGGAACAACTTCCCAAGTGGCTTATGAAACAGTTCGTGCAAAGGGAATGTGGGATCCTACATACTGGACATTTTACCCTTTAAAAAGACAAAGAAAAAGAAATTTTCAAAAAATACTCCTCTATGAAGCACGAGAAGCCATTTTGTTACATCCCAACCACTACAGAAAGTAAATCAGCAGCATTTGGGGACAGGGCAGTCTGAAGGTATTATTGGCCAAGTTTTTTAAATATATATATATATATATATTGAATAAGAGAAGTACTGGGGCCCCTAGGAATCTCATAAACAGCCTTGAGGTCTATATGCAACCCACTACCTGTACATAACTCACCTCAGGTTTATACTATATCGAGGCCTAAATCCTTCACATCGAATAGAGACTGATAAACATAGTTTCTGTGCATTTGTCCAGTTTTATATAAAGATATCTAAGCCCATGACTACTCTACTTTGCAATTATTATTTTCATACAGAGATTCTGCCTTTGAATTAAAACTTATGGCACTATTCTGCAAAGACTAAAATACACATTGGCTGATTTATAAATATCAAACCTAATTGAAACAAGAGACTAAAGCAAACATTATCAGAGGAAAATTCTCCAGCTCTTAAATTATGGGTCTTTTACATGCAGACAAGATGTACAGGACTGAGTAAGAACTGTGTGTGCTGGCTGGAATGTCTGTGGTTATTAAAGATAAATTCTGTACTTTCAGAGTTCTGAGCCTGCAAACATTTTTAAAGTGTTATCGCTGCTGCAAAGATTATAGCCTATAAAAATAAAGCAAGATAATATATTAATTCTTTGTCTCTTGGACCACTCCTATCCTTCCTACAAAGAAAACAATTAGCAACTGACATTTATTCTCAGAGGCAAAGCCCTTTGCCTTATGATCACAATGTGATGACAGCAGCAACTGAAGCAGAGCTAAGAGTTCATCCTTCAATATTTATTTATTTATGTATTTATTTGTCTCTTATTTCTCAGACGCTCCAGGAAGCCAGTCAAATTCAGACATATCTTTGTACCATGTATGGCCAAAGTACTGGCATTTATATTCTAATTTGTGCATGTACCCCAAAGCAGAATTTAGCACAATGACATTCAGATATATCTGCTACTGAGTGGCAGCTATAAATGGTAGATTAATCAGATAGATCAGTGCAATGCAATGTTGTGCAAGTCTTCTCCTGTGTATGGGTGCATATGACTGCAGCAATGGAGCCTAGTCCTATACATATTTATTTGAAAGTCAGCCCAGTCTTTTATAGGGCTTGTTCTCAAGTAAATATGTGTAGGACTGTAGCCCAATAAATGAATGCTATCCATATGAATTCAGCAATAAGTCCAATCGAATTTTAGTGCAGTTTATTACCCAGTAGACATGCTTACGATTATAGCCTTAGGCTGCAATACTACATATATTTAACAAGTAGTATGTGCCCTAAATACCCTAAAAGCACCAGATCCCACTGATCTTAGAAACTAAGCAGGGTCAGCCCTGGTTAGTATCTGCATTGGAGGCTACCAAGGAATAGCAGGTGCTGTAACTTTATTTCAGAGGAAGGAGCTGGCAAAACCACCTCTGAGTATATCTTGCCTAAGGAAACCCTATGAAATTCATGATGTCACCATGTCAGCATGTGACTTGAAAAACATACACACGTGGGGATGTATCTAAGGAGGAAAAGGCAAAATTAGGGCACTGTCCATCCAGATAAGAATACTGTCACACTCAAAAATGGTATTTTCTTCAAATATCTAGCATTGTCAAGCCTGAGACACTGAAAATCATTCATAGCAAAATGTCTATTCTCACTTCCTTGGTAACTTTGCCTTCTCCTTTTCTTTGGATGCCTAGACTGTATTTCTGAATGCTCAGTTTTAAGTAACTGAAAGGCTTGAAATTTGGGGACTGAAGGAAAATTTCATGTTGATGGGGCAATGGCCTCATCCTGTCCATATCCTGTAGCTACACCCAAGCTTGCTTCTAAGTAAATGTGCACAGAATAGAACTTTAAACTGATGAGGCTGCAAATCAAGGGGGGATTTGCCCATTTGTTATTACCATATTCAAGTAACATAAATTTTCTCAAAAAATCAATATAGGTTGGTGGTGACTCATCAAATGAGAGGTGGAGGGGGCAGTAGAGTTCTATCTAGCAAGCCCTCCTTGCCAATGAGGAGAGTAAATTTGCAGAAATAACTATATTTTTGTTAAATTGGGAGTTATATTACTGAAGGATTTCATAAAAGCACAAAGGTTTGGTAAATTTACTGACATGAGATTAATTTGTCTAAAAAATAAATAATTAAACCAGATACAGGGGGAGAAAAACATTTAGTTCACACTGTAAAGCAAACTGACCTAATTTTTCTCTTTCAAATAGAAAATAAATTATCCTTAGAAGTGTATCCTTAGAAACCAAATAGATACATTCACTCATTTCTAATTTGAATAACTTAAAACAATTAAAACCAATTCACTGATTGTAATAAAAATTGAAAAAAAGTTTTCTTATTAATATTGCTGTTTGGCTACTTCTTGAATACAAAAAATGAACAAGGATCATAACAGCAGCAACTTCTAAGCTTATCATGTGGAGAAAATTGCTGGGCCCCTCTAAGCATGCTGTACGCCAGGACTATTTTTAATGCCACCTTTAGCTACATCCTGGGGTGAGGACAAGAGACTACCAAGAATCACCTCTTACGGTTACAGCTACCATACAAAAAGCTTTTTAGTGTATACTAAGAAAAAACCAAGCCAGTGTGGTATAGTGGTTTGAGTGTTGAACTACAACTCTGGAGACCAAGGTACAAATCCCTGCTGTGCCATGGGAACCCACTGGGTGAGCTTGGTCACACTTTCTCAGTCTCAAAGGCAAACCCCCTCTGAACGTAATCTCACCAAGAAAACCTAGGAAATGACTTGAAAGCTAATAATAATAACAATAACAATAACAACAACAACAACAATAATAATACAAAATTCACTATGGTAACTTGAAGATATACACTCTCTCTCACGTGCACAAACACACACACACACACAAATCCTACTCTTCTACCTGTTGGGTCAAATAACTTGTCTACACTTCAATTTCACCACATATATTCTGTTTCTCTCTTCCCCTGCCCTGGAGTTGGCTCAGTATACTTTACTGCCTAGGACAAAGTACAAGATGGGTTTTCCTCTCCCAAATGTAGTCTCTGGCATCCCCAGGTATGGCTGGGAAAATTCCTGCCTAACACTCCCAAGAGCAGTTGCCAATTCATCTCAGCATGGACTGAAACAGACCAATTGTCTGACTCAGTGTAAGGCAACTGCCTGTGCTCTTAACAGCTACACTTTGGTCAGCAATTCATCCTAAAGGCGCTTTCAGAGTGGCCTAAAGAATCATGAGTTCTCGTGAAATGCTTCCTTGGATTTGTTGGTGTTTTCCCTTTGTTGTGGCCTCTGAATCTTCTCATTCCATTTCTTTGGAAAGGCTGTTTCTAACTATTTCTTGGGTCCGCACTAGGGCTCTTTCACGTTTTTTAAAAAGAGAAAACAGGGCGTGGTTTGCTAAGGTGGTCCTATGATTTGTGCAAATGGTTTCCTCTCTGATTTTTTTTAAAAAAATTTCAATAGTGTTACAGTACAAAACTGCCATTTCACTAATACACTATAACTCTAAAATAAAAACTAAAAAGGAAAGGGAGAGAGGATAAGGGAAAATATCCTTTGAATTGATCTCAGAATTAAAAAGAAACCTACTTAAAGATATGGATAAAATGGTGGTAGGGGGGTCAGGAATTACCAGAAACTAGTCTGGAACAACAGAAACATCCTTTGGATATTTTTTTTTTAAAACTCCAAGAACTACAACAACAAATGCTGTAAACTCCAGCAACCTCCTGATACATTTTCTCTGTGTGGAAACCCCCAAAATCTGTGTTATGCTATATTCCCCTTGCCTTGGCTTGCAACAGGTCAGTCAGTGCAATCTTAAACTGAAAAAGCCATTTTTTCATCACTGACAGCACGTAGGAATTATTCTTGATGTGGTTTAACATGTGGGTTAGCACTGGATTTACTTGCTCTTTGCCAGAAGCTAGTGCAAAGAATGCAATAAGCAAATATAAATAACACAGTCAATGTAAATTTTAAAAAATTACTAATATTTGTAACAAAAACTAATAACAAGACAACTGTAAAAAAAATATTTCTCCACCAGAAAGCAAAAGTGAACTATCATCAACAATACATTATAGCTAATGTTGAATTATGACTTTCAGAAGATACGTGAAAAGCATCTTGCCATTTTAAGGCAAAAGTGGAATCTCTGTAAGGGTCAATGGAAAAGATAAAGCACTTAATCACCACTGCTTCTGCTTGAAAATGCAGAATCAGATAGTCCAGACTGTGATAATAATGTCTTTCTAGAAAATTAGAAGGCACAATTTGAAAAAGAAATGCTGTGTAAGCCCTCCACAAATTAAACAGGTCAAAAGGAAAAGGAATTTTCCCAATTATAAGAAGTCTTTAAATGACAGAGCCACAGGAAAACGACAACTTTTGAATCACATCCAGATCAGACTAGATTTCAATGTGAAGAACTTAATTTGAAGCAAGGCTTTGCCTCTGTTCTTGATGTCATATATACTCAAGAGATGTCAAAGGGTGGAAAATAAAATCACTCTTTGTTTAATACAAATCTAGAATCTTTAACATGGTAGAAAGATTCTGAAGCTCCACTCCAAGAGACATTTCTTGAGAAGTCTGTGATCTACATGAACAAAAGGATTTCTCCAAACTAAAGATGGAAAGAATATTTGGAAATATTTGGAAAATGGTTAAAAAACGTTTTCTTTGAGTGTCAGGAAACCCTATTGAGGAGAAACCTGAACTGATAAGAAACTTCACAATCTGAGATGAATTCTGAGCAAAATTCACACTTTTGTGCAGAAAACAGCATTTTCTGCACAGGACATATTTTTTTCTTTCATTTATTCACATCTTAACATTTTCTGCTCAGAAAGTAATACTTCTGCACGTAAATATTATTAATATTATCTGTTTTGAGTTGTACTGGAGAAGGAGTTAAATTCAGTAACATCTCAGTTGGTTTACTTTGGCATCAAATACAAAAGTTCTACAAACCCAAGTTCTTTCTGTGTTCACCCTGGAGACAGATAAAACAGAAGATAAGATCCTACAGCAGGGTGGCATAGCATCTGTCTCCACATGTGAACTTACACATTGATTGTGCTGTGCAACTCCTATGTTGAATGGTAACGTTGCACAACTGAATGCACAGCTGAATCTGTAGCCAAACACATATGAGTGTCATAGACACAGTGGCACCATATGCACAGCTGCACTGCAGCCTTGAAATGAGTGAAGACATTCTGCTTTGGGCAACAACATCCAGCCATTTCTATGGAGGAACTTGCAAAAGACACCAGTTGGACTTTGGGCACAGCATAGATATGGAAGGTTGCTTCTCAACAAAGTTGAAAGTACTAGACTACATGTACCTAAAGTCTAATTCAGTATAAGGCAGTTTCATGTGATACCAAATGAAGAGAAGCTACTAATACCACAAAGGGCAGGATCAGAATTCAAAATGACCTTAAGAGGTTAGAGAACTGGACCAAAACTAACAAAATGAATTTCAACAGGAGAAATGTAAGGTACTACATTTAGGCAGAAAACATGAAAGGCACAGATATAGGATGGGTGACACCTGGCTTAACCACAGTACATATGAAAGAGAGATAAGAATCTTAATAGACCACAAGCTGAATGTGAGTCAGTTGTGTTATGCGGCAGCTAAAAAAGTCAATGTGATTCTAGGCTGCATCAATAGGAGTATAGAGTCTAAGTTAAGGGAAGTAATAGTACCATCTGTTCTGGGTTTGTCAGACCTCACCTGGAATAATGTGTCCAGTTTGGGCACCAAAATTCAAGAAGAATATTCAAGAAAAATATTAGCAAGCTGGAACATGTCCAGAGGAGGATGACCAAAATGGTAAAAGGCCTGGAAACCATGCCCTCTGAGCAGCAGCTTAGAGACCTGGGTATGTTTAGCCTGGAAAAAGAAGGTTAAGGTGATGTGATAGCCAGGTTTAAATATTTGAAATGATGTCACAGTGAAGATGGGGCAAACTTGTTTTCTCCAAACTCTAAACTACAGGAAAAGAGCTCCCACCCAAACATTAGGAGGAATGGTAAGAGCAGTTCAACAATGGAATATGCTACCTCAGAGCGCGATGGGGTCTCTTTGGATGTTTTTAAAAAAAGTCTGAATGACCATTTGCCAGGAGTTCTTTGATTGTGCATTCCTGTGTGGAAGGGGGTTGGTCTGTCTGGCTCTTGCAGTCTCTTCCAACCCTATGATTCTATGTAAAAGAAGATATATATAGACAGAAGTTCTGTAAGTCAGCCTGTTAGCTACATGCCTATTAACAACAAAGGTGAAACTTGGAGACAGGACTCATGCAAGACAGCAAGCCAACAGTCAGTTTGAAGGACTTCCTAATATTTTGAGGATGACAAGAACACCGGACCATACAATTTATTTATGCTGGGAATTATTTAATTACAACACCTTCAACAAGATTCATTTCATAGGGGAAGAGATTTTAAGAAATAATGGCCATTTCCGCATGGGGCAGAGCGTTCTCCAGGGAGGACATCTGCACCTGGGAGAGGACTGGGTCGGACCTACTTAACGTATATCTGCACACCAGCCCACTCCGGAACGACCCCAAGTGGTTGTCCAGCGTGCTTTTGAAAGACCGCTAAAAACAGGTCTTTCAAAAGCATGGAGCTCGCCACTGCGAGCCTGCTCCCTTATGCAGATTCGCAGGCTCGCATTGGTGTGAGTCTGCGATCTGCCGGGGGCGGGCTTTAGGCTGGCAAGCATCAGCGGTTGGTCAAGACGCTTGACCAACCGGAAGCCGCCATTTTCATCCCTGGAGTAGTGCAGAGCAGCAGCCACGCACTGCTCCAGAGAAGCATGGACCGGACCAGGGAGCCCAAAAGTCCGGTGAGTAGCGTCATGGGGCAATTCTCTCGCCCCATGCGGAAATGGCCATTGTTTGACTTGAGACACCTAGCATCTCAAAACTATCTTTTCTCATTCTCTCCTTTTCTCACAAGCTGAAAAAGCATTCTAAAATAGAAATATTGCAAGAGATTTGCATAGGGACCCATTTCATAATATAAATGTTTTTGTCTCCTCAAAAGAAGCAGGAAATCCACCTTCTCTTCACAAATTTGGCTTCCCAAAATAAAGCATTTTCAGAAAGCAATCAGCAGGATTTGTAACTGGGTGTGCCTACATGAAAATAACACTCTGACAGCCAGAGCACTTGATTTATTATCCTTTATGAGGGGAAAAAAGAAACACTAATCCTTTTCCACCATGAGAATAACTAGCTCAGTAGAAAATGAAAACAAGCACAAATAAAACACCAACCAGAATTGATTCAAACATGTACACTTTCTAATAAAAAAATTGAAACCAGATGTTGCTTAAGATGAGTGATAATTAAAGAAGATAAATTAAAGACATGTTGTCTTGTGAATGATTGTGTTGCACTCTAATTACTTTTGCATGAAAAAGAAATTGGCAAACTGCTGCTCCTGTCTGTTTTCAAGAGTTTTTCTCTAATAGGAAGGTGAAGCAAGCTTCTCTAGAATTTGCATCCCCCTACACTTCTTCTAATTTAATCCAGGGTGGTTTAGCAAAATGATGGAGATTGGGAGCCGAACATCCTCAGTGTTCTAACATTGCCTTACATTGTTGTTCTTGTTGTTGTTGTTATGGTGACCCTAAGGTGAAACTACCATGGGGTTTTCTGGGGCTGAGAGTGTGTCATGCACCCAAGATCACCCAGTAGGTTTCCATAACCAAATGGTTAATCGGACCTTGGTCCGATTGTAGTTGAATGCTCAAACCACTACACCACACTGGTTCTCAACTACCCTCCAACATTTTGCAGATATGAATAGAGACAGGTACACCTGACCAGCATCAGTGTGTGCTCAGGGGGTGTGGCCAGGCAACAAGAGGGCAAAAGTTATTAATGAGGAAGAATACACAAAACTACTATTTTAAGCATAGAAACCTTGGAATTCATAGACCGGGTTCAGGGAATCTTGAAAAAAAGAAAAAAAAATCCAAAATCAGTTAATAAAATACTTTACATGTGTGCTCGTACACATGTGCACACATGCAGCATAATTCACAATAAATAAAATATTTTATTGTAATCAGAATACCTTTTTCAGACCATACTCAACATTAGCTTTCTTTCAGGTCTGTGGTCACTACAACAGCTCTGAATTCACATGCACTCCTTCTGCCCAACGCACATTACGTTATCAGGACAAATCTCAGTTTCCCCAAAAATATTCAAGCCCAAGCCTCTCATCTTAGTCTGCTTCCTACAGCTGTTAAAATGAAAATGGGATGGGTAGATGTGGGTGTGGAAGAATAAGGTACAATACTTTCAGCTTCCAAAGATAAATGGAATTAAATTATTTTTTAAAAAAAACTAGAAAAACCGAGTTTTCATAAAGAAATTGATGTATTCCCATAGCCTTTTAAAATGGCCTTTTAAAATGTTTTAGGCTACAATTCTGTAGACATGTACCCAAGAATAAGGCCATTTCTGCACTTTGAGGCCCCTCCCTAAACTGCAAACCCCAGGATTCCATAGGATGTTGAATGTGGAATAATAGCACTGTAACAGTCTAGTGCGGAAATAAATTAAGGCTGACTGAACACATTGGAACTTGTTCCTGAGTAGGTGTGTGTCTGATTGCTTTTTTAATGTAAATGGAATATTGTTCTGCAGAAGAATATTATCTTAAAGTCAATAGATAGCACATCTCTCCAAATACTCTCTCTCTCTCTCTCTGTCTCAAAGGTCAGTTTCTTTCCTATGGCACTATGCACTCAGGTCTTGGGGAGTCAGAGAGAGAGAGAAATCAAAAGGAAGGGGAATGGAGAATAGAAAACCTTTCTTCACACACACACACTCACACCCAGTGAAACGAACCCTTAAAATGCATAGTGGAGTAAATTCAGTGTTTAATTGCTCTGTGACAACAGCCCATAAACCCATACAGGGAAGTTTATTAAAATAATCAAGATGCAAGTTAGGAGTAGAAGCTTAGGACAAAGTTACAGTCCAGAACTGGCTTTGATACTGTGCTTCTCAAAACCACAGATAATTCTCATTGGTGACTCATTTCAAGTAAAAACTCAGTTTCTTAGGACTCTGCCAGCTTGTAGCTTTCACTTTTTCCTGAAAACAACTCAAAAAGTTAGCAACCTGTTTTTTTCTTTAAAAAAAATAGTTTTCTAAATCATTATAGTACTCGTGAAAATTTTGTGTATGTCGTTAAATGAAAATGAGGATTTTTCTATTATAGGTAAGACAGATTTCTATACATGATAGAGTGGCCATTCCTCTGTAGGACCTGACAAATAATCTTTAAGAGAGAACAGTTCACAGACTATTAAGTAGTTCATAAATCATGCCTTTAAAGCTATGAGGGTTAGTTTCCTCTAGGCCCATTCGGTGCTATACCTCCTGCCAGTACCACCTAGCACTCATGGTGACAATTTCTTTTCTCCTGAGAATGTCTATGCCTATAGCGAAGTTCTGTGTGTGCTATGGTTCAGAAAGAGTGCAGAATCATGGCATGGGGTGTAGAATTCAAGTGTCTGAGAATGTTAAGGTCAATTTTTAGCTCTGAGAGCAGCTATAGCGCTCACAATATTCCATGTGGTAAATATCTCAGGAGCTATACAGTCCGATGAATACATTCCCAGTACTTAAAAGTGAAAATGCACTGCCTTTCTTAGTTTACCTTGCACACGCCCATATTCACATACACCTTATCTTTGGAACACTGACCATTAGTCTACGCCGGTTGCTTAGTTTCATATCCATAATTAAATAATGTATCTTGATCCACTACCACTCAGCCTGTCTTAACAGAGAGCAGCCACATCAGGCAAAGAAGTTTGTTCAGCAAGTGAGTAAGGCTGCAGTGAGGATTTATGTGAGGAGATCCTGCTTTTGATTGTCACAGCATTGTTCATGGGTGACAGGGGCGGGAAATGTCATCCTCCCAGCACCTTGATTGGCAAATGAAAAGACTGCCTTTGGTGGATGTGGCTACTGACTGTTAAGATGGGCTGGAGGGTATTTACGTTGTCTTACAGACTTGCTGCATATGGAGCGGTTATGAATCTGTAGCTCTAAGTTAGGAAGCTGTATGTGCAATACAGAATGTAAACCTTTTTTTTTTTTTGATTGCCGATGCCGGCTTATGAAGTTTGGGGTCATAATTCAAAGGCTTAACTGTTCCAAGCTGTGCTAGATAGTCCCAAAACAAAACACGCAAATAGCTAGCACAACCATTTTTTACAAAAATGAAAATAAGAGAAATATATTTGTTCGAATTACTGTTACTGCCACTGATAAACGGCCTGAGGTTTAAATTACTTTCACATGTACACCTAACTCCACGAAGTGCGCAACTATTTCATCTTGGCATCAACTGACAAAAGCTGAATGATTTCTGAGATATTAGAACAATTGTTTCTCTAGCATATAGAGACTTTGTGGAGCAGTCAAGCAATATGCGGTGTGTGGTGTCCAAAAGCCCACAACTCTTTGGCAAGTTAGGAGAGTTTTACCCACAAGGGAGCTGGATGAGTTTCTTTTTCCTCATTTTCACCTGAAAAAATAGTCTTTCATTTTCAGGAAAACCTTTTCAAAAGCCCTTGAAATGAAACCACAAAGTATTTTGTTTTTCCATGAAACAGGAATGCTTTAAAAACGTGGGCTTCATCTAATTGTGGGCAAAAGACTAATTTTCACCAGCTTGTTATTTTAATATACATACATGCATGCATACATACATATATATATATATATATATATATATATATATATATAGTTCTGGCACAGGCGTCGTTATTTCTGTAGATTGTACAGTCAGACTGTCAAACTAGTAAAACCAAGGCAGCTCTTTCATGAAGAAACAGGAAAACTGGAGTGCCCAGCTGACAAATTGTGATGGTATCTCAGAAAGCCTAACTTTTGTGGCACCTGATACTGCCTCTCTTTTTGTTGGCAGCTTTCTCATCTTTTGAATCATTAATTCAAATACGCATTTTGATACTTTCTCACATTCCAACATTATCTCTCAACCCTGCAGTGCGTGTGGAGTGGTCTCCTAGCTGAGTGATAGCTGGACACCAATCAGGGGATCTTTCACAAAATTATAGTGCTACAAGTTCACTTTAATTGCCATGAAATGAATTTTGATTGAACATTAGAAGAAACTTCTTGAGAGTAAGAGGGATTCTGGAATGGAACCAATGGCCTAGAGAAGTAGTGAGGTCTCCTTCTCTGGACATCTTTAAAAGGAGGCTGGACAGCTGCCTTCCTGCAATGCTTTAGCTGGTGATCCTGCATTGAGCATAGGGTTGGGTTAGATGTCCCATGAGGCCACTTCCATGATACTGTGACTCTGTGACAACATCCCATGAAATCCTTGGGTTTGTCATTTGGTGAGGAACCAGAGAAGTTTTCTGGATGAGAATTCTGAATACTCTTTCTATAAATCGCAAATCCCAGTGTTACACTGGATGTTGCCATGACAGTTAAAGTGGAATCATAGAACTATAATTGTGCAGTGGGAATGGGCCTCTAGTGCTTTGCGTGCAGATGATCTTGGCAGGCTTCAGTTGCTGGCATCTCCTCTTAGAGCTTGGAATCTTTGGCTGAAATTCTAGAGTGCTGCCAGTGTTATATAATTCAACACTAGATAGGCCAATGGTCTTAGTATATAAGGCAGCTAGTTTCCAGCATATATATTTGCTTCTACAGTTTCAGCATATATTTTTATTGGCACAATGTTGCCTGAAATGAAGTTTCTGAGGATAAACTCAAATTGTGAACTTGGTGCATATACAAACATAAACTATTAAACTTCCTTTAACTGAAGTGGCATATCTGGGTATAAAGCAGGCTTGTGTATGTACTGGAAGTAGAAATTATACAGCATTTGGCTCACCAAACTCCCCAGTGCACCGTAGGGCCCTCATTGAGAAAAACATGCACCTGAAAATAGCTAATTGTGCAACTCAAGCATTTTAAATCAGCCATTTAAAGGCTACCCACAAAAATTAAAAAGGATGTTGCTGATAGTTTTGGCGTCATGATAGATTCACTGTTGCCTAGCATGCCACAAAGTCTAAAAAAGAACTCTGGATTGGTGGCTGCACACCTACATATTCTGGATTGCTGGGGAATTGAATGATTCTACATGTATCATCTAATCCAGTGGTTCTTTACCTGGGGGCCACAGTCCCCTGGGGGGCCACAATATCCTCACAAGGAGTCTATAATAGCTTGAAGAAGTGGTAAAAGCTTTTACAGTTAAAAAAGAAAGAAAGAAAGAAAGAAAGAAAGAAAGAAAGAAAGAAAGAAAGAAAGAAAGAAAGACATTGATCTCAAAGAGCAAGAGTCTTTTGCCAGTGATAAACATCACTTGTACAAAGTTTCATTACAATATCTCAAAGAATTCAAAAGTTATGAAATTGTTTGATACCCAAAGAAATGTACTCAGCATTTGCAACTTCTGCATGCAGAGAGAATATGCAAGTTAATGATGCTAAGTGGCTGAGCAAAAGCATATGACATTTCTTGCTACCACATCTACAACTAGAAGTTGCCTTGAGTTAAGTCTTGGGGGTCTGAAGCAACAAAAGATATTTAAAGGGGGTCCATGGTAAAGAAAAGGTTAATGACCACTGATCTAGTCTGTTTTTGGAGCCTCTA
The DNA here is from genome assembly GCA_948472985.1 of Iguana delicatissima. NCBI lineage: Eukaryota > Metazoa > Chordata > Lepidosauria > Squamata > Iguanidae > Iguana > Iguana delicatissima. Next base: position 608,888 of record CAOKZL010000164.1, on the reverse strand, counting down.
CAGGCCCCGCTCCTCCAATTTTTTTTTTAGACTATGGAAGGGATTATTGTTTTCCAGAAAGTCCACTTCTTTAAACCAAGGCACATGCCTCTATGCTCCTGGCTCTGTTTTGTTTTTCACCAGAAAAATAAGAATTCTCTTAAACTGGAAGTGGATTTCCAGACATTTCCAGATTCATCAGGAAGTGGCGTTGACAAAGCAATGGCCTCTGAAATTATCTACCTGACATTCACTATTTGTCCGACAGCAATCTTGTGAAGTAAGTCAGGCCCAAGTTAGTGGCCCAAGTTCATCCAGTGACCTTCCTGGCTCACTGGAGTTTAGATTCTAGAACTTCTAAGTCCCTATCCATCACACTGAGCACCACATTGGTCTCTAGCTTAAGTCCAAGTTGTGTTATGCTGATGTGCAATGGTTCTGCATGTCTAGATATACCACATGGCTGTGAAGCATCTGTAATCACATGCAGTACACACACACACACACACACACTTTAGACAAGACAGTACGTTGGCTGGAGAGCTTTATATTTTTACTTTGATTCTACCCGTTCATGAGACGGTTCACTTTAAGTAGTTAGCAAGTTTACATACATTCATGTAGAGAGAGAGACGGGGCAGGAGAAGAAACATCTCCTATCTATCCAGAAGTAAATGTATTGTACCATTTGTTCCCTAAGATGTTAAAATATTTTATCTTAAAATAATAATGCTAATAATGAAGTTCCAGAAAGAATGGATGCTTCTAGGAATATTTCCTAATTTGCAGACAGAAAAAAAAAGATTGCTTTATCAGCATGACACATTTGGTAACAGATTTCAGTCCCCAGTCTTTGCCTGTTATTAGTAAAAATATAGCAATGATAAATATAAGATATGAGCACTGAACATTCCAAGCTTGTGAGAAATAAATAGTAAAACGTTTGGAGAAATTGCAAAATGAAATTAAACCGTTAAGAGATGGCAAATGCCTTTGAACCTACATACATCTTCAGTGAACGTGCTCTTAACTCTGGCAGACCAGTTTTAAGCAGATTCACGCTGGAATAAACATGCAAATTCAGTTTCCCAGTCAGCATGCTGAGTGAGGACCACTGCCTTACAGCATTAGCAGAAACATGATGGAGCAAAGCAACGTTGCATATAAATGGTGCATCACAGTCCTGAGAATAATTTCTTTCAGCTAAGAAAAGAAAACGTCTGTGTTAAAAAAAATACACTCATTGTCAAGTGGTTTGAACATCAAAATACCTGCTGTTTTGTGTTATTAAATTCCACCCCGGTGCTAGGTGTCATAAAACAAACACAAATTCTCATCCTATTGGGTCGCTTGGGATTATTGACCGTGACTTTGGCTGGGCCTGAACTTACAGAAGAATAACTTAATCCTGCAAACAAAGCAAATAATAAAGAATTACAGTTTGTCATTAACAAGAACAGCGTGATTGATTCACGTCACAAGCAAGTTCAATCTCCAAATTTACAATTCCAGCAAAAAGCCCCTACAATCCAGAGTACTTACCACAGCACTCTCATTGAATCCCAAACCATGTCAGTTGTGTGAAACTGTACTGTACCAGAACTGGTATATATATAGCAAAATATTCAGAACCTGGTAGAAATCATATAGCCCAGCATTTAAATACTATCTTATTTGTTATCTAAAAATTACAGATGGTTTCATGGTTAGTGACAATACTGATCTTGTGTAATGGTTTCCTTTTTGAAATTTGAATGAAATGTTTCTCTCCAGATCTTGTGTGCGTGTGTGTGTGTGTGTGTGTGTGTGTGTGTTGTGTCGTTAGCCCCTCATGTCAATAGAATAGCTCTCTCTCAGAAGAAGATTCAATGCTCCTCATGCAGCCCCCTGTGTGCCTTCAAAATCTGCTGTGAAAGGTGGGTGGATCTCGGGGCAAATTTTGGTAGGACTCAGGAAGTTTCAGTGGGAGGACTGAAAGAAAAAATCCCATCACATTGAATGAAAGCCCACTTATGTAGTGATGGGTTTTGTTACATATACACAGAGTATAAAATTGTTCGTAACCTGTTAATTCATCAGTGACATAGGCTGTGAATGCTTCTTAAATTAGTGAGAAATTTGTCAGGAAATTACAAATTACAATCAAGAGAGGAACAGAGCTAGAAAAATTGGGATTTTCAGGACTGCTAGAATCCTTCATGTAGCATGGCCAATTTGGAAACACTGCTTTTTGGACCTCAGATCCCAAAATACCTCAGCTAACATTGCCTGTTTGAAAAATGTGGGAATTGTTTGGACTGCAGGATCCCTCAGCCAGTATGGCTATTGACTATGCTGGCTGAAGGATTTTGTGAAATGCAGTAAAGAGAGAGAGGGAATGGGGGGGGGAGGAGAGAGAGAGAGACTTTTGTCCCCAAGAATTTTGGACAAAAAGCACCAGCAGTCTCCAGTCAGCATGAGCATCTATCATGCTGGTTGAAAGATTCTGGGAGCTGTAGTCCAAAACCTTGTTTTTTCGCATGTGCTATTCTCAGTTGCTCTCTCAAATGCTGTTTAAAGATGTTATTATGTTAAATGTAATTAATCCAGGAGAGGAGTGTGTGACATGGGGTAATCTGCAATTTTTTCCATGTGTTGGATACAAGGTGGGAGAGAGGGAGGAACACAATCAACCTCCTTAATTAACAGAGAGGGAGCGAGAGTGACTTGGACAGGTAGCGAGGGAGGCGACTGTCCTGTCTGCTTCTCAGTGCTGTAGCGGGTGGGCTCTGAAATGGCAGTGCCGGCCTGTCAGTGCTGAAGAAGCCATTACGAATCATCCACTATGAAACTGCCTGCGATGCTAAATCGTCCCATTCCATTCTGAGAGTTGTGCCTCACTATGTCACTTTCCCAAGCTATACAAGAAATAGGTAAATACAACTGCTTCTATATTGGGAATATCCTTGCCAGAGGAGCTATGGTGAAAATCTGCTTTCATAGACAGGCATTTGCTGCATACATTTAATGCTTATCACACTCCCTTCCTGTTTTATCTACACTATTTTAAATATATTGTAATTTATGGTACATATTATCTTATTTTATGGCCATGATTAATTGTTATTAGCTGCCCTGAATTATTAAATAATATTAGAAGAGCAGGATATAATATAAATATACAAATGAATGTCTCACAATGAGCATCAGCACTTCACAGTTTATGTTATTGGAAACAAATCAGTCTGAAGTAGATTTTTCCACTATGTTCTTTTTGTCAAAATAAAGGAAAGGAAGAAAGGAAGAACTGTTGCTCCTTACAACAATTTTAAGCAGGACACAGCATTCACAGCACTGGCTGGAACATAGCAATAGGTAAACATGTAGCTTTTGGCACAGTAAATCTAATTGCTTTGGCTTTCTGGAAATCCCTTTTCCTGATTTTTTTCTCTCCAGTAAATGTGTTTAAATTTAAATTGATGCCTCTTTAGCCAAGCAAAAGATGGATTTCTCAGTCATTGCTAGCAGGTGCCACTGTCAGTAGTGCTGAGTGTGTTATTTCAGCAGTTTATTTTGCTGCGCAGCTTGGACATGAGAAACATGAGTTTTAAGCTGCTGTTAAACCTTTTTTCAAAGACGTACAGAAAAGAGTTTGAAAATATGGCCAGATACTACGAGGGGAGAATCAATCAGAGATTGAAAAGTTACGTTTTGGACTATAGCTAGCCATTCTTGGTTGGGAGATTCTGGGAGCTGTAGTCAAAAAAGTAACATTTGTAAGCTCTAGAATCGTTACAGCAGGGAAAGAAGGGTGATGGAGGAAGCAGTAAGCTAACAGAAGACGGAAAGTTGGGAAAGAGTTGAAAGTAACAAAATAACATATAGGCATATAGAACATACTGTCCATGATGATGTCCTTGAAAAAGGTCCAGAAGCTCTAGTATCTGCCAATAACCATCAACTACATGACTGAGTTGTTTCAAAGGTTTATTTTACAACTCTTGTCACCATTCAACATTAAAAAAAACTTTGCAGGTCATAAACAGCTCAATCTAAAGAAACATTTCATTGTGATCTGTTCCAAGTCACATACCAGAACAGAGATGGCTTCCTTTTTTGTGTGATTGCCTATGGTGATGCTAGTCAGGTTGTTTATCCTACTGTGCAAAGTCTCATATCATGGATTAATATGGATTTTCTTCTAAAGAAAACCACAGTTATCATGTTGGACTAGCACAGAGGTAGGAAACCTTCAAAGTGTTGTTTGACTGTAATTTCCAATGTCCATCGACCTTTACCATAAGCTATATTAACTAGGACTGAGAGGATTTCAGTCCAGAATTTTGTAGTCTCTACCCCTGTACTACAGTCCTGGGCTAGAACACTGGTCCAACTTGTGGGAAATAACCTTTGCATGCTCTGAATTCACTGCTAGTTAGGTTGCATGATCACTCTATATGTTTAGGGACAAAAGTCAAGATTACTTCCTGTTTGTTTGTTCGCACCCATTCCCTACCTCTAGCACGTAAGCATCCTTTCTTCTTGGAGGTCTTTGTCTCTGTTTCCATTTCTTTCTTCTCCTGTCTGCTTCCTTTAAGCATGTGGCCAGGAGCACTCCAGAGGAGAAGCTCCAATAAAGCCATGTGGTTGTTTAACCTTTTTCTTATTTTCATCAAGAACATGAAGGTGTGTAGCTTATGCACAAGTGTCTGTGAGTAAACTACTTTCATAATTTTTTTAAACAAAACTGAATTTGTGTTTACTTCTCACCTTGAGTTAAGTATGTGAGGGGCAATAAGGTGGGCTGATAAACTGTTCAAACTTCTGTTTAGCATGTTAATTTCTCTGCTATGTAGAGAGATCCACCAAATCTTTCACTTTCCAATACAATTAATTCTGCATTTGATCTTCCAGTAGCGGAGAACCAGCAGGTGATGTTCTCTATGGCTCTCCTCCCCTAAATCAGAGCTGGATCTAAAGCAGCCTTCCAGGTGATGTTGTGCTGCACATCCCAGCAGACATAGCTAGTATAGCCAAAAATGCTGAGAGATACAGTCCAACAACATCTGGAAGGCCACATGATTCCAGCATCTGATCGTATAATAATAATTGCACGTTTGTAACAGTGTTCAAAAAACTTTTTTTTCTTTATTATTCCTACATTGCAGCCAAGGCCTCAAAATTGCCTCAGGCAATCTAGAAAGTTTATGAAAGAATGCAGATTCAGCCAGAGAACCTCTTTCACTCTAATGCACGTACCTACTGTATTCCTTCAGCTTCCTCTGACTGTGAGCTAGTAAATCAGATCAAGGGCTCTGCATTAGCGACAGAGAGCTCAACATGTTCTCCCCAACCCTTCACCTTAGGGAACAAATACCGTACTAGTACTATGCTGGGGGGAAACAATAGGCCAATCAGAAAATTATGAAACTAACACAGGACTCTGCCAGATGGGGCGGAAGATTGTGGTGTTTTCTGATATAGTCCTGGATGATTTTCTGGCAATTCCTGACACCAGTTGCAAAGTTGTATTCCCGTACTCAAATGAGGTTCTTTGTCATTCTAAAGCACAGTAAAATACAATGCTATTGTTATCCATTCTCTCTGTTTAATTTTTTAAAGAATTGTAGTGCATCACTACATTAGGAGAATAACACTTTTGAACTATAGCATAATAACCGTAAGAATTTTTTTAAAAAATCAAAGGGAGAAAATTTGTCTTTCAAACCAAAGGGCCACCTCAGCAAACCATGTCCAGGTTTTTGAAGAGGCTTAGAGCAGACCCAAGAAACTGTTACAAAGAGCTTCCCCTCCCAAAAACAAAGGAATGGGTGGACACAGAGGCAACAACAAGCAAAACCCGGCATTATGCAAATTAACATGTTGGGAGAACTCACGTTGTTTAGACCGGTCTGGAAAAGTCTCCAGTAGTTTGAAAAGAAATAGTTGTGTGAAATGGCTCTTCCCCCTTTTCATGTTTTAACTGTTTATCCACACTGCACCATTATATCAGTTTGATACTATGCTCAGTGTCATGAAACTTAAGTGTTATAGAGTTTAATCTTTAGTACATGCCTTTGAACGACAAAGAGAATTCTGAGTACTTCACAAAGCTTCCAGGCTTCTATTGACTGAAGCCATAATAGTGAAAGTAGTCTTGAAGCACCATAATTGTGCATTGTAGTAAGAATGTATATCCTCAGTTATTTGTCCTTGTGGTTGGGGATGACAATTATGGTAGTTTTCTCTCCCACTGTGGGAGAAAACAAGCATTCTTCCCTATATACGATGTCCCAAAATGCTGTAGAGGAGTTCTGAATTCTGAAAGATGTTTCTATATATATTTTTATAGGGCAAAATGGCCATAAAGAGCTAGCATGGCATAGTGGTTTGAACCTTGAGCCTATGACTGTTGAGACCAGGATTTAGTTCCTCGCTTGGCCATGGTAACCCACTGCACGGCCTTGGGAGCATCACATGCTCTCAGCCCCAGAAAACCCCATGATAGATTCACCGTAGAGTCATAAAACAACTTGAAGATACACAACAACAACAACAACAAATTGGTCCACTTCAGGATTTTCAAGATAAGAATCCAAAAGGAGAAAATGAGAAAAAGCAGGAAAGGCTTTTTAAAAAAACCTCTTTACGCCCAATATCATCTTGGTTAAGTGTAAATGTACATAGTTTCATTTGCTTTAGTTTTTCTTTTCCTGTTTTAAGTTAGAGATTTGTTTAATATACTATCTAAATTATTTTATTGTTTTTATCTAGAACTTTTAAAATTGTTACATTGTTTTACTTGTATGAGAGGTCATGGCAGAAGGCATAGTAGAGCTATTTTAAGGAATTTGGAGGGTGACATAGAAATATTTTAATAAATAAATAAATAATCTGATTTGGGATGGGACTTTTTTTACAACATGAGACAGCAGCAAGAAAAGAAAATGTAGATTAAGATTTGTACTTTTATTCCAACCACATATTTGAATCTTTTATTACAATGAGGCATATACTTGTTTTCCACTGAAATGTTTATTGCTACAGTTAACAACTTGATGATGCTTTTTAAAAACAGGCTCAAGATCTTTCTTTAAAAAGATCACAGACTTCTTCATTTCTGCCTTGGGTTCCAGACTGATAGCTGTTGGCAGTAAGGATCAGCACTATCCTTCTGTCATTTACATAGGCCATGTAAGACAGAACAGAACAAGCATAGACTGGACATTCAGAGTGGCACAGGGTCCCAATTTCCTTCTGTTTCATATTCCCTTAGTGTTTCCTCCTCCTAAAATAAATAAATAAATACTAGAGCACTGAGGGGCATGCTGCACTGGGAGAGAAAAGGGATCTAGGCAAAGGGGCTGTTTAACCCGCTCCCTTCTGCTTCTTCTAACCTCTGGCCCTTTTTAATTCCTTCTCTTACCATGTTGGTTTCCCTTTGGGGGAAGAAGAACAAGAAATAGACATTACCTATTGGATTCTCTGCTAGGACTCCTGTGAGTCAATAGTGCTCTATGGGCTCTTCGAGACTGCCAATAGTTTTGGTAAAAACTGGAATAATCTGTTTCAGGATCTGACACCTTGCAACCCTTGTCACAGTTGTTTCTATTTCCATATCCAGTTGTTCCCTAAATATATCAGGGTTTGGGGCTTTATGGGTCGCTGGTTGTAGTGGATTTTAGCGCTTTTCCTAATCTGCATATTTCTTTTTCATCTGCCCTTTTCTCTATTTAATATGTGAATAAGTGGAGTGGGTATAATTTCCTCCATCTCTAACATCCATGTACTTAACACCTTCTTCCGTGCTCCTCTTCCAATATTTGTGTTCCCTGTCTAGAACTGAAGTGATCAAATGCTGTAACCCTTTAGCTCTAAAACTGTAAAAGAATGTTCAGTCTGGTAAGGGGAAGTGAGACAGCGAATTTCAGAAGAAAACCTCCATGGGAAAGGTCACACCCCCATTCAAAATGCCATCAGTGGAGCCATGCAAAAATACCATGGGTGGAATTGAAACCATGGAAGTAAATGAGGGACATTTAGACCTGACCTGCATCAGAAATTGTCAGGATGAGGGAAAAAAATCCTGAGGCTTTTGGCCAGTGTAGGGGAGCCTGGGTACTATTTATTTTTACATTTACATTTATATGGTGTCCTTCCACCAGCAAACATCTTATTCAGGAAAATTTGGCAACTGACTACCTACAAAGGAAAGAGCTTTTAATGGGTTACTACACTGTTGTTTTTTTTAAAAAAAAATTAAAAACCTGTTTTTAATTAAGTTGTGTTTTAACAGATAATGTATTTTAAGATGTTTTTATTTGTACCTGTTTTTAATAATGTTGTGAGCCTCCTTGCATCCCAGCCTGGGAGAAAAGCAGGATGAAAATCAAATACATGCATAAATATATCCCATTTTCCTTTCAGTGACCTCAGTTTGTGGTTCTCCACCTTCTCCTCCCCACTTTATCCTGACAACCCAGGAGATAGGTCAGCCTGAGTCCAAGTTACTGGTCCAAGGTCATTTGGTGAGCTTAATGGTTCACTGGGGACTAGGACCTAGATCAGTAAAATATGAAATTACAGCAAAGTTGGTCAATCAAATAATTATCTGTTCAGGAAACCCCAAACCATTCAATTGATAACTTGTAAAAGCAGTAACCGTGAGAAATAAAACTTTAAAAAAAAACCCAGAACCTAAGGTTTATTTTGTTGTTCCTTTTTAAAATCAGGGTTACCGTAAATCCAAATATTCTCCCCATATACATTTATCTGTGGGACAGCAATGAAAAAGCAAGTGTTTTCCCACAATTTTCTACCAAGCCCTCTTGAGATCTGACTTACATAGATCAGAATCTGGACAAAATGTTTTCAATATATATGTGAAAGCTTTTAATTCTGTCTAGGAAAATTAAGATAGAACCATGAGA